>CAKOAT010059599.1:281020-358796 GCA_932364175.1 Eruca vesicaria subsp. sativa | reverse complement strand
ACATGACATCTGCAATTGTATACTTCTGTCATTTCCAGTATGCTCCTGATATTGTATCTTGGTTTCATTTGCAAACAACCAACATCCTCTTCACTCTCCTCCACCACATCCGTTATTTCTCTATATAGGGAATGCAGTAGACGTGTGCACTGTCGTGTTATAGTTTTACTATACTTTCTCATCTATACAATAGTCTTAGTTGAACTTGACTGTTCGTATTGTTGTTAACTATACTAGGTAGTCCCATATTATCCCCAGTGTACAATATATGATTTGCCATACTATCCTCAGTGTACAATATATTATGATCTCCGCAAATGCTATTGTCTTCTCTTATGTATGAACTATACTACCCATCTCCGTTAATAGTACAGTCTATCACATATCATAATATTTCATTAAGTCTATCATCAACACTCCAATCTGAAACATGGTCAGATGCATATGCTATTCAGTTTAGACTCGATAGTATATCATTAGTACTCAAAACTAAAACATGGGCAGCTGACTGAAAATGTTTGTGTTCACTTACTACAATACACATTGGCCTTAACTACATATGCTCTGGCCTTAACTACATATGCTCTGGCCTCAACTACATATGTTCTATACTACGCAATTTCGTTAATAGTACAGTTAATGGAGATTGGATTATTTCGTTTCCCACCTTCTCGAAATCCACATTGTTAAATAGACTACGGTGTACATTGTTTGCTATACTATCAAAAGTATATTATAGTCAACGTTTATCAATATCTATCCTTCAGAGGGCTGATTGTTTTCTATAACCAATTACGTTTGTCAGCAGAGTGTATTTTCCGGGCCATTTCTAGTCTGAGGACACCCTTTCCATTGCCCTTCGATACAGGCATGCCATATTATGTTTTTAAGATTTATCATAGGTTTCCATTATATTCTATACCATCCATACATATAGTATATTCCGATTGTAAGATATTGTCTCTCCACATTCATGCTTGTTAACTCTACTCATGTCCAGTTTTTCCTCTAAGTGTATTGTACAGACGCATCCTATGACTCTTGCACCAACAACCAAACCCCCTCCCCCCCCCCCATTGATTAATATAGTCATCAAAGGTGGACTACCCACTTCATTTCTAAACTATAGCCGTTATATTATAGTATAGTATTTAGTACTATACACGGTTATGAATACGAACTACTTATGTTCCTTTTCCTCGCTTAATATGAGTGTTATGGTTTTAATGGTCTACTCGCCATATTCTGACGCGCCAGCGATTGAAAGGAGAAAAACGTCCAAAAATAGGTGTAATTGTCACATCCACAGTGTTATGGCTATATTCTTAATTTCTGTTTCCACTATGAATATTGGGCAAATTGCCCCTTTCTTATTATTATTGTTATTTTCTTATGAAATGTTAAATGTAATACTGTAATTTACATTTGATATACATATTAAATAATGTATAAAAACCATCAAAACTCTTCGACTCTAGTTTGTATTTTGTAGTGATTAAGATAGAATTGAATCATTGATATTCATATCCTTTTTATTGTTGTTCTTAGTTTGTCTGGCTGTACTGGTTATAAACAATATGGGTTTTAAACTTTTACTTAATATATCACTAAAAGATGGTTTAATTAAATATTATGCGGAGACAATCTTTATTGGGACACAATCTGATTTGTGATTATGAATTTGTTTGACGGCATCTCAAAGTTGATACTAATTAATTTAATTACCAATAACTAAAGATATCAAACGAATATCATGGAGATCTCAGCTACTCTACTCATCATGCGTATCTCTTACGTAAGTGCGTAAAACATTTGAACTGCCGTCCACTTCGCTAAGTTCGTGAGACTTATATAAAGTGGATATAATTAGATCTAAACAATGAGTTACTATTAATTAAACTATTTGTGATTTTCTTTATATGCTTATGAGCAGGGCCGGCCCTGGGTTAAAGCCCATAAGACAAAGGCTTTAGGCGCCAAATTATAGATATACTTTATGGGCGCCAAGATTTAAACAAATGTTACTTTAGCTTAGTGGTTTAAGTCATTCTCATTAATCTAAAGGTGGCGGGTTCGACTCCTTCTACTTGTTTACTATTTTTTCTTTTTATTCCCTATCTTTCTAACAATTTAGTCTATTCTGACACAAATATATTATTAAATAAACTATTTAATCAAGTAAGCCCTAATTTTTTTTTGTCAACTTAAACTAACTTTAGTTATATCTTTAAAATAGATATTCTTCTGGTTTTTGTTTTCTATTTTATTTTATTTTAATTCGATAAAATAGCTTTCTATAAGATATTTATTATAACAAAAGATTTAAACTATTAGTTTCTCAACTTCTACATCTTTTTAAATAGACACGAACATCATCTTTCACCTTTAATAATAATAGTATTATTTTCTATCTGATCAACTAAATGGATTACCACTGATATTAATAGAATCAATCTGACATATATATTTAGTTATTCAAAGTTCATTGAAACATCATTTTCATGAATAATATGTTATGACTTTGTATTCTTTTATTTTGGTTAACAAATTAGGATTTAATAGTATGTTACATTATTTTGATTACAAATTTTATAATGCAGTAAAAAAAATAATTATATTTAAGGGCAAAAAGAATTGTGTGCGCTTTAGGCACCAAATTAGTCCGGACCGGCACTGCTTATGAGTATCCTGTATACGTAGGAAACGATGAGGCAAAAGAAACCAAGATTTGGGGATATGTATAGTAGTGTCGTATCGTAAATTACAAAATTAATGAAGATAATTTTTATAGTTTCTCAGAATATATATTTCAATGGTCGAACAACAAACTAATATGATGATTAGAATATAGAAAGGTGGCTCCATGCATTGAATTTAAGTTTTTCTTTATGGCAATATGCTCCTTTTCAGAACAATCATCGTGATTATCATAAGCTTTTAACAAATTGTTTATGTCAAAACTAGCATTTTTATAAGTGAGCAATATTATTATTACAGTGGGTTTCCCAATTTGCTTGCATGAAATATATGGACTTTTCTTTTCTTTTTGGGGGTCAGATTAGATAACTCACTATCTCACAATAACTGTTGTTCCTTCTCAATTTTTGCAGTCCTACGTATTAAAATCACATAAACTATATCAGTAGCGAAAGTGATATTAATAGCAAGCAAAAATCACTAGCTAAGTTGGAAACAATCTTGCAGATTTTGACCTATAGAGTCCAAAAGATAGTTCCCAGTTCCCACATACCCTAGCTCCATACCATATATCTATTACATTATGCAAAGTGGAACATCGACACAACTAGAATTTAACGCAAATCACTACATGTTATATGGTCTGTCAACTTCATACTTTTCTGGATAAAATTAGGTGGTATATATTATGCAGTTGCATTGGCCTTGTTTCCAGTAGGGCTTGATGATTCATGGGATATATATTATATCCATACACAAAAAAACGCATGAAAACATGACAATCGAATAATACAAAAAGGTTTGTATTAATGAAAGGGAAACATGATAGCTGTAAGTTGGAGGTAATAAGCAAAACGTAAAGCAAACACACAACAAAAATCTTTACGGTGTGGGAGGTGAATGATGATGAATCTTACCCATAAAATCCCTTTCAAACATAACAGCAGTACGTACCTGAACTTGTTTAAACCTAAGCTACGCCTCCTTCCATGAATAAATTGCAAGATCCTCTCCGAATATGAAGTTTCATGATGAATGCATTAGATATTTCTGCATCGGCATATTTATCATGAAAATAGTTAGAAAACAGTTTTGTTTTAAAATGTATGAAAAGAGTGATCCATTGATGCACTTGAAAGGATGTGATATCTTGTTTCCATAAATAGATTTCATATCAGGTGTATATAATTCATGAGCCAGAAAATAATTTATTTGGAGCAACGAACATGTGGTATCTACAAAGAAACCTTTTAAAAAAAAATCCATAAACAAGCTCCAATACAAAATCTACGAACAAAAAGAGTAGTTGGAAAAGAGATCATACTATAAAGAAGTCTTTAGGACTAAGAGTGTTATCTTTCTTAATTATTAGTACCCCGTCGAAGGTATCAACTCCTCAACTAGCTTCTGCTGCAACCAAGCTAAGTCCAAGCATCCAAAACTATTAACCTGTAATAAACCTAGCTATATATAGTGAAAACCCTAGATTAATTGCAAATGAAATGGCGTGTTGTAACCATTAATTAAACCATACCTCGACTCTAATAGTGTGCATGAGTCTCTCATTAACTCTTGTGGTGAGAGTGCTGATGACTTCAAGCCCTAGCTCTTGAAGTGCCTCAAGCACTTTTGAGAGTGGCAAAGCCTCTGGACCCGACGAGTTGCTGCTCACCACCACTTCGAAACCACTCACGCATGGTTGCACCATCACACTCGCCGGAACCGAGTTGACTAACTCGGATGCAGTTCTTGTTAGATCCGGATGAGATTTATAACATGTTTCTCTGCTTAGCTCGTCTCTTCTTGCACTGAGTTCTTTAATCCTTGTTTCCGTGTCCTTAATAAAATTCACCGCTCCGTTTACATGATCGGAAACAGCTCTCTTCCCCTACAAAATCAAGAGATAAAGTTAAAAGAAGAAAAAGACATATTCATAACCCTAGAAGCCAAATCCCACCAAATCTTGGTTTCTTGTTTGAAAAATTAATATAAGGAAAATAAAGAAAATTTGAGAAAAAGTGAGTAAGAATGTGAACCTTGATGTATTGAAGAGGTAGGTGACCACGAAGAGAAGCAAAAAGTGTAGACATTTCTTGTCTTCTCTGGCGTTCGATGTCGCGGTGGAGAAGCTTCTTCTTCTGCTTGTTATCAACTGTTCCGTGGGGGATATCGGAGCCACCGCTGCCACCTTCACCGCCGGCTGAGCCATATGGCATATGTCCCTGGTACCCTTTCGGATTAGGATTCTGATAAGGATCCATAGTTTAAAACTTTGAGCTTATTTAAGCGATGTCAGATCTCCGTAGATTTTGTGGTTATGTCTTATAATAACTTCTTGTATTGTTTACTCGTTAGTTTATTTTTATTGAAGGATGGTGCCTTAAAGAAACAAATGGTTCTGTCTCCTTTTAATATATAAACTAGATTTTGACCCGCGCTTCGAAAGCGCGGGTTTTTGTTAGATTATAATTTTTTTTATATGAATTAGTATTTTAGAATTGATGTACATTATTATGCTAGAAATCTTATTATATCAAAATATATTTTTAGAAAAATTATGTAATTTATAAATTAGTTTATTTGAGATTTTATATGTAAATTTTTAATGTAACTCNTTTTTTTTTTCTTCTGGATATTCAAATCAAATTTTGGGTATATTTTGTTTTTCGAGTCAGATTAGGTAACATTCAAGGTTTCAGATATTTGAATATATTTTGAGTATTTATTTGTGGTTTGAAGTATTTTTCAAATATTTTTTAATATTTTTCGGGTTATTGGTACTTTTGAATCCTAAATATTCAAGCCTACCCGCTACATATTTGGAAATTAGAAATTACCACACTGGAAATACATAGAAATTAGATTTTTTCATGAAAATATTGAAAGTATAAGTTACGATCTTTCATGAGTCTAGATATCTTTTTAAACAAAATTAATATTTTAAAATAGTTTCTCTAGAATAATAAATCATTAATTTTATAACTTGTTTGTATAAATATCCCCAAACATTAAAATACTATGATAATAAATCGGTTTTTGTATTATTACCATATACTATGTTATAGATAGGTTTACTCTAAAAATAATAATATATTTGATTTTAAACATATTTATCGTGAATGGAGATGTTCAATATATTTTATACTCTCCATTTATCAAACATCAGCTATGAAAATTAATCAATGGAAAGGATAGAGGGTATTGTTGCATAGTTGGTGGCTCAAGCAAATGATATAGTTTTTGTATAGTGGATGAAATAAATCACGTATTATGAAATTATATGGTATAAGGTTATAGAAATGTATTGTGGAAAAATAAAAATATTGACTGATAAGAATAATGTATAATAAATAAGAATATTGACTAATTTATTGTTAGAGAAATATAAGGTAAGTTATATGATATAATGTTATTGTATAGTATTGTTAGAGAAATATAAGGGAAGATAAAAAAATGTTAATCTAATGAAAGGGTCCAAACAACTTTTTTAAGTAGATTTATTTAGACTCCTTCTCTTTTAATAGTATAGATNAGAATAATGTATAATAAATAAGAATATTGACTAATTTATTGTTAGAGAAATATAAGGTAAGTTATATGATATAATGTTATTGTATAGTATTGTTAGAGAAATATAAGGGAAGATAAAAAAATGTTAATCTAATGAAAGGGTCCAAACAACTTTTTTAAGTAGATTTATTTAGACTCCTTCTCTTTTAATAGTATAGATACTCATGAGGAAGACCAAATAATGCAGCTTGTGGAATACCTTTTCAACATAAATATTTTTCTGAGAAATTCGGTTTTTGGTTTAATTTTTTTCTTTTTGAGATGCGTCGGCATTGAGTCCTTGGCCTTGAAAAAACATTTTTTATTGATTGAGTTGGTAAAGTGTTTTACTGCCTTAAGAAGTAGGCATCAATAGTGTGATTTTTTTTTTCTCATTCATTATCCTAAAAAACTAACTTTGATGCCTAGTTCTCAAGGCAGACAACTTTGATACTGTTGTACTATAAGAAAATTGAATTTGGTAGTGATCCAATGTCAATATTATTACAAACCACTAAGCTACATATTTTGGTTAAATGCAAAAAGTTAAATTTTTGCACAAAGACCTAACCATTTATTAATGAGTTCTCTATTTAAATTGTGTTACAATAGAAACTATTATTATACTGATATGGTACACAAGAAAGACCAGCTATAGAAGTGAGACAGGAGATAAAATGTTAATGACATAAATCAGTAAGAAACAACTATATCAAAATTCCAAACTATGGTTTATAATAATAAACTAAATGTCATATTATTAGTTGTTGTGTATTTTTAAAATTTGGTCAGGTTATACTGTAAGACAAAACTACACATTTTAAGCGAATTCATCCTTTTTGCCATCAAATATCTATGTTAAAAATTGTACATATTAATTTCAAATCGACCAAAGTATATATAAAAGTGAGAATGTGTCCCTGCCCACATTACCCTTAAGATTAAGAATTTATGATCTCACTCACACATTTGCTGGGAGAAATTGAAGAATTCATCTATTTAACATCTGGGGACGTGGAACAAAAACCGTGTTCTAAGAGCAACCACGTTGTATGGAGTATCTCACACTCACATGTGATTTCTAGACATTAACCGTGTCCTAAAGATGACATATGAAAGATAATTGATCGTCTCAGCATTTGATCTTTTAATGGTCGCCTTCGGCTATCTGCTCAGACTGCAACTACTCTTCTTATTCACATTACTTATTTAAGGCCCCATATCCACTGCGTATCAGATACATAATGTATATTTATTCTCCTTAAGAAGATACTATACAATATAAAAATACGATGATATCCTTCCAATAGTTCCCATGTCTTGCTTCTTTATATTTAAATTAAGTCTTTTGGTAAAGGTTATCCTTTCAAGGGGAAAACAAATCCTCCTCCTCTGTCACGAATCCCCTGTCACCTTTTATAGTCCACCATATTTCTATAAAATATTTGGATTTTGGAGCTTTTATTTTTTTGGATGTTTGACCAATTTATTTAATTGTGGATGTCTGTGAATGCATGCACTGTACCTTTATTGTGCTTGAATTTATTGAAAAAATTTAGCGGAATAGTGAACACGTGTGTTGTTTAATTAGGTCTTTAAAGATCGTAGTCAGAATTTTTTTTTTTTTTTTTTAGATTACTTCATTTATTTGGCATCCTTCGTACATGGTGCCGCATGTCTATGTTTTTGTTTCTTCCTAATGACGAACTTATTTTGTTTGTGAATCAAATCTATTTTTACACGTACGAGAGTCCAAGTAAATTAGTGAGAACTAGGTTAGAAAGTTTGAATAGAGTTTTTCTCACCTTTGTTTTTGGTGCGCTAGCATTCGAGGCGGGTTTTTAGAAAGCGGAAACCCTTTTGCCAAAACCTTGACTGAATATACTACTTCGTTGAAGTGCTTTAAACTACTCGCGTTTAGGTTGGCGGCCTGGTCAAGCTAGTACTGGTGAAGCGTAGCATGACTCGGTTAGAATCTTTGCATATAGGACTCAACTAAAGAGAGAGAGAGATCAAGTTTTAATTAAACAGTGGGCGTGCTGCTATTAAGAGGGAGATATATATATATATATATATATCACATTTTACTGTCATTAAGTTGACACTTCTAACTCTATCATCCTTTCTAATAAGGGCGGATACTAATTGAATATCACATTTTATTATCTATTCCGTCCAAATAATCAATTATCTGATCAAAATTAGTTTATAGCTACCTTAATATTCAGTGTCTGGATATCCAATTTTTTTTTTATATAGTATTTGATTCGATCTAAATTATAGATTTATAAAAGTGTTTGAATATCCAAATTTTTTAATATTTTAGTATTTAATTCAATCTAAATTATAGATTTATAAAAATGTAATAATAAAAAATATGTATACTTATTATATATTTTATATATAATTCTTGATATATATGCATATAATTTATCAGAGCGATTTTTTGTTTTTAAAATATTAATATTTGTGATTTACTTTAGATGAATACTGCATATAAATATTTTTTTTTTTTGATTCGTAGAATTACATATATTTAAATTTTTTGATTTGAATCAAAATGGATAGTGAATCAAATAAAAAATTATGAATATTTTGCTCGATCCTACTTTCTAAAACGGCTCGCTTGCTCTTTGTATTAATACCGTTAAGGTGGAATATGTACTAAGTTACATTTTCAAATTTCCTATTTGAACATTTTTTTAAAAAGTGCCAAAGGGTTGTCAACTGATAGTGTGATCAAGGAGTATCTGATGCACCAGCTCCGTCCCGCTGTCTTATAAAATTGGAAATTAGACGCACGTTTTTACGTATGACCAAGTCTCTCACATAAAATCAATGGTTAATTATACAAAGTTCCTGATAACACACAAAGGCCGTAGGAGTATAAGGATTAAAATAAACAAAAGAATTGTCTTTAGACTTTTCTATCGGACGGTGGCAAGGAAGAGCCGCAGTTTCTACAGTAACTACCGAATTATTCTAATTTTTGCTTTAAAAAATAGTTTGTTGTTCGGATTTTAAGTACTTGTACCTTTTTGTTTTGGTATGCAAATATGCATTGTTCTTTAAGACAATGTTTGGTTTGTTATAGTTAACCTGTGACAGATTATTGACGTCCAAACAAATTACATTACATACAATAGACTCCAGTATTTTTTTTTTTTTTTTTTTTTTTCAAAAGAAAATAAAACGTACAATAGAATCCACTAAATTATTCATATATTGACACAACAATCTTTATAGGCGTCAATATTAGAGGTGGGCACGGATCGGATATCCGAGTTTTTTTAAGGTATTTTTGATTTGCTTCGAATGTTACGGATATCTAATTTTGGTAGTTGCTTTGCTTCGAAAAAATACGGATATCCGGAAAACGGATATACGAAAATATATAGATATTTGCGGATATTTACGAATATTTACGGATATCTCATCCATTTTAATTAATACAAATAATCTTAATATTTTGCTACAAATTTGCTTTGAAAAAATATTTTTTTGCATGATATAGAAAATAAAAATGAAAAGAACTAGTGAATTTACATATTTTGTAATTTTTTAAGTTCAAGTTACAATTATAATAACACAAAATTTAAGGAAAAAAATATAATTGTCATATTTTTTTCTCTCTTTTATGTAATACTTTTATATAAGTAATAATGTGAACATAATTTTTCAAAATCATGTGCTAGAATAATAATAATATAATTTTAAACATTTAAAATTTTAAATATAATCAAGATATACATATATTTATATATTTTCGGATCGGATCGGATATCCACTTCCCAAAATTTTAATATTTGTGATTTGCTTCGATTTTAACGTATATTGAATTTTAGTATTTGCTTTGATTCGAAAGTTTACGGATATCCGGAATTTGCGGATCGAATCGAAACGAATAACGAATCAAATCAAATATAACGGATAAAATGCCCAACCCTACCTAGTCAATATATCCTGAAGTTTCCAACCTAATATTTCTTACGTTTAATTCTAAAGATAACAAAATAATAATAACTATTATTTAGAATGCTTCATTTGTTATCAGCGTATTGCCAAAATGATTTTCTCTTAAATATGCGACAACGGAACATATATAAATTCGAGCATTTCTCACCTTGATAGCAAGTCATTCCTATGTTAATGAACTTTATTTAAAATAGAAAAATAATCTTTCCCTAAAGGTAGTCACTTAATTCTGAATCACAATTGTTTATCAACTAATCGTACTCAGATATGAATTTGACTAGTTGCCTAACAAAAACGGCAAAATCAAATAGAGACACCAAAGTCAATGACTTGGCCATGTGGTTCAAAATCACAATATAGACACTACTTGTCTAATTCACCTTGAATCCCAAGGTTAACCCTGTTCAAACTAAAACACAATTTATTATTCATTTAGATGAAATTGTTTACCAAAAGTGTAAAGAAAAGTCAACAATCCTAGATTCAACTTAGCGGCATATATTTAGGGCTGGGCATTTTATCCGTTATATTTGATTCGATCCGTTATTCGTTTCGATTCGATCCGAAAATTCCGGATATCCGTAAACTTTCGAATCAAAGCAAATACTAAAATTCAATATCCGTTAAAATCGAAGCAAATCACAAATATTAAAATTTTGGAAAGCGGATATCCGATCCGATCCGTAAATATATAAATATATNATTCGATCCGTTATTCGTTTCGATTCGATCCGAAAATTCCGGATATCCGTAAACTTTCGAATCAAAGCAAATACTAAAATTCAATATCCGTTAAAATCGAAGCAAATCACAAATATTAAAATTTTGGAAAGCGGATATCCGATCCGATCCGTAAATATATAAATATATGTATATTTTGATTATATTTAAAATTTTAATTTTATAAAATTATATAATTATTATTTTAGCACATGATTTCGAACAATTCTATTCAAATTATTACTTATATAAAAGTATTACATAAAAAGAGATAAAATATTTTTGACAATTATATTTTTTTCTTAAATTTTGTGTTATTATAATTGTAACTTAAACTTTAAAAAATTACAAAATCTATAAATTCACTAGTTCTTTTAAGTTTTATTTTATATATCATGCAAAAAATATTTTTGCAAAGTAAATTTGTATCAAAATCTTAAGATTATTTGTACTAATTAAAATGGATGAGATATCCGTAAATATTCGTAAATATCCGCAAATATCTATTTATTTTCCGGATATCCGTTTTTCCGGATATCCGTATTTTTTCGAAGCAAAGCAAATACCAAAACTAGATATCCGTAACATTCGAAGCAAATCACAAATACCTTAAAAAACCCGGATATCCGATCCGTGCCCACCCCTACATATATTATAGTATTCGTACTTTTACGCACATGTTTGCTTTTCTTACTCGAGTTAGTGTTGTTGTTTCTTTTTGTTTGGTGAACCTCATTCGAAAAACACACAGAAAGCGTCTAAATTCAACTCCACAAGATCTTTTACCCTAATTTATGCACTCTTTTATGTTTTGGTTCGGTGGTGCGAACAATAACAATTAACATATATATGGTTTGTCAACGATATAGCAAACAACAGCGATAAAACTCGGTGAATGAACTAAGCTATATACTTATTCTAGGGATTGGTTTGGAACTTTGGATGTTAAAAGTCCGAATCATCCCTTAGTTTATACGTTATATAAAACAATAATAAGAAGTAGAACATATTCCTATTGTACTCGTTGGTTTAGCAATAGGAATGAGTGTTCGGTTACTCATTCGAGTTTATTCAGGTTTGCGGCTTTTAAAAGTTAAAAATTTCAATCTCATTCGAGTAGTTATAAGACTCAGTTCGGGATTCAGTTCGATAACATGTTTAGATTACTTTTAAAAATTTATATATACTTTAACTTTGCAAAATATAAAATAAAATAATATATAACATATAAATTTGAATAATGTATACGAAAATACCTATACTTAATATAATAATTGGTATGCCTTGAATATGTTTATGGAGAATTAATAGATATCTTACGTATTTTCGATGTTTTGAGATTTCTTTAACTATTATATATTTACTTTTGACTATTTATATATATTTTCAATTATTTTAGACAATTTCAAAATATCTTATATATTTGGATAATTTTGGATATTAAAATTAAAAATAAATAATATATTTAACTATATCAATATTAATCAGATATATTCGGATATCCCAAATATTTTGGTTCGGATTCGATTTGATTCTGTTAAGTAGATATCAAAGTTTTAAATCCATTCGAATATTTTACATGTTTTGATTCGGATTCGATATTAATATTTAAACTGGATTGGGTTTGTTTTTTTGAATTCGGGTTTTTAGTCCAACCCTACGAACGATCAATAAATATAATACTCAAAATTAACAGCTAAATGTTTGAATTAACAACTTGCTGCTGAAATAAACCCCAAGCTAACAACGACAAAACGTACATGGTCTTGTTACCAAAATATGATGCTAAGACCAAAATGTGTTGATAAAAACGGATGACATTGGGACAAATACTGCTTTATCAACTTATAGAGAGCAAAACAAAAGACCAACTACTAGCTCGATTGCTCTAGGAAATCTCGCAATCATGGCACGAGTTGAAGCTTCATGAGAAAATGGAAGAGAGGCTCCACACGTGATGAAGTGGTTTTTAACTTTATTTACAAGAGATAGGGTAGCGAGAAAAAAATGTTGCGTATGATTAATACAAGATGAGTTGGTAGATACCTTCACGTGTAATCAATAATACTGCAAGAGTTGAGTATAATTATATAAAGAACGAGTGATAAAGATAAAGTAATAGGTAGAGAATGATCTTTTGGTATTAGTTGGATCATATAATTGAAGCTAATGGTCGACAACAGTGGTAAACTAATGGACAGAAAGTTATCTATCTGTATATGTTATGCTAGCTGGGTCATGTATCTGAAGCTGATATGGCCAGCAAAATGATTTTTTAAAAATAGTATATACTATTTATAAACTTCACACGGAATAACCCGTCCCATTTAACTCGTCTGGCATACTGCAGTTTATATATTAAGATATATTTTTTTTTTTTTTTTTTTTATTAAGATATATTTTGGTAATTACTGAAGATTTATTTTGTTACTGATTCTCATTGAAGAATTTGTAGATAAAGAAAAAATGGTATGCCGGGTCAGCCTTAGCCTAGTGGCTAAGTGGTACCTAAGGCACCGGGGTTCGACTCCGCCTTCAGGGATTCCTGGGTGAGATTTCTCCACGCGACAAAAAAAAAGAAAGAAATAGTCTCTTTGCGACTGCCAAATAAAGAAATTTCCCTTCACTAGTCCAAGATAAAAAGGTTTTAAAATGGTGTGATCCCAACTCTTATATATTTTCCAACAAGATATATATCTTTCGTAGTTTTTTTAAGTAGGGAAATCCATTATTTCTTTTAACAATCGGCAAAACATGCACAGATACACCCAAGTAAACAGTTCAAGTGCAAAGAAACTATATACATCATTTTGGGTTCGAGAAGTTAAAAATCTACCAAGGAAACGTTTACTTCATTAGGGTCAGTGCATCCTTAAGGTCTGCAAAGTCAGCTAAAGCCAGATCGTTGACCTGCAACATGAAAGCAACTCAACTTCACATATTTTAACTCAAAAAGGACATGACATAGATATAGGAACAAAATTTAGAAAGAACGGACTTAATTTGGTCTGCACACTGTAAGAGGCAAACATTAAGTAACACAAACCAATTAACTTTGAAACATAAAAAATATAAGTGATGCATTATAAGCCTTCTTTTAGTATGAAAATGGAGCATTCAAACAGATAGCGATTCGAAAAATTAAAAAAATTTCAACAAAAATCATAACATATTGGCATATAATTTTTGTAAATAAATTCTATATATTTTGACAAAAAAAAACTAAACTTGATTAACAAACAGTCAGAAAATGTCATACTGTACATATTAATTTTAACTGCTCATCCTAAAAAGTTGAAGCATTAATATTTAAATTTTCTTCTCGCATGAATATTGCTATTTATACAATAGTTGCAAACATGCTAATAATCATGCACCAAGAACTTAATTAAGCTGCATCTAGACTACAAGAAATAGGGAAGATAGCCACATGTGCGACTATGTCTAAGGAATTGGGTTATACAACCAATTGAGACAGATTCAAGTTGTAGCTATAGCTTTGTGATTGTCTGTTATACTGGCTATCCGTGACAACATAGAATGATTAATGGATATAAACCATTTAGTCCATCAATATAGCAACGACTACAAATTGTTTCAGTTGCAGGTTTAAGTGTGATTAACATTGTTACTTCTAATATAAACTAATTCCGCATTTTACAAAAATTAATGAGTACAATAGGATGTGCCCATTATATATGAACATTGTCTCGATCAGATTATATTACATGTGGATTCGTAACAATATCTTATATGAATAGTCTAAAACCGAATGTTGATTTATAACCTTTTTAAGTTACTTGGTGAATGTTTATATTGCTATAAATTAAGTAAGCATGTACAAGAGATAGTACCTCAGCTTGTAAAGTGTGAATGATTCTGCCATTCACATTGGAGGAGGTGCAACCAAGAACACATAGACCATGTTCAGAAATCACTTGCAGCACGCTTGACAAAGGCGTAAGCAGACCGCTGAAAACGATTTCTACGCCGACCAAACACGGACGAATCACGACATGATTGGAATAATCATTCATAAATTTTTCATTTGTACTACCAAAGCTTTGTCTAGACGATAACATGAGGTCATCCCTCTTGGAACTCATGTCCTTGATGTTCCTCTGAAGATAATTTATGTAATTCACCGCCTCGTTTAACTGATCTGATGTAGAACGCTTTCCCTACAGAAGCAGAACAAGTACAAATCGAAACTTCATCAAGAAAAAAAAAGAAGAAAAAAGGGTTAATATATAATAATATTAGCTTTATATTGTTCAGGATCTTGTGATGTGAGAGTGTTACAGTTCTAGTGAATCTTTTCTAACAAAACAACAGCTCAAACTAAGAGATAAGCAAACTCTTACAGATTTAACTTGTAGATCTGTAGAAGTGAAAAATCAAAAGTGAGATTAATTAATTAACTAGGGCTTTTTGAAGAGAGAGAGACCTGGATGAACTCAAGCGGGAGAAGAGAGCGAAGAGATGCGTAAAGAGAAGCCATTTCTTGTCTCCTTTGTTTCTCAACTTCTCTATGCATTATCTTCTCCATGTTTTCTTCATTACTAACTACTCTCACCTCTTTACGACGCTTTCTTCTCTTCTCTGGAAAATCAGCCATGTAAAACCTGTATAGTTTTCTTTACGTTTAATTATTTTTTACATAAGACTTTTCCAGCTAGTAATGATGATGATGGTGATGAATTATTAGGATGATGATGAGTCAGCAGGATCTGATCTTGTCTGATTTTATGCTCGCGGAGATTTGGTCTGAGTTTCAGTCAGTGATTTGTTGTAAAGTTGGACAAAAAAATGGAGTCGGAACAAATACATTAAAATAAAGAAAGTGTTTTAGTTTATAAATTAAGGAAAAAGGTTAAGTTATTAGTAAGACGATGTATTGGAAAGAGAGGCTTGTTAGGGTAAGCAGTGACGTTTTTCTGCTTCTCTTTTTAAAAACGCCAATATGTTTCTGTCCACATTCCATTTTTACATCTATTAAGTTTATTATATTCGTCTGTCCTTTGTATGATACGATTATTTTCTTATTATATACGTGTATTCACCCGACGCACCATATATTATAGGATGCACTGCTACAGCTCTGAAGGGCCGAGGCCATATGATGGACCCCCAATTATCAGAATTATTTGAATCACTTTAAATTTTGAAGTAATTTAATTTCTTTAGTTTTTAAGAAAAAATTATAGGACATAATATACTATTTGATAAGAATTAAATACTGCATATTTCTATTATTCTCTGGTGTAGTTATTTTCTATTATCACTCGAATAGACTGGTATGTATGTATTTTGACATTTTGTGCTATTCAACATTTGGAAATCTTAGGTAGGTTGAATAATGTTAGGATATAACGCAGCAGTTTTATTTGAGAAAAGACAAGTACACTATGAATTTTGTGTTTGAGAAATGTTTATAAAGGACCTTAAATATTATACCATGATACCAAAATATATTAAAACATATTAATTCTTTTTTTTTTGTCACAGTACATATTACTTCTTTATTAATCGTATTCTATATGATATTCATGTCCAAAATATGTATCATGTCAATGAGCCAAGGTGGCCCATATATTGGCCCAATTACGTTAAAGATGTAAAAGGGCCGAATAAATAGAAACAAGAAAATAAAAAACTATAGAACTCTTTGTGGTTGTTTAAGAAAAGTAAGAAATTGAAGATGTATAAAGACGGCTCTCAAATGTGACCAGTTTAATCTGAGACATAATTTGGAAGAGGTTTTGGATTTGTAAACTGATGTGTTAGTCGGAAACGAAATTATTATATACACATGTCATGAACTAGTTTGTGCAATCAACAAAACAATCAAACAATATCTCTCTCTCTGTCCATGCGTGTAAAGAAACAAAAAAACAGACTTAGCCTGACATGTTGGAGCAGTATTATGAAACTAAATCAAAGTGTCTAACACTAACACTTAACAAACATATCGATTTCTAAGTTTGTCAATGACCATGGCTTCATTGTCACGGAACACTCACTTCTCCTTTAAGCATCCCTATAACCTCTTTCATAGACGGTCGTGAAACCGGCAATCTTTGCAGACACTGCAACGCCACTTTTATGCACAACACTGCTTGTTCTTGGTCCAAATTTTGCAACTTCTGGTCGACAAGATCAACAAGCTTCTCTTTTCTCGCCAGCTTCCTCGCCCAAGACATGAGATTCGCCCGTTGGATCTCACTCGCAGAACCAGTCATCTCCAACGGCCGCCTCCCGGAAACAAGAACTAACAACAGTACACCGTAGCTATACACATCACATTTTTCAGACACATTGTTATTATCTACGTTACAATACTCAGGCGCTGCATAGCACACAGTTCCTCTCATACTCGGCGTGCTACTTATCCCACAGCTCTTAGCCATCTCCCCACTCACCGACACAGAGTCATGGCTATTGCCACGTGCTCTTAACCCATCTAACCACCAATCTATGCTGCTACCTTTGCTGTTACTACGACGCCCATCATCACTACAGAACTCGGATTCTAATGTTTTCTTCTTCTTCTTTTTCTTAGAGACTTCTCTCCGATACTCATCTTTCCACCACTCTCTAACCATCCTCCGCTTCTTCTTCTTCTTATTCTCACTCTCTTCCTCCAACGAAAGCCACCACTCTAGTCTCTTGCTACTCTTCTTCTTACTCGACTCAGAAGAAGAAGCTGTCGTCATCCAATCAACACTGCTTGGTCTCTCCTTCTTCACCTCAGAACCAATCCACTGCATCACATACTCTTTAACTTTCCCTCTCTCCACATTACTCTCTTGCTTCCACCACCAATCTCTCCTCTCACTCTCCTTCCCCTTCTCCGGAGAAACGGAGACAACCGTCTCCGGAGATTCCAACGGTGCTGCTCTCATCTCCGGCGAAGAACCAACAACCGGCCCAAAATTAAAATCTTCATAACCAGTCGCAGTAGTGATCACACTCTCCAACTCCTCCTCCGGCCCTCCTCCACCTCCGCCGCCACCGTCAAGAGTTATCATCTCCACGTGCTCCGGCTTAACTCTAGCTAGGCCAAAGTCAGCGATCTTCGCGTTAAAGTCTTTATCCAACAGAACATTACTAGGCTTCACATCTCCATGAATCACCGGCCGTTCAAGACCGTGAAGATGCTCGATACCTTCGGCGACGTTAACCGCAACAAGAAACCTCTTACTCCACTCCATAAGCTCAGGGCACTTCCTGTGAAGCAACGCGTCCTGGAGGTTACCGTTATCCATAAGCTCGTAAACAAGAAGCAAACGTCGTCGTTTCTTATCGTGCGAGAAGCCGATGACGGGGACCACGTGAGGCGACGAGTCAAGAAGCTTACCGGCGAAGAAGAGTTCGTTCTGGAACTCGGCTTCTCCCTGGAGAGACCCTGAGTCCATCACCTTGACGGCTACATTCTCGCCGGAGGAGAGTGTTCCCCGGAACACCGCGCCGAAGCCGCCTTGTCCGAGGCGGTTGGTGGGGGAGAAGGAGGCGGTGGCGCGGCGGAGAGTGGAGTAAGAGAACTCACGCGGCGGCGGAGGGGAGGAGGAGGCGGTGGCTCCGGCGGGAGGTGGCGGTGGACGTTTCCGGGTGAGTTTGCAGAAGCAGACGGAGAGAGTGATGAAGAGAGAGAAACATCCGCCGGCGGCGGCCGCCGTTAACGGTGGTGTTTTGTCGTGGCGGCTAGACGGCGGTGGGGATGCCGGAGACGGTGACGAGATTGGTCGTGACGGCATAGGGGATGAGTTAGACCATAAAGGGGATAATAAGAACCGAAACTTTTTATGTTTCTCCGAGGGAGTTATGATGTCTGTTTTTTTCTTTAGCTTTTCGGATTAAAATCGGAAAGAGAGAAGAAAGGGAACAGCTGTTTCGGAAAATGGAAATGTTTTTGGTATTAATCGATTTTTCCTGCATTTAATTGAAGATTAATTTAATTACAACGTGGTTTACACTTATTGGTTAAACCAAATCTTTCCATATAAAACCGAGAAACCATACAGAAAATTAAATAGGTCTAGATTTTGTTAGATTTTATGCCAAAATTTGAAGATAAAGCAAATCCATGACCAAGAAGACTAACTAGATTTGAGTTTAATTTGGTTTATTTACTTTCTTCATAAAACCAACAAACCGGGATAGAAAAATTGAACCGGGTTAGCTGTTATAGCATCATGCCAAGTTTAATGCTCTTTTGTTACGTCGCTTTTGACTGACATAAGATCATTTAAATAGTAACGTTAAATTGGAAATTGAAGAGGTATTCACGTGGGGTGGAGTGGGGAGGCCGTGGGGTAATCAAAGATCACCATGTGGAATTTGTCCAATTAGGTTAATTTAATTTAATTAATTACTACTTAACATATTCAAAACGGCACGCAACGTTTATTGTATTTGAGAAAACGGACCGACTTCTTAGAAACCACACGGAACCTGCTGTTATTATTCCGGCTTTCGTCTTAATTAGATTAAAAAAATTGTTTATTCCTAAAATCTAATTAGATCATTGTATTACGTGTGTGTATTTACTTTCTCCCTTGTTAAAAACTTAACTCGCCGGCAAAAAAAAATTTTTAAAGTCAACACTATTTTATAGTCAACTTCAAGTTGTACGAAGATAAAACACGCTTTCTTAGAAAAAGAAATTGCGTCAACTCTTAACGTATCTTTCCTTTTTATATAAAAGGAAATGTCCGTTGCTCAAAAAACATGAAAAAAAATTTAAAAGGAAATGTCCACAAGAAAGGCAAGCATTTATCAGATTGCATTCCAAAAAGGAAACTAAACTGTGATGGCACAACTAAAATCCTCTATATATAGGATTAGTAGAATTCATTTAACCCACACACAATAATCTTGAATTACAAAACTAGAAAAGCAAGAAGAAGAAAATTTCTTTTAGAGAAGATGATTCATGCTAACGAAACAGAAGCAATACCGTGCGTTGGAGGCTGTGGACTCTTTGGAACCCGAAGGAACAATAATCTCTGCTCCCTCTGCTACAAAAAGAGTGTTCTTGAGGCCACTCTCAAATTTGAACCCGAAGCAGAGCCATCAACGATTTGCCCTCCTCCTTGCCCTCCTCCTAAGAGTAGTGACGTTGCTGTACAAGAACCAGTCAAGAAACAGAGATGCAACATGTGTCAGAGGAAAGTAGGGGTGACAGGATTCACCTGCAGATGCGGACACATGTTTTGTGGGTCACATCGGTATCCCGAGGAGCATTTGTGTCCTTTTGATTACAAACAATCTGGACGAGACGCATTGGCCAAGCAGTTGCCTTTGATCAGAGCAGATAAGATTAATAGGTTTTAGTCTTAGATCTTGAATACAATTTTGATGTCTTTTAAAATCTTTATATGATTAATAAACACTTCTTTTTTCACTTATCATAATGATCCAACAAGAAGGCTGAACTAAAGTTGTCTATATATCATTTAAGTAGCAGGAAAAATCTCATAAAATAGACAAAACGTAAAAAAAACAAGTATACTTCATCATATGAGACTTCAGATGTAAATATTCACTCACCAAACGAGTGAATAACAATGAGTTTTAGTAGAAAAAAGACATATCAGGGAAGTAATAGCAACTGAATTATAATTTGGAGTTGTGAATTGTGATAAGATGCAGAGTAGCTGTATAATGCAAAAATTAAATAAAACTTAATAACAACCAAGTACAGATAGAAAATGCTAAAAAGATGGCCTGTGTCTAGAACTTGATAAGAGTGAGACTGGTTTGTCTTGAATCAGGAGTTTCTTTTTGCTACTCCATGTACAGTTACAGAAGCTTTTGACTGATTGAAACACTATTGACTTTGCTTCTTAAAGCTCAAATCGACATCTTCATTCATCTGAAACCAAACCAAACACATCAACACATGCCAACATAGCGTAAGCCATTCTTCAGGTTTCAAAACTTACAGACTCAGTAACTTGTTTGGCTAAATCTTCGTTAAACCCAAGCGCCTCTAAGATCTGGCGGCCTGCTGAGTCCTTTTGAGACCAAACCCCAAGAAGTAAGTAGGCAGTGGTTAGTTCCCCATCCACACCTGTGATCAACCAGTTTAAGTTGATTGTAAACAAGCACATGGGTTAAGAATGATTAAGATGGTGGTGTTAAAGCACACCAGATTTTTTCTTCTCCTCAACAGCCCAGTCAACGGCCTTGCGAGCAGGTTCAGTTAGAGGAGGATGCTCAGGGCTGAAGAAGTACATATCTGATTTCCCTAGCAGCCTTATAATCTCATCTCGCACTTTAAAAAGTGTGATTCCGTTCGCTCTCAGGAACTTAGCAACTGTGCTAGTACCTGTAACGAAATTCCGGTAACAACAAGGATAACAAACGTCAGTTAAACAAATAATCCAAAACGACTTAACATCACAATCTTTCTAACAACAGAAAGAATGGTTATGAGAAGAGTTAAACAATACAAAAACACAAGAAACGAAAACTGTATATCAGGTGATCCTACTCAATTCTCTCATCTCCCTTGTTTTTAAGCACGATCAAACAACATAACCATTAAAACTGAGGTTATTTTGTGGTTAAGAAACTGAAGGATAGAAGCAAAACCTCATCCTACATGTATTTTGTTATATATGAACAAACAAGCCTATGCTCATAATCATTTAAGCGAGTGAACTCAAGCACAACGCGACCCAAAGAGCTCTTCTTATACGAATCTCGAAATTTAAAACCTTTCAATCTACAGTTGAATTACTGACTCTCCTCTGTTAACCAGCATAAGGCACTCCACAACTTAAGGTACAGCTATAGACAGAAGGACAGAAGCAAAATATCATACGAGATGAACAAACAACAAACGATAATAAGCCTTATACATATGCTTGGACTCAGTGAAGTCCACATGAGCTGAAGCACACAACGAGGATGAGAAATCTTCACTAGCATTGTTACTAACGATTCATCAAAAATGTAAGCTTTCAACCACAACAATGATGCATATCCACCAAGAGACCACAATCTAAACTAGAAGACTCAACAAAATAAAAAGCTGAAGAAGCATAAAGCAAACATAGGTCTGCGGAATACACAAACCTTCGACTAAAATACCCATGAGAATGGCTTCGGACCCAGTAGTTGGATACTTGAGCTTCCTAGCCTCCAATTCCCCCATCGCCAGTGATTTTATAGCTCTCGCCGACCATCTAACATCCAAAACGGATAAGCCTCAACAATCTAAACCATAAAATCTCTCTAATTACAAATATTTCCGCTTGAGACTCACTTTGGGATCTTGTCCGAAGAACCATTCTCCGGCTCCCTGCAAAACAAAAATCCAACACAACAACCCTAAGTTTCGTGAACAAAATAATACATAGAAAATATGATACAGTTGTCAAATAAAATAAAATAAAAACTCACGCAGTTGGGACGCTAAAGACAGTGCTGGCCGATGTCAAGCACCGGTGCTTGGAGACGAAGCAGCGCCGCGACGGTTGTGTCACAATAAGCTTCTTACCTAACAGAGAAGAAGGAGCAATCGATAGAGATGCACTCCGAGTCGAAACAAAGATCCGAGGATTCGAATTTGAGACCGTCAAAGGGATAAAGGAAAGCGTGTACGACGACGCCATTCTCACTCCGACAACAAGACAAAAGCCTTTGGCTTTGGGATGAACTTAAGCTAGGATTATTCCTCAGCTACTTGTGTCTTCTTTGCACATAAACCCCCAAATTTATACATAATTGTTATTTCTAGTCCAATTCATTTTTGACATTCCAAATAAAACCACCTACTTTTATTAATATTCAATTTTACCCTGTAAGTAATGAAATAAAAAAAAAAGACACAAGCGAACCAAATTAAAAAAAAAAAGAGTATATAATACTAACCTTCACCTCCGTGTACAAATACAAATGAATATAGGGTTTATTTGATCCTCTGGGAAGAAAACTTAAACCTAATTTGGATTCGGAACAAAACTCTTCTAATTATTCACATCGTGAATTATTCCCTCTCCAAAATAAACGTGAGTTTTGCTGTGATCATAAGTTGTTTTATATTTCTTTTCTTGTACTATGGTTTATGAGCCTCTTTAGGTTTCCCCAATCTGCAGGTAGACTAGTTTCTTACATGGACAACATCAGTGATCTTCCGGATGATTTGCTCTTGCAAATATTGTCACTCAACACTACAAAGCTTGTTAAATACGACGATAGGAATCACAGGGGTGACTACAAGCTCTTCACGCAGTTTGTTCACGGGTCTTTATTATCAAACAAGGCACCAGTTCTAGAACATTTTCATCTGAGTCTCGGCCCTAACTGTTCCTCTGTAGATATTGGAATATGGATTAGTTTTGCAGTTAGTCACCATGTGCGTGAGCTGCATATTGATATACGTTCGTCCAGTCACGATCCTATTACTTTGCCGAGTAGTGTATATACCTCTGAAACACTTCAGAGACTCACACTTATAAAGTGCGTTTCTCTTGATGTTCCTGTACACGTTCGTCTCCCGTCTCTCAAAACTCTGAGCCTTAAGTTTGTCACTTACGCGGACAACAAGTCTCTACCAAGATTTTTATCCGGTTGTCCAAATCTTGAAGAAAAGAATGCTACTTTTTTAAAGACAGCAACATTCTCTCCAACATCAACTCACTTGGGAGAGAAGAACCGAATGCTCACGGAGTTGGCATCTGTAGCTACAGCTTCTGATTCGTGTCAGATTCATTTTAACTGAAAAGTCATAACACATTTTAATGTTCTTGATCTCTCTATTATACAACTTTCTATTTTCTTAAAATACGACAAAATAATAAATATATATTAAGGAGAATACATTATACATATATTTGGGCATGTTGTGTTTCATAGCGATAATCATGTTGATGAGTTGTAATGGATTAAGATAGATTCAGTCTCAGTTACCAAAAGCTTCGGACCAGAATCTATCCTGAGACTGACTCGGTCTAGAGATGAGATCATCGGACCCCAACGAACCAAAATCCAAAGTCTGCCTTTCAAATTGAATCACAGATTTTTATTAATATTCAAATTTACCCCGTAAGTAATGAAATAAAAAGGGGAGAAGACACAAGCGAACCAAGTATATAGTGCAACGAGTAGGGTCCTAATACTAACCTTAGCCGTGGTGGTGGGAGATGTGGTACAAATCTACAAGTGAAGACTTCATAGTTGGTTTATTTCACTAATCAAGAATCAGATAGTGGTGGAGATGTGGTACAAATCTACAAGTGAAGACTTCATAGTTGGTTTATTTCACTAATCAAGAATCAGATAGTGGTGGAGATGTGGTACAAATCTGCAAGTGAGACTTCATAGTTGGTTTATATCACTAATCAAAAATCAGATTAGTACGTGTAAAATCATGTAGTATTCTCTCGCTTGAGTTAATAAGATGGCCAGTCTCTCACTTTCTTGCTCTCAAAGTCTCTTCCCTGTAGATGGGTCAATAGGCAGATCAGTCCAACCGAGTTTTAAATTTTAATTTAATTATAAATTAAGTAACTATATATATAATGTATAACTGTAAAATATTTTTATTAAACTTTATATCATGGTTAGAATCTAATAATTAAATGATTTTTTAAAAAAAAAATTATGTAAAAAATAATTTAAACTATCTTATTTAAATATATATTAAAAATAATTTTTATATGAATTTTTTTTTCAAAATTTGCAATTTTGTTTTTGTAAAAATTTGAATCATTTGATAAATGAGTTTTAGTATCAAATCGGATCACCGATTTTAACGATTTTAACTGTTTTTTTACCGGTTTAACTCAAATCTAATTCTTAAAACATTTTAGAACTGGTTAGAAAAGTAAGAGCACCTCAATTGAGGCTTTACCGGGGGAGTTCACACGGTAATCAAGAAAAAAAATAATAACAAAAACCTATGAATCTCTCTCTCCTAAAGCTCTCTCAGGTGAACCTCTCTCTCCTAAGATTCAACACGTGACGGTCTGGAATTAGTCTAGATTTTTTTTTTCTTTTTACGAAAAAAAACAAAAAGAGAAAAAATATTAATAATAAAAAATTAGAAAGATGAACCCCAAGAGGGGATTCATTGATGGGGATGCTCTAAGTCATGGTCCGATCAGCCAGTCTAGTCCGATTTTGAAAACACTCACGATATAAGATTCTATTATGAGAAAGTCTAGCATGTTTTAATTTAATTGAGATGTTATTCGTTGAGTCATCTCCTATGTATTAATTGTGAAATATTTAAAAATTTAAATTTTAAGTTTGTATTAATTAAAATAGAGTCTTGTGTAGGTGTCTCTAATTAAAATGTCAACTGACCTTGCGTGGCATCGTAACAAGCGATTTAATAATGTGTAAGGCGAAAATCAATTAGTTAGGGAAACTTATATTAACCTAAACATAATAGTATATGATAAGAAGTAACAATAAACCAAACTCGAGACCATATGATACTATTAATTTAATATTTTTTTTGCATAAATACTAAATATAATTGCCTTGAGGCAGAAAAGAACGGGAAAATATGAAAAAAGAATATTTAAGATGCAAAAAATTTGTCACCAAGTAGGGCTGTTCAATACGATAATACTGAACCATACCGAACCGAACCAAAATAGACAATATGGTTTGGATTTGGTATATACCATATAAATCAAATAGATATGATTTTATAAAAACCGTAAGATTTGGATATGGTTAGGTTTATAACCGATTAAACCGAATAAACCTAAAAAAACCGATCAAAGAAAAATATATAAATATATACATTATATAACCATTTATTTTCTTGGAATAGTCTTTTTTTTTTTTACTTTTTTATTCCTTGTGAAGATATATCTTAATAATTTTATTTTATTTTCTTCAACTATTATCTAAATTTGATTTGATTTTTCATGTTGTAAGAAATTGTGAAATTATATTGTACCATATAATGTATTTGAAAGAACAAAGAGAAAATAAGAAAAGCTGTACAAAACTGAATCGTTGGTCGTTTTGTTTGTAGTTAATTTCACATTTTTATATTTATGAACACCTAGGTTTATTTTAATAAATGATAGTTTTGACAATATGTTTTTTTAAAAAAAATTATATAATAAGAAACCAAATCAAATAATAATGTTATTTGATATAAAATCGAATAAACCGAAAACTGGTAGTATAAATACCGAACCAAACTAAATTAAATATGGTTCCAATATGATAGCTAATTTTTATAAACCGAATAAGCAAAAACCGAAACCAGACCGAACACCAGATTGAACATGCTTATCACCAAGTCAAGAACTGATAGTATTTTCCGGGAGTAAGAAAAATTATAATAGATGCAAATTGTATTAGTTAATAGAAATTATAGATCATGTTAACCTATAAGTTAATCCTATATAAATGGTACGGTCAGTCTAACTCCTTAGGTCTAGAGGTGGACACAGAACAAATACCCGGCAAAATTTTGGATACTTGATATTCGTCTTGATTTGTTCAAATAGTTAAATTTGCTATTTGTACTTGTTTAAAACGAGCCGTACCAAGTACTTATCAAAATTTTGATTACTTGCGAGTTATTTGACTTGTTTCGTTATTTGTTCAAATACATTACTCAAATAAAAATATTTTAATTTCTTGAATTTATACTTGATTTTAAAGTACTTGACTTTCAAAATATAATAGATTTTGGATTGAAAATTAAACTAGTAAGTTTCATAATAAATATTTTGATTTTTAAATCACAAACCTCTATCAAATTTTGGTTGTAGTATCATAATGTCAACATTATATTAAGTTCTATTTATAAAAACATAAATGTTAATAATATTTTTAATGAATATTAAATATAATTATTATTATATATGTAAAAGCAAGTAACAAGTAAACGAGTCAAGTAGTTATGAAAGTAATGAGATTTGATACTTGACTTATATTTGCAAGTAAATAGATATTTGATACCCGATTTGTCGATAGCAAGCATTTGCTTTTTTAAGTCGAGTACGGGGAAATTAGCGAATACAAATCGAGTACCAAGTAATTATGTCCAGCCCTATTTAGGTCCATCATCTATTTCTTATCGTTTTGATCCAATTTATTTAAAAATGGTTCGGCCCAACTGATTATATAGTAATCAAAACACATACGTGTATAAATTCACACCGCGTAAGGTGCATATCTTATCTTATCTTATTATTGTTCTTATCCTATTATTGTTGTAATCTAGGATTTCTTGGATCCTGTAATCTTCCTCTGCTGAGAAAACTTGACTTAATTTGGATTTGGATCAAAACTCTTCTCACTATTCAGATAGTGAATTATCTCCTCTCCTCCTCTCCTTGGACTATCTCCAAACAAACAAACAAACAACTGTGAGTTTTGTTGTGATCATAACTGATGTTGTTTTCTTTTATTTGTCTTTTCTCCATTATGGTTTATTAACCCCTTTAGGTTTCTTCAATCTGCAGGCTCTAACGGTAGGCAAGTGACTACTAGTTTTCTACATGGACAAGATCAGTGATCTTCCGGATGATTTGCTCTTGCAAATCTTGTCACTCAACCCGTCAAAAGATGTTACGGCCACAAGTTTTTTGTCCAAAACATGGAGTTCACTTTGGACTTTAGTTCCAGTACTTGGATACGACGATAGGAATCACAATGGTGACTACAAGCTTTTCACGCAGTTTGTTTACAAGTCTTTACTATCAAACAACGCCCCAGTTCTACAACACCTGCATCTGAATCTCGGCCCTGACTGTTCCTCTGTAGATATTGGACAATGGATTAACCATGCAGTTAGTCGTCATCTGCATGAGCTGCAGATTGATATACGTTCGTCCAATAATGGTCCTTTTACTTTGCCGAGTAGTCTATATACCTCTGCAACACTTCAGAGACTGACACTCATAAACTGCGTTTTTCTTGACGTTCCTGTTCACGTCCACCTCCCGTTTCTCAAAACTCTGAGCCTTAAGTTTGTCACTTACGCAAACAAAACGTCTCTACCAACGTTTTTAACCGGTTGTCCAAATCTTGAAGACTTGTTTGTGGAACATCGTTTTGAAAACTCACCAATGGATGTCAATGTTCTGGTGCCTTCCTCACAAAGGCTACATATGTCCATCAGTAATTATGTTGGGAAGTATATGCTAAAATACAGTTCTTTGAAGTGTCTTAAATTTGTTGGTATGGCAAGTAGCAAGCTCCTTCAAATTGAGAATATGCCTGAGCTGATAAAGGCAAATGTTACCTTTTGTGAAGATACCCACAAGTTTCTGAAAGCTCTGACTTCTGTCCGTCGTCTTGAGCTAAGGATAACACTTCCAGAGGTAATATATCAAACTATAGAAACACATTTAAAAATCGTCATCTCAGTTATATTACATAATGTAGTTTTTTGCATATGAACACAGGTTGTAGATCTTTCTAGTATGATCTTCCACCAGCTTGTCCATCTAATCTTGCATAAAATTGCTCAAGAAGAATGGTGGAGCTTGTCGGCCATGTAGACTTGTATACATTTGCTGAAGGTTGGTGGGATCTAAATTTACTTGTTTTATCTGGTTTAAGTTAACCCCTTCACTGGGTGGTACAAATCTTCAAGTGAGACTTCATATTTGGTTTATATCACTGATCAAGAATCAGATAAGTACTTGTAAGAACCTGTAATAATCTCTCCCTTAAAGTTTGTAAACCTTGTAACTTGCTTCTCATGCATTATCTCAGTGAACCCTTTTTTTTCACTAGCTTCCCTGGAAGAATAGGTTCTTCTTTACCCGTGCATGAACCACCTGTGTTCCAAGCACTACCTTCGTAGTGATCAGGGGACCATGTTCTTAAAATGGTCAAACCTGTGAAGTTTTGGTGTGTAGCTATAGATTTTAGGATTGTTTCTACTGAGATTACGAATAAAACCAGCTACCTTGATACAAATCACACTCTACAAGGTAATCAAAAAGTTGGAGTGATTAACAAATTAATAACAGAAAAAAGAAAACATGTAACAGCTAAGACAGGGAACTGGAGTCTCACTATCAAGAAAAATAGGATTGAAGTGAAACTACTTTTCTCATTTCAGTTCACCAAAACTGTAAAATGCCCAAACAAAGCCTACATAATCCACCTCCTAAAAGAATATATGCCAATACATCCATTCTTACAAGCTCAGCCTTCACTAATAGGTCCTAACCAACTCTAATCTTCTAACAGTCAATCTTAAAGACTTGTAACTAACCACCTCCGTAATAACCTTATCAGACACTGAAGCAATTTGCTATAGAAGTCCATAACACAACGAATACCATTCCTATATTCTTTGTTTATTGAAAACTAAGCTACCATAATTCAAAGATTTCCCCAAAAAAAACACAAGCTAGGTGTTGCAGTAGCGTAGAGGAGAGCACGAAGAAAACAGTCAACACGAGAGTGATTTCTTGGACGACTCTGTTTCAACTTTTCTCAAAGATTGTAACGTGAGGCGATTTGCTTGAGAAGTAAGTCTCAAAACTTTTATTAATCAAAAACCCCGTTGGGAAGAACACAAAAACGCTACCCCTTATATAATAATCTAAAGAGATAACACAAAATCTCCAAAGACAATCTAACTAAGATATTCCGTAAATAAAAGGAAACCTACAATAACTAAAAAGAAAGCCCAAAGCCAAAAGGAAAAACAATGACCGTGAAGGTATGCTACATCACTAGGTAAATTGACAGAGTACCTGTTTCTGTTGAAGCGTTTCAGAGCCATCACTTCGAATGTCTCCAGCCTTGGAAACATTGGTTTCACCTTCACCTGATCCAACATTAGTCTTCTCAGTCGTACTACTATCCAAAGAGACTGTATCCTCTTTCTCTTTCTTTTGCATCAAAGGTTTCTCCAAATCTGGCGATGTTATGTTTGTACTACCAACAACAACAACCGGTGAGCCTGAGCTAGAGGGCAAAGTCAGGTTCTTATCTGAGGTATATATAGATGTCGTTACTCGTGTAAAGGCCTTTGACAGGTTCTTATCCGAAAGACGACGAAGCAAGAAGCCGAAAACAAAGAAGGATGTTACTAATCCACCTAATAGCAATTGCAATTGTCGACACCTTCCGAGGAAATAATCCAGCCACAAAAAAAAATGGAAACTTTAGGAGAGGTGAGAGAACCAAACAAAGGCATGAAGTGAAGAAGAAGAACACTATGACTATGAGCAGCCATAACATACAACAAAATCGATCTTACTAAAAAAAAAAGGTACACTAGCTAGTGAATAATCTTAACCTAGAGAATCGATTTTCTAATGAAAAAAAAGCATTCCTCCTTTTGCACAAATCAATTCAGATTCAGCAGAAAAGCGTACGCATTCACCACCATATTTACAGGGAACCATAACAAAAGATTATCTCTTCACAAGAGATATCCAACATGCAACACTAACGAACCAGAAAAAAACAAATAGAAAATCTATCAACCTTGAAAATTTAGTGGTCACGCCCGAGATTATATATAAGTTTTTTTTTTTGAACACATAACTGGATATCTATAAGAGCATGTTTATCCCATAGATCCTTAATGGATTACTTAATGATTATTTAAATATATAAGTATACATTAGTGGACTTAAGAACTCTATTTAGAAACTGTTCGATTTTGTATCTTCATTGGTAGTTTCTTAATTAAAGATTTTTAAGAAAAAAAAAAATCTTTCAATACCTTAAAATTTCAATAATTCAGTTCACCAAAAACATTATTTAATTTTCAATTGTATATGCATGATGGCTTGTTCAATGCCATCAACGAACAAAGCCAAAAGATTCTCCGATTCGGCTTATCCAGAACTGTTTCTTGTATTTGTCGTGATAATTATCATGTAAGCGTGGAGATGATGAGACCAAAGGGAGGAAACGTCGTCTGGATCGCGATAGCCGTCGTCCTTGCCGGCGGGTTTTGATCGGTGACGGAAAAGACGAGAACCACGACAGAGAAGACAAGAACCACAACGGAGGATTTGTGGTGGAGGCTCGGTGTGGGTTTCGATCGTTCGTCGGTTGACAAAGAGAACAAATGAGATGAGGAGGAGAGAAGAAAAGAAAACAAAATAGAAAAAAATAATAACTTTGCCTCCTATCCTGACACGTGCCTCTAACACCTCTCTTATTACCGATCACCAAAATTCCAAATTAAGGATCGATAATCACCTTTTTCTTTTATTTTGATTTATTTAATTCACTTATTTTGCTAAGGATCCCAGTAAGGACCAGAGATAAACATGGTCTAAGTAACTTTACGAAATTACCGCTTTGTCTAAAGTCAAAGTCAAACTGTAGACGGCGCGCGTAAATTAATTATTATTTACTTCAACCTATTTGGGCCTCACTTAAACCCACAAAAGCCCAATAACCGTAACGGTTTTCGAAATTTCTCGAAACCGAATAACTTATTATAACGCGTCTGCAAAAACCCCTCCCCCTCCTTCTAGGGTTTTAGTCTCTTCTTCTTCCTCTCAGAAAGAAAAAAACAATTAGCTTTTCTCGATTCCAAGAAGCTTTATCGCCGTCGAGCCGCCGAATATGGGTTTCTGGGGTTAGTCTATACTCTCTAATCCTTCTCTGATCTCATCTTCTTCCAATTTCGATTCTGTTTCTCTAATCTCGCCGTTTCTATAATGTGCAGGACTCGAAGTGAAACCAGGGAAACCACAAGCTTACAATCCCGATGAAGAACAAAGAAAGCTTCACCTCACTCAGGTATACATATATATACTCTTCTAATTGCAGCTTCGTGTATTGATTGAGACTTAGTGTTAATGATGATTTGTTTACGCACTCAGGCAACTCTAGGAGATGGTTTAGGGAAAGAGAGTAGCGTGATTCAATGCTCAATAGGAGGAAACGCACCGGTTTACTTGTGTTCTTTGTTGCCTAACAAAACAGAGTGTTGTCCTCTGAATCTTGAATTTGGCGATGATGATGGGACTGTTGAGTTCTCTGTGACTGGTCACAGAAGCATCCATCTTTCTGGGTTCTTGGAGGCTTATGATGAGGAATGTGGGGAGGAGGAGGATGAGGAAGATGATGATGATGAGTATCCTGAACAAACGATGCTTTCTTGATTTTTTTTCTTTTGTTTTTTTTTGTGTTTTTTTAAGTTTTCGTTGCGACATTGTTAGATATGGTATCGATATTGGTGAGAGTGAGTCTGGAGAGTCTGAGTATGATGATAGTGATGAGGATGAGCTTGAGGAATTTCTTGATCACAGTCTTGATATGTATCGCCAATCTGTTGTCCCAAACAGTGGAGGTACTTTTTTCTTTCTACTCAAGTTAATCACGTTTTCAGTAGCATTTTAAAAGTGTCACTCTTGTCTTCTTATGACTACATGGTTTCATATATATATATTGATAACAGTGATATAGCTTCTCAAACTTAATTCTGTAAACGTAATACCTCCTGGTTGCAGAGCTTCTACATCTGTTCTATCTTTACTTGTAATGGTTGAACTAACTGATGGGTATTTTTGATAACAGTGATGTAGCTTTTCATACTTGTGTCTGTAAACGTAAATTTGTGTGCAAGGTCATGCCTCTTGGTTGCAGAGTTTCTTCTACATCTGTGTTGTCTTTTTTGTAGTGGTAGAATTAACTGAATGGTATTTTTTGGTAGTTGTAATTGAGGAGATTGAAGATGAGGAGAAGGCCACTGCCAAAGATGATAAGACAAAACGATCCAAGAAGAAGAGTCAAGCTAGCAAAGATGAGAAGAAGGAAGATAAGCAAATCATTGTGAAAGAGAGTGACCATGCTCCAGTTCTGGAAAGCGAAGATGAAGATGGTTTCCCTATTCCCAAAGAGAAAGCACCTGAGCCAGAGAAGAAGTCTGCTGCGAAGATGGAGTTAGTTGATGACGAACAAGGTAGCAACAAAAAACGCAAGGCCAAGGCTTCTGAGCAAGAAAGGTACCGTTCTTTTTGATCTTGACGCTTTCAGACAAGTGTACATAATACGTATCATATGTTTGGAATGTTAAGTTGTTTGTATAATTTGTTCCAGTGCAAACAAGAACAAAAAGAAGAAAAATCAGAAAGAAAAGAAGAATGAGGTTAATGCCTCGAAGGAGGAAGCAGATGAACAAGTTGAGACCGGAAAGGTGCTGGAAAAGAAGGAGGAGGCCAGCCAAAGTTCTCCAGACCAGAAAGCTCAAAATGGAGCTGTAAACAATGCCACGTAAGAAGTCTTATATTTTTTTAATATAACGCAGACATGTCATTTGTCAAATATATTAGAAATTAGAGTTAGTATTCATAATCATTATTGTTACAAAGTAAACAAGGTTTCTTTGTTTCAGACCTTTCTCTCATCCAACAATTTTCTGTGCTTTTTTTTTCTTATGGAAATGAAGGAGTGAAAGTTCCAAGACTCCAGTTGAATCTGCTGAGAAGAAGAAAAAGAAGAAGAAGAAGTCAAATGAGAAAGCTACAGAAGAGACCAAAGTCATCTCTAGTAGGACATACCCAAATGGACTCGTTGTTGAAGAGATAAAAATGGGCAAACCCAACAGCAAGAAAGCTACTCCTGGAAAAAAGGTATACCTTATAACCATGATTTATGATAATATGTTAGTTACTTCATTTCCAGATTTTCAGAGCTCATTGTAGCGTCTTTGAGTGTAGGTTAGTGTCTGCTACACTGGAAAGCTTCAGAAGAACGGGGAGGTCTTTGATTCCAATACTAAAGAAACACCTCTTGAGTTCCGTCTAGGTTGGTATTTTAACTAGATGAAAAAGAAATTAGTTGATAGTTAAGATCCTATGAATGTATGTTTGTTGTAACATGTAGGTGTTGGACAAGTCATTAAGGGATGGGATGTTGGCGTTAATGGTAACTTAAATATATCTCACTGCCTTTTGTTTACTTTGTTCAAAATGTGCATCATGTGGTTTTTGATCTCAAGTTTTTGTTTTGAATTCTACAGGTATGCGTATTGGTGACAAAAGAAAGCTTACAATACCTCCATCTATGGGGTAAATTAATTGCAAATCATTATATTAATGAAGCTTTGTTTTCTTGATTGTCATGTTTTGTCTTAGTCTAAAACCTTTTTGATGGGAATGATGTGGTTCACAGGTACGGTACTAGCGGTGCTGGTGAGATTCCTCCTAATGCTTGGTTGACGTTTGACGTCGAACTGTTGGATGTTAAGTAAAACCGCTTGGTTTCTTAGAAACTTTATAGTGTGTTTGCAAGGAATTTTGAAAATTGATTTTTGTGTTTCTACGCAAGGCCGTAACGTTTGTTATAAGGTGTTTTGTACGCGTATTGTGTTGTCTCAGATCTTTTTGTCAACTAGTTATTCCTAGCTTTGCTTTTGCTTAAAAAAAACAAATCGTTACCATGCTAAGCCTGGCTTTTCAAAAAAAGGAACTTGTTCAATATTAGTTGTGTACAAGTATTCGACCAACACAAGATGTTGTCTGATTTAACATTTTAGTGCATATGCCAACATGTTATAGCTATATCCGAACTGGTACAATCATGACACCATGTGCAAACTGCATAGACTAAAATAGGTTAAAAGGATTTGATCCTAATATTTCTACTTTTGATAACAAGACATTGGTGCAGTCAGAGATGACTTTGACCAGTTTCTTGTGCTGCAAGTCCTGATAATAATCTTTTGACCAGTTGGTTTTCCTTATAATAATTATTTTGATGATACTTACACGTTACCACGTTCTCTGTCATTGCATCTTCCGAGTGGCATTTGCTTTTAATATGCAACATTAATGCTTGTTTTGGACTAGTCATTTCCCTGTTTTTTGGTGTTGTGTAAGTTAGAGCTAATGTTCATCATCAATGCAAACCTTTTAGAGCCAATGGGTGGTGCATAAAGATCACTATGTTCTACAAGAGCATTTCAGCATAGATACTAGAGTTTCAAAACAAGGACTACATAAGAGATACCCCAAAAGAGTTTACATAGTTTTCTACCATAACCATTGCTAAAAGATAATAAAACCACACATATTGTTCCATTTTCTTGCACACAACACATTTGCTAAACAATAAAAGATTAGTTATCCATTAAACCTTGATTCTCTGGAACAGATGGGTCCAAGTTGTGGCTGCGAATAGCAGAAGTGACCTTCTTAAGTATCTTTTGCCACTCTGTTTCTTCTCCTGTTTTCACACAAATTTTCACTAATGGTTACATTACATATACAAAACACTTCCATAAGATAAATGAAGAAAATGTAATGAATTTTATTAATTACCTTGGTGAGCTTCTCCATGAAGCTTCCTTCTAGCTTCTTTCAAGAAAGTGACAACTTTCGGATTCATCCGGTTATCTTCTTGAACAAGACAAATGTCACCAACTTTTGCAGATGTAATATTATTAACAAAGGGACCTTGGTTCCAGTAAAGTTTGTAATCACATCCACACACTTCGCTCCCTTCCTCGTCCACACTATGCTTCTCCCTCAACACCTACCCAAAACAAAAAAAACCGTAAAATAACTTCAAATTTTAAAACACTTAACCAAGATTTCAAGAATTGGGTTTTCTCACGTTAACAACGATGGCGTCGTAGAACTTGACTTCACCGGCAACGGAAGGATACGTGGCGCAGACCTTCGTGCCTTGTTCAAGAGTCGCACACTCGTTGTCTTGCATCTGAACAGAACAAGCACGGAACCTCTCTTCAAACTCTTTTAACTCCTCCGAGTTCTTGAAATCTTCAGGCGAGTAAACCTCATCGTACTCGCAGGGGAAGCCGTTGAAGTTAACCACAAGAGAGTCGCAGAGCTCCCACACGTCAACACCGTACCAAGCCTCGTCCTCCGGTGACCGGAACTCTATCTCCGGCCAGTTTTCGTTAGCCGCTTCGTCTTCGGAGAAATGAGCGATGTTTATCGTCGGACTTCCACTCCCATTAGACATTATTTTTTCGTGGAGTGTATGAGAGAGCGAGACGATGTCAAAGTGCCATGCAGCTGCTACTTTTAAAGATCCAAAAGTAGCTTTTGTAATAAAAATTTGTGTCTTTCTTTGTTATTTCCTCGGTAGATACAATGTTGGAATGTTACGCCTTTACCCCGTTTCACTTTAAATGTTTGGACATATGAAGGTGATTAATTATGAGATAAAAAGATTTTAAAAGTCAAACTTAACTACAAAAGGACATTTGTAAAATAGAAAATGATCAGTTTTTTATTTTGTATTTGGAAGAATGAGTTATAAGTTTTGCACATTTATTGAAAGGTTTTGAAGAATCATGTACTAACTACTATTTTTTTTTTCAACGTTTCATATACTGTTTAATCTAGTATTATATGAAATCCATACTGCCACAGCTTCCAGATTAAGCGGTTTAAGGACATGATTAAATAAATGAGGTGTGCAAATACGGATTTTATTGATGTAACGTTTAAAGCCTTTCAGCTATCTCAACCGAAGAAGATTTAGAAAAGACAGCACCAAAAACAAGATTATGTTAGAGCACATTAATCCAAATTCTTAGAGCACCCGCAATAATGATCTTTAGGGAAAATCCTTAGGGAAAAAGAAAAAGTGACATTTCGGGTTATATAAGGATATTTCAGATTTTTTTCTTTAAAAAAAAAAAAACTGACCATTCACGGGCCGCCACGTGGACAGTGGAGCCCGTGAATAGTGTAAGGATCAATCTTTAAATATGGATTTTAAGGATAGAATCCTTAACTATTCATGGGACCCATTGATTATAAAATTAATTTTTCCCTAACGATTCTCCCTAAGGACTCGTGGTTGCGGGTGCTCTTAGAACACAAGTTTTTAGGATTTTTTTCTGAAAAAAAATTAAGCTAATCACGAATCGTCACATGTTGGTGAGACCCGCAAATAGTCTAAGAATCAAGCTTTTGCAGAAGAGATGGAAAAGCTAATTTTTTTGTCAAAATAATGAAACATATCACTTCTATATAGATTGGGTTAATTGTGCTCTTAGATGCAATTGGATAACGTCTAACGTTAGAACTTTAATTAGTGAGTCAAGACTTAGTTCTATTATAGGTTTAGGAAGTCCTCACCTGAGGATCAAATTCTTGGTTGTACATGTCACTTCTATATAGCAAAAAGAAAAGGCAGAGTTTTGTGCTTAGGAATACCTCCAGAGATTTTTGTTTTCAAAGGGATGTATGTAATTAACATAGATGAGATGATTACTCATGTTTTGGTTATATGACCTTGCTAAGAGCATCTCCAAAAGAGACTCTATAACTTCAAATATGAAGTTTTTGTCACTCCAAAAAGGAACTCTAAAACTTCAAATTTGAAGTTTTGAGTAGTGAAACTTCAAATTTGAAGTTTTGAGTAGTGAAACTTCAAATTTGAAGTTTTGAGTAGTGAAACTTCAAATATAGAGTGTCACTATTCAAAACTTCAAATTCGAAGTTTCATATTTTATTTACATTTTGGTCCTTACAATTACACATCATATTTATAATAATCTTAAATATTTATTATTTATCATTTCAATCCTTAAAATTATTATTTCATAAATAGTTCAAAACTATTTTTATAAATTTAAATTTTCTATTTAAAAAAAAGCATCAAGATAATCTTTAAAATATTTTAAAACTAGAAGTTGACAACAGCAATACTACGTGATATAATGTGGTATTTTGTTTGTACTTTAATATATAATTATATATTTCTGTTTATAGTTTTATATTTTAGTGTGACATTTTATCAAATGATATTTCTATAATATTTTTATACATGATAGTTATTTATAAAAATTTATGAATTTGAATTAGTTATGACAAATATAAGGACCATTATATAAAATACAAATAGTTTTAAAGTTAGGTTTGAAGTTTTGCTTTTGGAGTATAACACCTTCAAACTTCAAATATAGAGTTTTGCAAACTCTATAATAGAGAGTCTTTTTGGAGATGCTCTAAGTGAACCCAACATAATTGTCCAGTGGTCACAATTGTTTTATAATTTTTTTTGCAGATTGTCCATTTTCTATGATAATATTTTACCTCTATATATGACTCCTAATAATATCATAGTTGTATTCTTCTTAAGGTGCATTTATTTCTTACTTTAAAATAGAATCTGCATTTAGTTCATGATTTAAAATAGAAATTGCTATTTACTCTACATTTAAAGCACCTTCATCCCTCCATCCCCCCCCCCACCTACTTCTATATTAATTATAGAGTAAATTAGATGTTTTCATGCACCTATGTGCATAAATAAAGTTTAAATTAAATTAAATTTAAAACTAAATTTCAATAGATTTAATAACTTAAAAGATTGGTTAACCTTATCTTACATTGAGTAATATATTTAAATATAACTTTAAATATATACATTATTATTAATATTGCCTTTGATTTGTAATTTAATAGTAAATAAAATAATTATAAAATTTTATCTCTAATTAATATGATTTTAGATTATTACAGTATTTCAAAAACTTATCAAAATATCTAAAATGAATTATCCATGTTACTATAATCTTTATATCATATAATAACTTTTAACTGCAAAATGTTATTTTAAAAGAATATGGTCATGAACTTTTAAAAAGTAATATATGTTTATAATTTTAAATATATACATTGTTATTACTATTGCCTTTGTTTTGTAATTTGAATAATTATATATATTTATACAATGATTATCTTTAATATAATGTGATTTTAGATTATTACAGTATTTTTACAAACTTATCAAAATATCTAAAATGAATTATCCATGTTACTATAATTTTTATTTCATATAATAATATGGTAATGAAATTTTTACAAAGTACTATATGTGTTAATATATAATTTTGTTAAGATAGATTAACTTTTGGAAATTTGAAGCACATATAATTTTGCAGAAATTTTTATTTGCAAAATTCAGAACAGTATAAATGCTAAAAGATATAGAACTTGTGTTAGTTACAGTATATAGAACAATTAAATTATGGGATATAAATTTAAGAACTAAATATTTTCTTACAATGTTACCATATTTGGATAATTTTATTATAAACATTAAAAATAGATAAATACTAAAAATATTAAATACATTTAGTTGCTTTTTATTAACTTGTTCAAAGTGTAAGTTTAATATTAATTTCACGCAGATTTAAAATTACTTTTTATATTTTTAATTATGATAATAGTTATATAATTAATATTGTATATTTTAATTTCCTTAATTGAGTTTTGTTTAATAATAATGTTAAGCCATATCATAATTAGGTAGGATTTTTGTATTTTACTAATTAACAGACTGAGTTTGGTTCAGTCCCTTCTGGGTTCGGTTCGGTTCAGATCGGATTATAATCAAAGTATAAAATCGCCCAAAAATATTTTTTGAAAAATTAAAGACTTGACAAAAATGTACTTAAAATATATAAATTATTCACAAATCTAACTAAAAACAAGTTAAACTACCTAAACTAACTAAAAATTATTCAAAATAACAAGTAAAATAAACTACAAAAATCTTTAAAATACTCTAAAACATCTGAATTACCTTAACATATATAAAAATAGTAACATATTTCACTATTTACAGATATAGTGAGATCCAAATTTAGATTTCGATTTGATTTGAATTGTACCCAAACCCCAAATTTTCAAGCTCGTAAGTCCCGTTTGGATATTTTTGTATAGCTGTTTGATCTGGTTTCGATTTTTCTGATTCGGAATGAGGTAAAAAGTTCAGTTTAAGGTAAAAACAATCATACCTATGTTTTTTTCTTAAAGTAACTATTAATATATTTTTGAAATTATAGTATTTTGTACAGCAAAATAACATACACAACAATAAAAATTACAAGACTAAATCTTACACCTAGATTTCTAACAAATCTAGCCATTAAAAATATACATAGATTTTTGGAGCATGAAAGATGAACGTGTTTCAGGTGAAGAAAGTTCTCAAATGTGATATTGTAGAAGTCGAGCATTATCTACAAATATTGCAACACATGGAAAATTAACATCCTACAATTATTTTTATTACAAATCATATTATTTTACATAATAAGTTGATAATTTTCTTTTCCTGTACGTAGTATGGGATAGTATACTAGTTAGAAACTAACATGAAAGTTTAGGGGATCTTTGTTGTAGTATTGTAGTATCCACGTTAGAAATCAAAAGTAACATGGATACTAGTGGGTTTTTAACTTGACCAGATGTATAATCAAAAACTTTCAGTGATAGAATTTGGAAAAAGAAAGTAACAACTTTCTTGAAGAAGAGAGTTTTTTGTGAAATCATAAGTTTGTTTTCTAACATGGATACTACAACAATCACAAGAGGATAGAGAGAGCCTAATGACAGCAGCTTCTAACCATTCTCTGTTAACAAAAAAAAATCAACATAACCTGAAAAACCCATCACCCCTAACAAATCCCTCAAAAGAAACATCAGCTCGGAATCTCGTTGTCAGATAGGCAAAATTCTCCATCCTCACCTTCTAACTCATTGTCATCTTCTTCATCCTCTCCCTCCTCTTGTCCTCCATCGCCTCCTCCCTGGCCAGAAGAGAAAGGTTCCTTGACATGGTTAACCGAGTTTGTGTAGTAACTGTGAACCGGATTCGCCGTGTTTTCATGCTGATATGAAGGAGTTGGAGCATGTACAGAAACAGAGTTGTTAAGCCTCTCGAATCTCGCCTTTCTTTCTTCTGCAGTGATGTTAAATGAGATGGATGATGGTTGCCGTCTTTCTTTTAATACCTGCAGCTGTGACTGCTCCTGACCAGCTATAAATGTCCCTACCATTACCTATGTAATAAAAGTCAATGTCAAACACAGGACTCTCTCAAAGGTCCAAATTACCAAGAACTAACCTGGACAGGACCAGCAGCAAGAAAGAGACCAGCGAGTCCTCCACCAAAGACACGACCGTCTGGTCCTGCGAGACAAACACTCATACCACCAGCTCTACTTCGAGTTCCTCCAGTGTCGTTTTGCGTAAACGAACCGGTCAAAGAGAGAATCTCAAAACGACCCTAATGATCACAATACAAACACACAGTTGAAGCAACACAGAATACACAATAGTATAAATGAGAAGACATAAGAGTGTTGTATCTAGACCTCATAAGTTAGAGTACCCCCTGATGTAGTAGATTGACGCAGCGTAACGTTAGAGATGGGACCGTTAGCTGAAAGGATACAGATAGCACGAGATCCTTGTTGAGAGAATGTCATTATCTTCATCGTCACATCCTGCACACATCCATGTGTGTGAGTGAGCCCCAGTGCCTAACACTATGCGACTATTCATAAAGTTACATACCTCTCCAGCGTTTACTGTGAGCACATAAGGTGTAAAGTTCGCTCCCATAAAATCTGCAGTAGCAGCAGCAGCTGCAGCTCCTGCACCTGCAAAATTGGTAACAACTGAACCAAGACAAGTCAAAATCAAGGGGGAAATTTCAACTTTACCGCAAATTTGATAACAGTAACATTTATAAAATATTTATAGAACCCTACCCCCCCCCCCAAAAAAAAATACTAAACCCTAAACAATAATCACTAAACCTTAACAAGTACTTAACACATGCTAAGGTATTTTTGAGCAAGTGTATTTTGAAATGTTGTAATCAAATTATGGTATTTTTAGCAATTTCTCTCAAAATCAAAGCTGAGACAACAATAGATTAAGATTTACACACATAGTCAAAATCAAACGAGATGTATAGTTAAGATATAGACACATGAGTCACGTAAACTAACAAAACTCCTACATTTCTAGTTCTGAACAGACAAAGGTTCCAAAGAGTTAAGTCCGAGAATGTATTAAAGACATTATTACCCGGACTTCTGTCGAACTGGAACATCTGAGACTTCTTGAGCCAACGACTAGACCTGCTGCCACGTCCTCTTCCTCGCTTCCTAGGCGTAAACTCCGAAGACAATGGAACAGAGGAGGAGATTGGCATCGGGGAGAGAGTCACAGCGAGTGTCCCATCGGGGTTATACTTTCTCGGCCTCCCTCTCTTCTTCTTCTGCTCGGAGGAACCAGTCTCCGCCGCCGCCGGCATTGTTAAACTGAACTGAGGAGCCGCATTTTCCACAGCCACGGCGGAGGAGGGGGTGGAAGAAGAAGTGATGGGTGGGGCTGAAAACGGGTTATCGGGTCGTGGTGGGTCCATCTGGTAAGGAACAGAAGAAGCAGCAGCAGGTTCATGTTGTTGTTGTTGTTGGTTCAGACCGAAACTGGTGACGTTGTTGTTGTTGTTGGTTCCTTCTCTCTCTTCCATTAGGACATAAAAATTTGAGAGAGATTCCGACAAATGAGTATGGCCCAGACAGAACAAAAAAAAGAATCCAAATATCCCCTTCCGAATCTTTGTGATCACGAAAGATTCAAGCTTTGGTTTTCTTTTTTTTGTTGTTGTACGAAGTTGAGATTCAGAGATGAGAGTGATAGCGAAAGTTGAAGACTTTATGGAGGAAGGAGAGCAGTGGAAGCTTCTATGAGAGGAATCGATCTTAATTATCAGAAAATTAGATCTAAAACATGTATAATTATAATCAAAGAAGAAAGATCTGTTTTTTTTTTTTTTTCTAAGAGTGGTTTAAGTTTGGGGAGAAATTTCTAATGGTGAAGGTGAAATTAGGGTTTTGGGCAAGAAATAATGTGAATGTATAAATATATGAAAATAGAAAATGGAATAAACCATATGGATATTATAATTTTTTAATCAAGAAAAAGAAAGTGAGAGAAAACTGTGGATTTGAATAATATAAATGGAAAAATATATTTAAAATCATGACTTAGTTCGAAAACTAATTACTTGGTTAAGTGAATGGTTTGGTATTTCTTCATTTTCCTTCAGACTTCAGTCAACTAATGGTGTTGTACGTTCTTAAATTGTAATATTTTAAATTTGTGATAAATGGAAAATATATTTAGAATCACGAATTAATTCGAAAACTAATTACCTGGTTAAGTGAATAGTTTGTTTTTTTATATTTTTGTTCACTCATACACTCATACTTACTTAAATTGTAGTATTTATTCATTTGGGATAATGTTTAAAATATGAAAAAGGCTGTAAAGCAAAACAGGAAACGTAACGTTTGAGCCATGCCAAATTGCTTTTTTATTTTTCTAGTGTACAGTAACATTACAATACAGATACGGACAAACTGTATCTCTTTTGGTCTGATCTCGTTGACTGAACATAGAAAACTTTGACTTATATTCCTCCCTAACTAGTAACTACCACACTCTCTGTGGGCCTTCTAAGGTGCTATTCTGAATTCCACGGACTGGGCCTAGTCAGAATCCATTTTCACATGACAATGAATCTATGATGATATGATCGCACGTTTGACTTACTTTTGAGGATTGTAATGTCACATAAATGACGATGGTTTGCAAAAAGAGGACCTATCCTCGATTTTTTCACTAAGGCGCTCATATAGATTACATTGTGCGTTGACAAGAAAAATACATTGTCTTCAATGTATTTGCCAAATAAGAAGGCCCTGCTCAAATATTAGTTGGGCCCTATGCTAAGTTTTTTCTTTTTTTTTTTTGCAAATTGTGAACTAAACCTCTGATATATATATATATATATATATATATAGGTTTACAAATTAGACTAAATTAATTATTCACATATCTGCGTGTAGTACGGAGAAAGACTCTAGTTAAAATAAAAATATCTGTACATAGTGCGGAGATGCGGAGAAAGACTCTAGAAATAAAAGAGATGCCCAATTAGAGCAGACACTGCAAATAAGTATTCTTAGTTTTAATCTGTTGATGAAGTCTTCAATCTATATGCCAAATAATTATTCTCAGCTTTAAAATATTGTTTAACTCGTCAAATATTGTTGATGAAAAAGAAATGAAACAATAGATAATACTGAGTTTGATTGATAATTTCACCCCCCCCATATTTAACAATCACAAAACGTTATTAAAATCGTTACGTTTTTTTTTGTATATGTACTTTTATCATTTATTATTTTTTAATAATAATATTATTCACTATCAGTTTTAACCGTATTTTTTTTTGAGTTTTCACTATCATAATTAATGAATTGATTTTTATCAGTTTGTTTTTACGAGCTCATAAAATCTTTAAAAAAGCAATGCTTAGCTTATCCTTTTATTTTGCAGAGCTAAGAGCGGATGTCGTATTGACAAAGTCGTGTTGACAGGCGAGGGTCTGCAATTTTAAGGTAAAGGGGGTGATATTGCCACTATTCAGAGTTCTCAATTTGTTTAACCACTGTTAGGAAATTACCTTCCCACGAAAGTCGTGTTGACAGAGTCGTATTGACAAATCTGCTCAAGCTAAGGAATTACAAGTGGCATGATCGGAACTTGCGAGAGAAGAATAGAAATCTAAGCTCATAAGAGATAAGTTAAGTTTTGGAAAACTAGAGAGAACTTAGAGAGAAAAGTTTTTTTTTAAAATGTTTTATTTTGGCAAGAGCACAATTATCTAACCAGCATGATAAACCAAGAAAATTCACTAAAAAATGTAGCAAAATCGATTTACTTCTATTTTATCTTTTTCGGTGTTTTAAAACAAAAGAAAAATAAAGAAAAGGAAAGAAATATGCTGGGTGGAAGAAAAACCCTAAACCCGAAAACAAACCACCTGACCCGTTTCCAGATCCACTTCTTCTTCCCGCACTGGCAACACACGATGACCACGGAGACAGACGACTCTCCAGCTGTACGGCGGCGCGTGTCCTGCACAAAATGCTTCGACGCTCTCTGGTTCTGCTACTGTACGTCTTCTCCCCCCTGTCTGATCGCATTCTCTGATTCTATATCTTCAAAATTTACTCTCCTTATTGCAATTTTTGAAACTGTTCTTCATTTGGGTTTCTTCAGTGGGCAAGTAAAATTTGAACTTTAATTAAGATTTTGATCCATCCGTTAAAAAAAAAGTCTTCTTTTTGCTTTTCGGATTTGTGTTCTTTGTCAAGAAACTGATCTCTAGTGTTCGTACTTGTTCTGCCTGTTATGCACTAAGAACATTGTTCGAAGTTTGGTTTAAATGGGTATTTTCGTATTTAATGTCTGAAACTATATCGGGAATGTAATGTTTTGTTGAAGGGATGTCTAGATGGTCCAACATAACCAGGAATGGCGATGGGACATGACAAGGTTGTGTCTTTAAAAAATAAGGATTAGTACTTTTGTCTATATGTTTTAAGGAGAGAATCGTATATGTTTTTTCTTTTTAGAATTTTTCTATATGTTATGTACTTGTGTCTCTGTTTGCTCTATCTTTTCGAGTGTTCTTTTTTTATTTTTGCATTATGTTTGAGCTGTTTATGTTGAATTCACTTTACTTGTAACGTTGTCTTGGCTTTGTTGGATTAAGGATTAACTCAGACTATTTTCTTTGCAGCACCATTTTATCAAATGCAGCAGTATTACCGGATTGGAAAACTTGATGATTGCACTAAGAAGTTCTCTGATCTCTTTGATTGTCTTTCATTAAAGACCAAAAGCTCTTCTGAAGCCGAGGTTTGTACATTCTTTGATCTTATATAGTTGCTTCATTCTTCATTCCTTTTTTTTTGTCTACTCAATAGGATCAAACACTAACATACTAGATAAACTCAAATAAGTAGGGGTTGAAGTTATGTGAATCACACTTCTGTTCAGTTCTGTATATATGGAGAAAGTTAAACATAATATTGTTCTTTTTGCACCATATCGAAATATTACACAAAACGTTGGTGCAGTTTCCAATTTTTTATTTATGGATGTGTCTGTTATCTTCCGAAATATATAAGGTTTGACAATTGCAGAAAATTCTGTTGGAGCAAGAGCAAGCAATTGCAGCAAAACATATCTGGATTATGCGGACACAGGAAGAAGCTTCTAGTCACTGGAACGAGACGTTTGGGCATTTGGATGATCCAAATTATTAGAAAGTGCAGTTTTCGCACTCTATACTGGCTTCTTGATGGATATTTTCCCTTCAAGAAACTCGATTTTTTTTTGTTAGAGATTTGCAGATTATTCTGCTGCGGGATAAGAAAAAGCTGTTGTCATCATTTACCTATGAACATTTTAAGGTAAAGTTCACCTGGAAAGATGAAGGGATGTTGAGAGATCATTTGAATGTATTTGGTAACTACAGAAATGAAATCTTATTCTATTAATAAAAGTTGGAAATATTAGACATGTACCAATTTTTTCTTTCATTATAAAACTTATATGCTACAACGTTTAGCAAATTTTTATATTTCACCAGAGTGGTACTACTAGGCCAAGTTCTTTGCAAGTGTTTTCCTTTGGAAAGATGTCTTTCATATTCACAAAAAGCAGGAAGACAAGAGGAGAAACATAGTACAAGATTTAACAGTCTGAGAAGACAAAGTTCATTGGGACCCTTAGATTCTCCAAACGTCGAGGAAAGCTTTACCATCGAGCTTTCGGGAGAACACGACCTTCAAAAACTCTTCAATAGTCACGCTTCTGAACAACGCAGCCTTCTGCCTTTCCACAAGACTTTTCAGCGGACTAACCACTTTACCCATTCCCATACCGTGAAACGTCGCTACAGAAAGCCTCTCTTTCTCTGAGTTGACAATTCCACGATGCTCTATACTTTTGTATGTCCCATTCGTTATAATCTACATTGATAACCAATGGCGGAGCCAGAATTTTTTTAAGCGGGATCAATAGTATAAACTATATTAAACATAAAAATTATAAAATATTATATCATGAATTTTAAAATATTTATTAATATTTATGTTTGAAAACCTTATACACCATTTTATAGTAGTGAACAAATAATTCTAAATGTTATGAAAATAATTTTAAATAATTTATAACTAAGCTGTTACAATTATAATATATTATTCATAATTTCATTTAAATTAAATTTACACATAGATGTTACTTAGCAATTTGTATATAAATTAATTATTGTCTCGCCCAATTCTTATCTAGCATCCTTGTTTTTTATAGTTTCAATGTTTTTGTTTAACAAATCGAAGATAAGATCAACTGAAAGTGATTTAATACATTTTAAAAAAAAACATTTGTTAAAACTATAAATCCTAAACTATACAATAAGAGGAATAAATACACAACTGTAACTTTAGTTATATAGAAGAAATACACATTTAGGAAAGAATCAGTTCTAGTAATCATCCTTTAAACTTTTTTTTAAAGTTATACAAGACTTTTAACTTTAGCAATAAGCCTATTTTAACTGACCTTGATTTACTCATATGGATTTTGGAAAGAAAATGATGTGTATCTATTTTAGGTTACTTTAAATCGTTCAAGTAATTGTTTTTTTTTTAACTCAAGTAACGTGGGCTGGAATTTTGTAGGGGTCAAGAAGAAATTTGAATGGGGTCAAGGACTACAAACTCTCAGAAACTAGTATACAGTAGAATCTCTATAAATTAATACTCGATAAATTAATAATCTCTATAAATTAATAAATTTCACCGGTCCCAATTTGGGCCGGTTCAAAATTTGACACAAATCGATAAAATAATAAGATAATAAATTTTCAGAAAATTCTATGTAAATATACGGTCCCTTTAAAATTATAAATTAATAATTTCTATATATACATATTTTATATAAGAAAGAATCTATCATTATATTGTTTGTTTTATATTCACAATGGAATTATCTTTACATTTTCTTACCACATAATATATTTTTGATGAGATTTAGTAATATATATCTAAAATCACATTTAAATTTTATGAAATATATATTACATACCAAATAATATTTAAAATTAATATAAATGTCACATTTAAAAAAATAATGATTAATGTTTATACATTAAAATCAAATATTTTTCTTATCTTAAAATAAATATATCTTAAAATAAAAAAATCTAAATAAGGAAACTTTTGTAAATTAATATCTCTATAAGTTAATAAAATTTTAAAGTCCCACCATTATTAACTTATAGAGGTTTTACTGTAGATAGTTAAAATCTATAGGGTCAGCTGACCCCACTAGCTCTCATATGCCTCCGCCCCTGTTGATAATTTTAGCAAGAACCATTTACAAATGCTATACCAATCACTCACTCTCTAATCCATATGATCTTACCTCTAATATGTCTCCAATATTGACAATGAATGCATTTGGGAGAGGTTTGACTGGAACCCAATTGCCATCTTTCTTGATCTGGAGACCTTCAACTTCATTAATCTGCAAAAGGATGGTGAGTCCTGTTGCATCAGAATGTGGAGTTAAACCATTAACCTGATCAGGCTCTGGACAAGGTGGGTAGTAATTCATCCTCATTTTCTGTCCTAACTCGTCATCAAACAACTCTTCCATTTCCTCAGGTTTGATCTTCAAGGCTCTTGCTATTTTCTCTAACAAGATCTTAGCTATGCTTTTCACTTCAGTTGAGTACTTCTCTAGTGTATCTCTGAAGAAAGACATAACCAAGATTTAAAAACAGAAAAGACTTGTGTTGTGGTGGTGGAAAGAACATTTTGAAGTAAAACCTGAAGGGAAGAGGTAACTTGGGTAACAAGTGAGGCTTCCTTGACCGGACAGGTTGCATTGTGAGGTAGAACATGTCATTCCAATCTAGTTTCTGCTCCTCTGAAACAACAAAAGCTTGTCCAAACCCTTCGATCTCACCTGGTTGTTGCCATAGCTTCTTCTTCTCTTCCATGGGAAGGTTGAAGAGATCTTGAATCTCTGACTTGACTTTGTCCAAGAAGTTTGAGTCCATTCCGTGGTTCACAAGCTGTAGATAAATTACAAAAGATAAGCCAAAATGATCAAAATTTGAAATTCATATGTTAACAAAAAAATAGTATTAAGTTAGAGACTTGCTTGGAAAAAACCCCATTCTTTACAAGCCAAGTCAAGCTTGTTAATCTCAGAGGCCATGGAGGTTGAAGAACACAAACGATTCAGGTCAATGATTGGGATCTCGGTTCTTGAACCGTAGTCATCGGTGATCTCAGTTTTGTCTAGCTCAGACCGTATATACCTCGGAGGAACCGTCTTGATCATCTTATCATTGACCATTTCTTGTACAGAAGGAACTATTATGGAGTTATACTGGTTTGCTGCTCCCTTGGCTTCCATGGCCACTTCTTCTTCTTGATTTTTCTTTGACTTTTGGAAGCGCGGACACAAAGGATACAAAAGTGGAGCTGCCTAATGCTGTACACAATAAGCGGTACTTTTGATCATTGTCCAAATTATAGCACACCTAATCTTTTTTTTTAGAACAACTAGCCCACCTAATCTATTATATTAGATGTCTATTATTAATACCATAAAATGTTGTCATTTAAGTTTTAACTATATGATTACCCATGACTTTGATCGATCAACCATCAAATTATAAATCCTCAAGCGTACAGTCATAGACCGTCAATATAAAGTTGATGAGTAGGTTCATGTTTGTTGATATTTTATTTTTTCTTCAAAACCTATTTAATTTCATTGAGTTCAATAATATCACCCGGATGTTATAATTCACCATCTCACTTCAATATGAAAAATTGTACTTTTAAAATGATATAATCAAATAACATTTGAGACACGCGCTTGCGTATAATGAACATTAGTTGTGTACACATATTATTTATACATATTATTATTTATTTTATGTTCATTTACATATTATGAAATAGTAAATATATTGAATAATTGAGAAGCGATTATAACTATTACGTATATAATTAAATTGTAATAAACATAAAAATAAAAACAATCTGTCTTTGTATTTAAAATATTTTTTGTTTGGTAAAAAAAATCAAAATAATGATTTATTTATTTTATATGATATATAATTAAAATTAAATGATAGCAATATAAATATATAGTATATTTTAATATGAATATTTATAAATTGAGATTCCATACTCATATGATTTTACTAACATTTTTATATTTACTGTAACAAAATTATTATTTTATTAATATGAATATTTATTAATTGATGCTTCCTACTAAATGCGAAATTCTGAAATTAACGTGTTTATGTATTTTATACATGATATATATTTTAATTGAAACGATATTGAAGTATATATATATATATATACTATAAATATATATTAAATGATACTTCATATTTATATGATTTTATAATCATTTCTATCTTTTTATAACAAAAAGTTAAATCACTGATCACAAAATTTTTAATGTGAATTTTTTTAACAGTCTTAGTAATTTATAACGGTTTAAAAAAATTCAAAATATAGCATATACGAAAAAAATTATTTTTTATTATATAATTAATGTGATTGCTTATAACATTTGCATAAAATAAAACAAAATAAGAATTAAATAAAACAAATTTACATAACTCTGCATGTAACAGGGACATACTCCTATCCTAGTATAAGATAAAAGAAAGCAAGGGTGTAAGAGAAAACAAATATTGAGAAAAATATTACATGCGTTTGAGGTGAACTGGACTCTTAATTTAATGGATGTACGAAATTGATTGGTGATGCAGTTTTAAAAATCTGGTGTGCAGAATTTTTTGATGTAGATTTCTTAGTTACGAGGTAAACATCTATTTTTTACTGTAGATTTAGAAATTAACTTAAATCATAATTTATAATTTAAAGATGATAAATAAAAAATTAGAGCTAAAAATGTATCTACAACCCTAACTAATACACCAAATGTTAAAACACAGTCTTCTCTTTTTCTAGAACACACTCTTATTCTTCCAACTCTAAAATCAAAGCAGCCAAACCCTAGCTCCAGTCCGGTGTGATGACTCCTCCGTCATGGTTCAACCTTCGTTCATGGAGGCGAAGATTGAAGGCGGAATATTGTCTTTTGGTTCTCGAGGATAATCAGAGACGGCTTAGGAGGGAGGGGGGGGAGAATGAATGCGATCGCCCCGGGCCCAACTCCATCCCCTCGATATAACTATACTTAAAGATTTTTTTTTTTGTATTAGATCAAAACAAAAGATCTTTTTGTATATTTCTATATCTATACTATTATTTAAGAAGTAAATTTGCTTAGTTGTCATCTTCTCCATAAATTTAGGTAATTTTGTTTATTTGTCATATTTTTAATATTTATATATAATTTATTTATAAATAAAAAAAATTTATATGAATATATCATATTTTTAGAAAATAAGATAATGCTTGTGAACTATTTTGTTATTTTGAAATATATTTATATATATATAGAACTTAAATTTTAAATTAAGATATAAAAATTATTATATTTATTATATAACTAAAACGAATTTATATTAATAATTTTATATTTTTCTAAAATAAGATAATTCTATGTTTATGCGGTTATGTTGAAAATATATTTTTGTATCAAAAAACCTAAAATTAAGATATAAAAATTATATTATTAATAATTAAACATAAATATATAAAATATACAAGATAAAATTGTAATAAAATAATTAATATACACGATATTTAAGATATTTTGTATTATTTATATTATTAATCAAAATATTCTATTTTAAATATAATTGATTTATTTATTATATAACTAAAAGGCATTTATACTAATAATTTTATATTTTTCTATAATAAGATAATTCTTATGTATTATGTTGTTGTGCTGAAAATATATTTTCCTATTATAAAAATTAAATTAAGATGTAAAACTCTTTATTAATAATTAAATATAAATCATCAAAATAATTATTTGAAAAGTGTATTTGTTGATTTGTCTCCATGATCCTAGGTAATTTTGATCATTTATCAGAATTTCTTCAATTTTGTTTATTTTGATTATATAATTAAAACTAATTTATATTAATAATATGATATTTTAGAAAATAACTTAATTCTTATGTATTATGATGTTATCTTGAAAATATATTTTTCTATTATAAATTTAAAATTAACATGTAAAAAATTTATACTATTATTTAAGAAGTGAATTGGATGTTTGTTGATTTTTCCTATTTTTCATGATTTTAGGTAATTTTGATATTTATCATAATTTCTATAATTTTATATATAATTTATTATATATTAAAAAAATATATTAATAGTATTAGATTCTTAGAAAAAAAGATAATTCTTATGTATTAAGTTGCTGTTTTGAAAATAAATCTTTATATTAGAAATTTTAAATTAAGATATAAAAAATTGTAGTTATTCTATAATTGACATAAATTTACTCTAATAATATTATACTTTTGAGAAAATAAGGTAATTCTTATGTATTATGTTATTATCTCGAAAATATATATTTATATTATATAATTTAAAAGTAAAATAGAAAGTTATATATTATTAATGAAATATAAATCATCACTTAAGAAAAATTATTTAAGAAGTGAATTTGCTGATTTATTAAGTTCTCCATGATTTTAGCCAATTTCAATTATATGTCATAATTTCTATAATTTTGTATAATTAAAAATAAATAACTTATCCATCATATTGTTATCTTGAAAATAGGTTTTCTATTATAAATTTAAAATTAAGGTAGAAAAAATATAATAAAGCATAAATTAAGTACAAATATTTGTATAAATATTATAATTAACTATAAATCAAGCAAAATAGTTATAGAAATATATTCTTTTAAATATTTCTGATGTTTTAGTTTTGTCATTGATAATTATTTGATGTTTGATTTGTACTTTTTGAAAACATAAATAATAATTTATTGCAGGTTTTTAAAGTAATGAAACATCAACTATTTATAAGAGAATTATGTCCGCAAGTACGAGTAAAACACCTAGTTTTAAACAATTTTCAATTATTTTTATAGAAAAAATAGATTGAAAAGGGCCCAAAAATAATAAAAGTTTTTTTTTGTTTTCATAAAAAAATTTACAAAATAGTTATTTAAAAAATTTTCTATTTTTTTTTTAAAATAAATAAATATAGACTTTAGCAAAAAAACCAATACTTAGGAATGCAAAAAAAAAAACATTTGCCCTAGCCCTAGGGCCCATCAGAGTGATGAGCCGGCCCTGGGGATAACATGTACCAAAGGTTTACGAAAAAGGAGTAGTCGACTGAAGGAGCTTTCCTCTTGGTGGTGGTTCGACATCCCAGCACCGGCGAAGTTCGTCTTAGATTCACAATTCTGGTTCGTGTGTACTGCCAAAGCTCGACTTTTCATTCCGGATGTGTATATCCGGTTTTTATGGCTGAGGATTGGGACGTTGAAAGCTGGTGACACAAGAAAATTCTGAGAACGCATCTAAGGTGAAGATGCTGTCGGGTCAAGTTTATCACACTGATCTTAAGGGACCAACAGCTTGTTTTAATTTGTAATCTCAGTTTTGACTTGTCTCATTAGGTTAGTAAATGTGTCTGTAACATGAGGTCTAATAATTAGGTGGTTGAAGAGTTGATAACATCTGTAGTTGTGAGGTATTGTTGTACTCATTGGGGTATAAATGCACAAGGGGAACTTGATTAGGTAATATTGGATCCTTAAAGTGATTCAAGATGATACTAGCAGATCTTATTCTATTAATAAAAGTTCGAAATATTAGACATGTATTTGGTAACTACAGAAATGAAATCTTATTTAATTAATAAAAGTTGGAAATATTAGACATGTACTAATTTTTTCTTTTGTTATAAAACTTATATGCTACAAAGTTTAGCAAATTTTTTATATTTGACCAGAGTGGTACCACCAGGCCGAGTTCTTTGCAAGTGTTTTCCATTAAAAAGATGTCTTTTGAGGCCTAACTAGGCCTGGGCGTTCGGTGGCCCAATATGTTTCAGTTCGGTTGATTCGGATTTTCGGATTTTCGGTACTGTGCTCATAAGTACCATTCCGTTTTTGTTAATAATCGGATCGGGTTCGGTTCGGTTCCTTCCGGGTGCAGTTCGGATCGGATTATAAAATCGTCCAAAAATATTTTTTTTTTAAAACCTAAAATTTTGACAAAATAGTATTCAAAATATGTAAATTATTCACAAGTATATAAACTATCTAAATAAGATATATTCAAAATAACATATAACATAGACTATGAAAATATTTAAAATATTATAAACTATCTAAATTACCTTAACATATATAAAAATATTAACATATTTAACTAATTTCGGATACCTTCTGATACCTTCGGATCCTACTTCAGATTTTGGTTCGGTTCGGGTTTAGGTCACTACTTCGGGTTGGGGTAAAAACGCCAGGCCTAGGCCTAACAGTTTAAATGTTTGGCCCCTTAGAGAGAGAAAGTGAGATGGATATTTCAATTCACAAAAAGCAGGAATACAAGAGGAGAAACAAAGTTCATTGGGACACCTTAGATTCTCCAAACGTCGAGGAAAGCTTTTCCATTGAGCTTTCGGGAGAACAAGACCTTCAAAAACTCTTCAATGGTCACACTTCTGAACAACGCAGCCTTCTCTCTTTCCACAAGACTTCTCAGCGGACCAACTACTTTCCATTATTGTGAAACGCCGCCACAGAAAGCCTCTCCTTCTCTGAGTTGACAACCCCACGATGCTCTATACTTTTGTATGTACCATTCGTTATAATCTACATTGATAACCATAGTAACTTACTAAGAACCATTAATAATGATATACCATTCACCTCTCTCTCGTCCAAATGATATTTACCTCTAGTATGTCTCCAATATTGACAATGAATGCATTTGGGAGAGGTTTGACTGGAATCCACTTGCCATCTTTCTTGATCTGGAGACCTTAACTTCATTAACCTGCAATTTTTTTTTTTTAGATTTATTAAGAACTTTATTAATTTTTTTTCATAATTTGAGGTGCCTATCTCCTCCATATATATAACTTGTAAAATTTTTTTTGGGCGAAAACCAATGTTTTATTAGGCTTGGTCCAGATCCGGCCCTGACCTGCAAAAGGATGGTGAGTCCTGTAGCATCTGAATGTGGAGTTGCACCATTAACCTGATCAGGCTCTGGACAAGGTGGGTAATAATTCATCCTTATTTTCTGTCCTAACTCATCATCAAACAACTCTTCCATTTCCTCAGGTTTTATTTTCAAGGCTCTTGCCATTTTCTCTAACAAGATCTTAGCTATGCTTTTCACTTCAGTTGAATACGTCTCTAGTGTATCTCTGAAGAAAAACATAACCAAGGTTTAAAAAACAGAGAAGAGTTGTGGAGGTGGAAAGAACATTTTGAAGTAAAACCTGAAGGGAAGATGTAACTTGGGGAACAAGTGAGGCTTCCTTGACCGAACAGGTTGCATTGTGAGGTAGAACATGTCATTCCAATCTAGTTTCTGCTCTTCTGAAACAACAAAAGCTTGTCCAAACCCTTCAATCTCACCGCGTTGTTGCCATAGATTCTTCTTCTCTTCCATGGGAAGGTTGAGTCCATTCCGTGGTTTACAAGCTATAGAAAAAAGCCACAATTAATGATCAAATTTGAAATCATACGTTAACAAAAAAAAAACAGTATTAAGTTAGAGACTTGCTTGGAAAAATCCCCACTCTTTGCAAGCCAAGTCAAGCTTGTTAATCTCAGAATCCATGTAGGTTGAAGAACACAAACGGTTCAGGTCGATGATTGGGATCTCGGTTCTTGGACCGGACTCATTGGAGATCTCAGACCGTATATACCTCGGAGGAACGGTCTTGATCATCTTATCCTTGACCATTTCTTGTACAGAAGGAACTATTATGGAGTTATACTGGTTTGCTCCTCCCTTTGCTTCCATGGCTGCTTCTTCTTGATTGTTCTTTGACTTTTTTTGTTTGTTACAAATGTGGAAGCACTGACAAGAAAACATAAAATGTGGATTAGTGATAATTGTCCAAATTACAACACCATTAGTAGTTTTTTTTTTTTTTTTTTTTCTGTCAGCCACCATTTGTAGTTGTTAATGTATGTCGTTGACCAAAACAAGAAAGATTTTGTCGGAAAAGAAAAACAAGAACGAAAGAAAGAAAAAGTGAAGTAATACTACGTCGTTTTAGTGTTTGCTGTTTTGTCTATGTGGGAACATTGATTTGACACCACACACTTGTAACGAGTCTTCTCCACCTTAACTCCCGTTTGCTTCCAGTATCATGGAAACTACTGGACCAGTTTTTCTGCTCTTCCACCGTCCTCATGACATCACTCTCTCTCCCGCATTTCCTGCCTCACCGTCTCCGACTGAATCACCGGAGGAGCCAATGCAGATGTTGTTTGTCTTCCACAACGAATGAATCTTCCACGGCGGTTGTGTGGTTCAAGCAAGACCTTCGTGTTGATGATCACCCTGGCCTAATCGCCGCGTCCAAACACAGAGAAGTCATACCTCTTTACGTCCTTGATCGTCGCATTCTCTCGCGTAAGTTATTAGCTGATGATTCTCTGCTTCGTTTTAGCTATTAGCACTCAGTTTCCAAGTGTTCTGGTTACCTAATCCAACAGTTTTATCTGTAGGATACACAACGGAGACTCTAGAGCTAGCTATTATAGCATTGGAAGAGTTGAGAAGTTCCTTGAAGAAGCAAGGTTCAGATCTTATGCTTAGATACGGTAATGCAGAGAATGTTATAGAAGATCTTGTCAAAGAGGTAACTTCACTGGTTTGAAAGTTTCAATGAGCATTTTTTTTCACAGTTTTCAGACAAGATAACTAGTATTAGTTACAGTGAGAAAAGTACTTGATGAATTGTAACAGGTGCAAGAGCCCTTTGTTTTTGCTGAAGAAGAGGTAGAACACCATCTTTGTGAGGTCTTGGAAGATGTTAAGAAGAAAATTGATGGCGATTCGTTTCCTGGAGAATCACCGAGGGTTGTTTTGTGGAGGACTCCTTTTTATGAGACTCAAGTAATGTAATTGCTTCCCTCTGCAATGTTAGATTGGAAAGTGTAGTTACTTATCTGACATGTTTTTGGTCCTCTTAGAGTTTGTCGGATCTGCCACATTCTTGGGAAGAGTTTAAGAAACTAAAGCTTCCTGTAACTGTGCCAGTTCCTGCACCAAGATTACGATCTCCAGAAAGTGAATTGCAGTGGGGTATAAACTTTTCTCTTGCTTAAGTAATTTCTTGATAATCTGATTTGTAACTGGGAAAATTGTAAATGAAACATGCTTCAGGTTCTGTGCCAACACTTGATGACCTGAAGGACTATATGAAGGAAAGCTTATGCGAAAAAGAAAAGAGCTGGAGGGAAATAGCACATGCATCTGCAGAAAGAATATTAATGAAAAGGAACTTGAAAGGGAACAATATGGAGCCAAATGTTGATGGATTTTTAGGGAAGAAGGTGCAGAACTCTGCTTTTATCACGACAAATAGAGATACTATTGGAGGTGGAACTGAGGCTGTACTGAATGGATTAGCAGGATACTTGAGGTACTTGGAGGGTACAAGTAGAGATGACTGGCAAGAGTATGTGTTCTTCATTAATTTTAATGCTGTTTTCCTTTTGGTTAAATCTTATGTGTTGTTGAAGAGTGATTGGCGTTGGTTTTTGATACTGACTAGGGTTCATGCAAGGCTACGTGATGCTGAGATTAGGCCAGGAGCTTCATTTTTCAAACTTTTTGGACCTGCTCTCTGTCTTGGTATTGTATCCAGAAGAAGGGTTCACTCTGAAGCAATAGAGTATGAAAAAGAAAGGAATGCTGGGTTTATTTCTCCTTTTGGATACTCAGCTTCTACAGTATCTGCTGCTGCTGATGCTGTGTGCTCTATGGAGGTACAAAGAGTCACATGCCTTCTGCTTTTATACTCTTTTCAATATTATTGAAGATGTTTGATCTTATCTTTTGGCAGTGGTATTCACTTATGGCTCTAAATAAAGAGATGACTGATGATAAAAGGATTTGGAGATGGAAGGGCCATCTTATTCAGGTTTCTGATCATTTACTCATACAAATCCTATGGCCTTTATTGGTCATTTTTGTAATTGCACTTCCTTGTTTTAGTACACAGTGGTTGGTAATGAAGGCCCTGCTGTTCTCCTTGTGCATGGATTTGGTGCTTTTCTAGAGCATTACCGTGACAATGTAGACAACATAGTAAACAGCAAAAACCGAGTATGGACCATCACAGTCTTGGGTTTTGGAAAATCAGAGAAGCCAAACATCATTTACACTGAGCTTTTATGGTCAGAATTGCTGCGGGATTTTATGATTGAAGTGGTTGGTGAACCAGCACATTGCGTTGGGAACTCAATCGGTGGTATGTACCCCCTTAGTAACTGAACTCTAGTGTTAAGGGAACAAATGTTTTGTGATTCTCATCTAGTTGTGTCCTTATGTTTTACCTTTGCCAGGTTACTTCGTTTCATTAATGGCATTTCTTTGGCCAGACTTGGTTAAGTCTGTTGTCCTTGTTAACAGTGCTGGCAATGTGATACCTGGTTACTCTCCTCTCCCAAAATCTATAGTATGTAACATTTGAGTGAATATCTAGCTGACGAGTTTTGGCTCAGGAACATAAGTTATTAAGTAATTATCTCACACAATTTACTGTTTTTTTCTCAGGAAAGGCGAGTTCCATTTGGTGCACCACTTGGTGCTAGACTTCTTATCTTGTTCTTACGGTTCAATGTCAAAAAGCTATTGAAGGATTGCTATCCAGTTGTAAGTAATATGAAGATCTTGACATCAGTAAAGAAAATATAGTTTCTCATAGTTATCTGGAGTACCCATTTGCTTGTTTGTGATGCAGAAACCTGAGAGAGCTGATGAGTTTTTGATCACAGAAATGCTAAGAGCAGTATCCTTCTTAGCATTTTGTTTGCATTAGTTTCTTTTTGTTCTAGAGGTAAATTGTTGATGATAGTGACATTTACCTTAACAAAACACAATAGTCCCAAGATCCAGGTGTGGTTATGGTCCTGGAAAGTATCTTTGGCTTTGATCTTTCACTTCCTTTGAATTATCTCCTCAAAGGGTTTGAGGAAAAAACTCTAGTAATACAGGTACCAAGATATCTGACATTTATTGGATCCTTATAACTTCTGTTAGGTATCAGATGATCATTATTTCATTAGTCTCATTGATGTGTCTAGGGAATGAAAGATCCCATATCTGATCCGCGAAAGAAAGTGGCCTTATTGAAGGAGTTCTGTCCAGGAATGGTGATTAAACAAGTCAATGCAGGTAAATCAACTAACTTCTAAATAACACTAACTACATTCTTCTTTGACTCGTCAAGTTTGAATTGCAAGTACAGGTCACTGTCCCCACGATGAGATCCCAGAGGAGGTGAATTATATCATCTGTGAATGGATTGCCAATGTTAACAACGATGAACAAGAAGCACTTAAAAGCCTCATCGCAGCAGACTTGCCACAGTAAACAAAATTAAGGATTTGGTGAGCAGAAAGCAATTTCATTGTGGTGATAATAAGACATTAGAATGCAAACTAATTCCTACATGTAATCAAAAGATGCATGACTAGTTTAAAAGCAATACAAAGGAACCATTACTAAGAAAGAAAAAGTGAGAAAAGAGAAGATGGACCAAAGTGATTTGTGGCATAACTCATGCCACACTACACATAAGATTTGCATTCATAAGTTACAATTTTAGCATTCTTCTAACTGTAGGAGAGACCGTTGAGCATCAGCATGATTAGTCATCCTCCAATAACTATTTAGAGGGGCCTTCGTGGCCCAATACACAAAAAGGTGACTTGTTTGTTCATAGAGAAAAGATTCACGTGAGTGTGAACGCATCCGATTGGTTAGCTGTTAGAAGTGATTTTTAATGTCTATAGATCCTCGTGGGATGTCTTTTTGCAAGATTTGACTTGAAAAACCAGCGTCAGATTATACCTTTTCAGCTGCATTGTTCAATTGAAAAACCATATATAAATATCTCGTGACCAATATGGCTTAGTAACATGGGTTTAGTCATTCCTCACGTGGTTATGGACCCACCACTTGCATATGTAGAAAGCTAGGTTCCAAAATGTTGTCTAAGATAATGTGATGTAATAAAAACACTGTAGGTGAAGACAAACTGTTCCAGCTTATCCTCTCTTATTGATACCCTCATTGCTTCACATTTATTAACTTTTCAACTAACTCCAGTTTTTGCTCTAGATTTTTTTTTAATTTTTTTGTGTCTGGAACATTCTTTAAGCCTCTCTCACTATAAATCCCTGAACTCTTTTGCTGCTACTCTCATTTTTAGCTGTTAAATAAAACCCAAAATGGCGAAACGTTTAGATCTTTCTCTGGTTCTCTTTGTTCTGTATGTGTCCACTGCAGCAATAGCAATGGCAAGAAACCTTGGAGAGGAAACTAATGAAGATACAGAGTTCATTAAAGCCTCTTGTGAGACAGCAACGTACCCGGAACTATGTTTTGAGTCTCTGTCTTCATACGCAAGCGAGATCAAGAAACGACCACTTCAGCTCGCCGAGACAGCGCTTGTCGTCAGCATGGCACGAGCAAAATCAGCCAAAAACTATATCTCCGACATGACTGACTTCAAAGGAATCACAAAGAGGCAGCACGAGGCTGTGTTGGACTGTGTTGAAGAGATGGGAGATACGGTTGATAGGTTGGGCAAGTCGTTGAAGGAGTTGAAGAATCTGGAGGATGGAGAAAGCAAAGAAGACTTCTGGTTCTGTTTGAGTAATGTCAGGACGTGGACAAGTGCGGCGTTGACGGATGAGACCACGTGTCTTGATGGGTTTGGGGGGAAAGGCATGGATGGGGAGCTGAAAAGCTTGGTCAGAGCACACATTGTGCGTGTGGCGCAAGATACGAGTAATGCCTTGGCTTTGATCAATGGCTTTGCTTCCAAGCATTGAAAAATATTGCAAAGGTTTTGGTCTTTGGGGACTTGAGTGTTGTAATTTTGGATTTGGTATTGTGTTTTCAAGAATGGTGTGTTTGGTTTGGTTCTTGAGTCGTATCATTTTCTCTTGCCACATTGTTATATCATCTACGGTCTATATAGTTTGAAGCTGTTTATTTTGATGTTTGATATTATATAGTTTTGTAAGCCATGATGAGTATTTTGCACTCTTGTCTTTAAAACCTCTCAGGTTATCTTTGATATTCATTCATCTGAGTTAGTGATAGAGTAGAGCTTATAGGCATGAAGTTCTCAAGTGTTTAGCCCAACAGTGTCCTCGAAAAGAGAAAAGAAAACTTGAATAACGATCTGACCTTAAAAGAAGAAAACGGCACAAACCTACATAAAGCTTGTCGAGTTATAAGTTAACAGAGTAGCTTTATAAAAGTTTTTGGACAGTGAATTATATAAAAAGAAGTTTTATAGGCCATGAAGAGCGCAAATTTTGTCGGGATTCTGAGATGGATAGCTCAAGCCTCCAAGATGTCAGAGTTTGATAGACTCTATGATCGATTCAATGTTCCTTAAACACAGAATCGTAGCTCACAAGTAAAAGATCCAAATGGAAGAAAGAATTTAAAACTCAATGAAGCAACAATGATATACTTGTATTCGAGTTTAGAAAGTAGAATGAGATTACAAAAAATGATTTCTGAATGAATCAAAAGAAACTGAACTACTACGTTTAATACTCTGCCTTTATCAGAAAATGAACTTAACCAATCACCAACTGACACCTGTCATCTCCTGTTAAACCGTTGTATGCTTCCTAACAAACTCCCTTTTCCACTTATCTCCTTTAATTTTTTTTCTTTAAGATCTTTCACATGGGGTGCTATGGTTAATCATGCTCTAAGTTCTATGGAACGATCAGATTATTTTTAGGGGGGGAGAGGTATCTACCAATAAGATCTTTCAACTTTGGATCAACTACCTCAATCAGTTTCTTTTTCTCCCAGTAGCTCCATACCAATCAAGTCAATGTGGGTCGTTGACTCCACGTGATTTCTCCTTACGATTTACTTGATTCCCAAAGTTGTACGTACGTAGTCAGCCAAGGATAAAATAGGAAGCCTACACACAGCTTAGACCGGGCTACTGCCAAGCCAAAGTTGTACGTAGTCAGCTGTGGAATTGTCTCCATTCCCTTGTCTGAGAACCACCATTTCCAAGGAACTGCCAAGCCGGTATATCTTAATGAAAGACTTGAGCCTAACTGCCAATTGGACGAATCATGTCTTCTCTGAGATAGGGTTTCTAGTTTTCTTGATATGTCTTTCATTGCTTGCAATTAAATGTTTAGAAACTTTTGGCATGTAAGTTATAAGACTCATGTTTGCAGATAATTAGGAGAATCTATGAGATCATTCCTCCTAATGGAAAAGGTCCTAAGGTCAACGCAATGGCTCAACTGGAACCGTTCATCATTAGATATGTAATACGAATCCTTTTTTTTTAGAAAAGGAATAAATGTAATACAAAACCTTCTAACATGTTAATATATAATCAAAGCCTCTGTACTACTATATATACTAGCTGCATAACCCCCGCGCAAGCGCGGGGCCGGGATCTGTATTTTTTTTCGGTTGTTGGTTTAGTGGGTTATTCTAATAATACCTAATAATTATGAAATAGAAAGAATGTAGCAAGAGTGTAAAGTGAAAATATTGTATATGTAATGTGTTAAATGTTATTTATATGCGAAATAAGGTTTATAGGAATAACTAAATTATAATATAGTTTTTAGTGTATAAAAATAGGTGTCTATATTGTTTTTTTAGGTTGGAAATAGTTTTTATGTCGGATGTCAAAACTTGATATAAATATATATTTATAGTATTTATATTTGTATTAAACGATTTATCAATATGAAAATAACTTTAATTTAAGCTAATATTTGTTGTTTGGGTTTTAATAGATAGGTTTGGATATGTTTTTTTGTAAGTTTGGATTTTGTTCATGAATAATGTGGTATTTTTCTTTACGGCGTCATCGACTGTGGAAATCCATCCGCCGGAGTCTGATAAAAATGAAATTATAGTAACTATTAAAAATTGAAGAGAAATTACATAGAAATTATATATTAGGACATGACAGTGCCACGTGAGACTCGTTTTTTTTTTCTTTTTCTTTTTTGGCTGTTCGTTTTTTGATCTATTTTTAATTGTTTTTGGGTTTGAGTTCGTCAAACTTTAGGATTTTTTCACTATTTTGGGCTTTAAACAATAAGTCCAGAGGAAAAAAACAGAAAAACATTAAAACTAAAAAGCCCATATGATAATAATCCAAACGAAAAAACTAAAATCTATATTATAATAGTTCACTTCTAATGCTCCTAAAGCTGTCCACGTCAGCAAGTTTGTGGGCCCCACACGTTTAGATTTTAGAAGCTTTTAAAATGACTATGAACAATGAATACACTTTAGCAAAGTGGTAAAAAGTTTCTAAATAAACCTGCAAGTGTATGGGTTCAAACCGCACAACTGTTATGTATTTTAGTGTTTTCATTGTTCATAGTCATTTTAAAAGCTTCTAAAATCTAAACGTGTGGGGCCCATAAACTTGCTGACGTGGACAGCTTTAGGAGCATTAGAAGTGAATCATTATAATATAGATTATTTGGAATTTTGATATAAATCGAGTTTTCTAATCCAGTAGTTAAAATGCATTTTCTTAGTTCGTGTGACTGTGGTCAAATGGTAGCGGAGATTTAGAAATGTGTTACAACAGTCCTCCGGTGTGCCAGACTTCCTTGAGACAAAGTTGCATCCATATGAAAAGTTTGGGTTTGGATGCATATAGTTTACAAGAGATCCGAATACTCTTAAGACTGCCATATAACAATATAATACGTTTGAGACTGCCACAGGCCCACATGTGAACACACGAATGAAGTACCAAAACTTCTAAACATATATCGAATGCACATTGTGAAAAAATACATGTCAAGTAATTGTAAAACGTAGGGGTGGCACAATCCGAGTACTTTTTCGGTATATTTAGTACTCGGCTTGGTTTATACGAGTATTCAAATTTTGGATTTGTACTTGTCTTGTTTTATTACTTGTTATTTGTAAATTTCTTTTACAAATTACTTGATAACTATTGGTAAATTATTTGATCTTAAAGATAAATAAATTTGTTATATCTAAATAATATGTCATTGTTTTCATTTTGTCATTTTTTTTATGGTTTTTAATCATTCGTGAAAGAGATTATATTAAGAAAGAAAAAAAATCCAAAATGTTTATAATATAAATGTCACATATGTTTGATTCATTTATAAAAATTGAAATATAAACGAGTTGTTTTACTATGACTTAGGAAAATATATATTTGTTCATTAACAAAAACGAATAATAAACCAAACAACGCTGAATAATTAGTTTTATTTTATTATTTTGTATATGAAGGCAGTTTAAATAGAAATACTTGATACACATCTTAGTTAAAACAAGTACTTGGTTTTAAGAGTCGTGTATCAACCAAGTAGTGAACATGAGGCAATTAACAAGTAATTGTGGCCACTCATAAAATACATTAAGTTTAATAAATTAATGAAATATATACTAAGTATTTAATAAATCAAGTAACATATGACAAGGAACAAGTAAAGGATAACAAGTAATTAACCAAGTAATAAATCAAGTAGTTAAAAATTAAAATGGATTTGATACTTGACTTGTATTTGCGAGTAATAAAATCCGTTTACTTGTTACTCAATTTGATTGGAGCAAGTACTTGTTTTTTCAAACCAAATCGAGTCAATTAGCGAGTACAAGCTGAGTATCAAGCATTTGTACCCAGCCCTAGAAAAACGTTACACATGCATAAGCATTGTGAATACAAGGAATTTATTTGATTGCCATTATGACATAGAAAGGAAACGAGAACGTACACATCAGGCCCGTCTCTAGGGGTGTGCCCAAGATGCATTTGCTTGGTTGAATGTAATGGTTCATTTTATTAATGTAGATAATTGGTAATAAGACCCAAACTAGTGCTTGTAATCTTTGAAAAATCAGAAACAACCGTATTGACAAGTGATGAAGTTGAATATAATGGTTCATTTTATTAATGTAGATAATTGGTTATAAGACCCAAACTATTGCTTGTAATCTTTGAAAAATCAGAAACAACCGTATTGACCTTCTTCTTCGTCTGCTCATTTTATTCCCCTTCCTCGAAATTGTCCGTACACGTAGTTGTCGTCGATCAACGCCGCACTCACCCAAGTCTTCATGTTATTCAGATGCTTCTCCTTTGAGACTCCTCCACCGATTAGATTCTTCATATCGGAAATGGATTGGTTGAGCTCGTCGATAACGTCTTTCATCTCGTCCATGCAAGCCTTTAGCCTTTTTGAGAAGGTTAGAGACAACCATCGTGGCGTATTTGGCGTATTTGAGGTTGACGTTGAGGGATGTTGTGCAGAGTTTGATTGGGTCGGCTTTGATGGTGGAGGAGTATGAGGACAATGAATTGTAGCATATTGTAGGATATGTTGTAGAGTTGCATACAGTTTTTACGAACGTTGTGTAGTTTTGGTATGTGGTGGGTGGAGTTGCTGCTGTTTTCGGGATGTTTAATGAGTTGATGAGTGTAACGAGAGTTAGGGAAAGTACTGTATCACGAAACGCAACATTTTCCTCATGTTAAGGGTTTTGTTCTTCTTTCTTGTTTGGGAGAATACATATGCTAACTTTTTGGTGAGTAGTGAAACTATGCAGTATGTTGTATATTTATATAAGATTGGATTATGATTGTATTTCAGTTATTTAGGAAATGATTCATAATATTGTTGCAAGTGGGTTTCATTCCTTCGGGGCAATTATGATTCAGAAAAGCTAACTGAAAGTTCTTCACAAAAATTTACGTAGATCTAATCCATTTGTTTTAGTCAAAGTCTTGGTCAATTATCTATAATAGTCATTAATGTGAATTTTTTAACACCGTTTAATTTCAAGCCATGACGATAATGCGATGGGTACAAGATAACATCTTCAGCAAGAACGAAAGATGACACAGTCTTGTAGCATGTTTGCCATACATATCAAAGATCCAAAATTTAGGGGACAAATTGTTAAAACATAAGCTTGTACATTTGAAACTGATTGGTTCTTCTTTTATATACAATAGCGGCTTGAAAAGTATATAGTTTATCAATATTTGTCTGGAAAAATCAACTCCCACCAATTCTGACCTATAATATCCTAATAGTGACCATCACCTTACTAAATGGATAGAGAAAACAACATGCCACCGAAAACTTGCAAGAGATTGAACAAATCGACAAAATCCTCGCTACACAAGATACCGAATTAACGACAAAACTCCACCTAGAGCCATCAAATCTCAAAGAATACACCATGCAAAACGAGGATATTGGGGACTAAAACCATTTTCCCACACAAGGGCTGATTATGGAGTCACCAACACCATGCACCGCTACTGAGTTGATGCTTTGCGTGGTGGAGTTGGCAATTTCTTCGAGCTCAAGGTGAGCTTTCTTTGTGTTTGTATGATCAAACATTTTGTGTTATTGGTGGGTGTTAGACATTGATGTATTTGGTGAAATACTTTTATAAATGTGGATGATTAAAGTTTAGACTAAGGAGAAATATAGCTCAAGATTAGAAGATCATGATAAAGTTTGAATTCTGGTTAGAGTTTAGTTCAAGATTAGTTTACCTAAAATAGTATTTGTATAAAATAGTAGTAATTCAAAAAGATTGTTTGTTTTACACGTTTATGAATTAGTGTAATTTTTTTTATTCTAATTGTTTGAGGTGAATATGGTTCAAGAACAATATAAAGAGTGAGATGGGGCGAACAAAGACGTTCTTTTATTAGATCTGAACAAGAGGTTACAAGGAGGTAAGTAAAGAGACGAACTAGCCAGAGCTCGGAGAGCTGACCGAAGAAATACAGAGCGGTGAGTATCTATGAACGTAAGGTAACCCTAAATCTAGCCACCTAGAATCTATGAAAGTCGGGAAACCCTAGATTTAGCCGCCTAGTATGTTTGTCGAAGTGTGGATCCCCTTTCTAGCTGCTGTCTCTCTCCTTTTATAGACCTTGTCTTACTGTTCGCCCTAGTTTATCTGAATTTTGTTGAACTTCATTTTTCTTTGGGCCTGTTTAATAGCCCGGATAAAGCGTCCGTCTACTGACTTCTCTGAAATGTTTTAGCCGATCTACTAGAAGCGCCACGAAGCCGAACTGTTCTTAGGTGTCTATTGAACCGAGTAGATCGTCACATCAGACTAAGCTTTTTCATTTGATGGGCCTTGTGGAGGGGTGCAATCCATCTCCTACACTAATGGATACGAAATTGGACGAGATCTAATGGATGTAGAAAACAACTCTCGTAACAATATTCAAGAAGCTTTTTGGTGTCCAAATAAAATTAGAAGATGAATACATACTTCATTCCGGTGTTTAAGAAAGGTGGCACGTGATGTGAATCATATGATGGCATGTAATATGGTTGTGAATCATATTTTCTGTAATTATTATAAGCAAGACAGATCAACGATCATTTTTGTACGAGAAATGATATTCGAATTGATCTGATGCATGATTTGAAATACAATATATTTGCTGGAATTTGCACGTAGTTTAATAATTAAAGTTGATACGTATTACTTATTTTTTAGTGGTGCCGACTCTTAATTTGATTTTGGTAGTTTTTGTTTACGAAATCTTCATTTTATTGTAGATTCACTTTCTTATACAGGAGCCCTAGCAGCATAGCAGCTTGTCTATATATCCAAACTTTATTTTCCACAAGAGGGCAATGAACCGAAGTATACACTAGAGCCTCCTCTTCTCTATATGCACAACGCCTTCTATTTACAGCGGGTATACTATTTTTACACAAATTATCATCGCATCTGGAGAAGATTGTTCACTGTAACAGCAACAGAGTTTGTTCTCTGCAAGTCCTGCAAACAAAAATTGAATCAACTCACCAGAATCCTTGGACTTAAAAAAGATCAATCATAGAGAATACCCAATATGCACTTAAGAGTTACCTGGAAAATAATTTCATCAGGCACATGTGGCATGACTTCCCTCACTGTCTCGGCCATTGCTAGTATATTTGCCAAGCTTTCATTTCTCCCACTTGATACAGTTCTTAGACGCAGACCACGTGTCATTCCACCAGTATCTTGAGGTACTGTTGTAGCAGAAGTGGATGCTTGTGAAGGGTTCATTGGCCATAGACTCCAAGAAGTATCCTCAAGTGCAGTTTGAGCATAACTTTCCCCAACAGATGCAAAATGCCTCATCATCATCTGAACCCGCCCTAGTCCAACAGACCTAGACGCGGTAGAGGGACCAGCTACATCAACACCCTGATCTGACCATGTCTGCAGCCAGCTTGAATCTAATCCTAAGTTCCTATTTTGTAATAGAAGATTGACAATTTATACAATCCTAAGATCATTAAGTAATAAGCAAATTATTACTTTGATTTAGTTAGTAAGTAAATGAACTGAACCTAGAAGGATCACTTTCAGTGGAGTTTGGTATCTCAGGAAACAATCCAGTGGCTAGTGGATGCGCAGGAATGTTTTGTCTTTGAAGCTGACGGGCTAACTGTTCATCACTTGAGACTTCCACCATGCGAGGGTTCACCTCAGTTTCAGTTCTACCAACAAAGAGAGGTTTACGACATGTAGGACAAGAATAAACCTCATTTAGACCTTGATCCAACCTGCCACCATCAAACCATCATCATCAGGACCAGTAGTTTCAGTCATAAAACACTAAAACCTGTCGGTATCTAGCTAAGCGCACCAGGATCGCAAGCATCCAAGATGGAAAAGGTGGTTGCAGTGAAGCCTTTTAGCTTTAGCCATAGGTTCCTGCCATTCATAACGTATCAAAGAGTTTGAGGTATTGAAAAGGTATAGAAGATAACTCTATAGCAGAAGCATACCCGGCATATAGCACATTCATCATCATATGCTTGTAACTCTTCAGAAGTTGCATCAGGAAGAGCTCCATGGAGAGAGCCTAGAGCTATTCTCAGTTTGATGTATCCTTTCATTCGTTTCAAAATTGCACTCAGCAATGCCTGCCAAACAAAACAAAAAAAAAACAGGTAAAGGATACAACAAGATGCTGTGTGCCTAGTGCTAAGTAGCAGTAAGGGCGACACTAGTTTAAATAAAGTCAACTAACAAACTTACACGTATGTTGATAAACAAAACTGCATCCATTAAATGAAAGGCAAGGCCGTACAGCCACCAGATGTACAAATAATGACCTAGTGCCATTACCAAAGTAGCCATGTCCAGGAAGAAACCAAGGTTTCGGTTGAGGAGTCCTTTCCATTCCAATAATGAGCCTATCCAAAACAGGTAAGAGTTTACCATGAGATGTGGAAACATGGAATGCATTCCCGGGTTAAAAGAAAAGACCTGCTGTCATGGAATCGAGAAACTTGGATCTTTGGCAGTCCGAGTTCTTCACTGCTAAGTGGTTGATCCACAAATCAAGCAGTTGAAACCCATGAATTAACAGCGCCTGCAAAATAATCCGATCAGCTCTCTATTTTGTTGACCATGGCTACAAAAGAAAGACAACTACTAGTACTTCAGTACCTGCAAAGTCTCAAAAGCTATACTGCATGGCTCAAAAAGTAACAACAGATACACAGAAGAGCCAGTTGTATTGTATGTCATAAGGGAAAGCTTTATCCTGCAAAACAGGAGAAAAAGGTATTATTGAAATTATCATTCAGACATAAACGGTAACATTACTCAAGAGTGTTAACCATGTAGATTAATATTTGACAACATACCACAACATGTCAACAGAGAGAACCAAGAACAGCACTGAATACACACGAAAGTAAGTCCAAGGTGTAGAAGAAGGAGATGCATTCAATCGATCAAGCCGGTCTCTAGCCAAAGCTTGAAACATCTAAATGACATTACAAGATTTACATTAGGAGGGTATCTAGATAAGACGTAGTTCAAGAACGCCAATGTTTTCAACAAACAGCCTTAACATACCTTTAAAGTGCATAGAAGAGTCAGCCACACTGTCCACAGTACACCCTGAAATATTGTTGCGGGAATCACCAGCGGCAGAAATATACCCTAGAAGGAAAGGAGAATTCAATCTATTGACCCTTAGAATACATACATTTTATGCATACAACTCAAATTACGGAAGCAGTAAACAAAGATGCAAAATTATCTCTCTAAGAAAAGACCTCTCTTAAGCATATGTAAACCTCGCTAAGTATATTCAGTATATTTTTCCTTCAGCTGTTATCGTATAGAAAAACACCAAGAATCTCACACAAAACACCAGAATGAAGGTTAGTTTTCAGTAAAAGGAAGAACAGATACCTTGTAAATGATGTAATTGGCAAGTCGCTCCACCAACTTTTTAGTTTCAACTCCATATAAATCTCCAAAAAATAAACTCTGCAGAAGACGCATAAAAGACATATTATAACCAGATAAAATAACAAAAGACATTACCATAAAAAACTAAAGTTACTAAATAATCCGTAAGCCTGTGCTCATTACTACAGTAACGAACAGCATGAAGCCGTATCTTCTTGAGTTTTCTCTCACGCAAGACATTGAATAACCGGAAACGAGATTTTGACTCTTACAAGTGCTTTACTCGCAGGTGTAAACTAATTAAATATTTCCACTTGTAACTAAACTAAGAACTGTATATTGGACTCTCTACAACAGAAGTGGCGAGGAGTCGATACTTTTAGAGCATTAGAATAGTTATTAGTAACAAATATGAGACACCTAAGTAGCAGTGACTAATATTAGATTAAGAGGCAAACATGCTCAGTTTAAAATATATAAGGAAGTTTACGAAAGCTAAAAAAAAAGTAAAAACATAGCTTATACTGAATAAGCAGTGTAAAGATGTTACTCTTACCTTGAGAGAAAGTAGCAGAAGAATATACACATTGAGCACAAAATTTATCAGCAGCGCAATTGTAAAGTAAGAACTCAAGAGCAGCTCAAGGGTATGCTCGAAGTCTCCTAAAGAAATGTTCTTGGCTATTATCACCCCATCTGCTCTAAGACTATCCAGAGACAGCTCTGTCCAGACTTGAAGCCCTACAAAGCTAAGAGCTGTTGATGCCACCGAGAGATGCAAGTACCTCATCCCCATTAGGAACTATAACAGCTTCGCCAGAATCTCAAATTAGTTACATTAGCATGATACCATCTGCAGCAAGTAACAACATGATCTCTCATCATTATCTAACTTGGACAAGACAAACAAACTGAAAATGGAGCAGTATTTCAAAAGTTCAAAGAAAATATACAATTTACGAAACTAAATTGACAATTTACATCAGCAAGACAGAAACTTTGGCAGAAAATTGAGGGTGAAACCAATAAAAATGGATTCTTTCAAATTAGATGCATAAGGAGACTCTAGAGAAGAGAAGTCACAGCAACGAAAAAGATATGATCCAACATTGAAACCCATTAAGAAACATCAATTTTAATATTAAAAAAAATAGAAGAAACTGGAAATAAGAAATTGAAGGACACATAGACAGGAGATTCAATGCAGAAAGCAAGCAAGACAAGAGATCATAGTGTTCTACAAATCAATCAAATCAGAACAAAAACCTTGATTCTGAGAAGCTGTTTGGTTGGATATTCTCTTTAGAACAGGCCTCTCAGCATCTCTCTCTATTCTTCTTCTTACAAGAACAAAATCACTCTCTCTTCTTACACAAAAGCAATACGGTCAAACACTGACTTTTTGGGGTTAATTTTCACTTTTCCAACATACGAAGTTATTTAGAACATAAATAAGAAAAGGATTTTTAATTTTTAATCATGTATGGTTTTGGTGTGAAACCAAAAGCTCTACTTATATTGTTTTCTCAACATTATTGTTGCTAAGCTAAGAATTTTTAATTCTTTTTTGGGAACTTTTGTTAATTGCTAAGCAAAGATTAATTTCATTTATTTTCTAAAGAATTCAATGAAATCTGATTTGACACCTGAACAGATTAATTTGACCCAATTAACCAATCACAAGTCATTAAGTTTTTTTTTAATAATTTTTTGACGTCGAGGTTTCTAAAGTTAACAACCAACGCAAGCCCATTTAAGTTAAAACTGTATTTGGGCCGAGTAAACTAAAGGCCCATTAATTGATTCTCGATCGTTCCTTCGACTCTATATTCCAGAAATCTCAAAGATCTTCTTCGCCACGCTAATCTCCGATTGATTAATCTCGCCAATAATCAAAAACCCTAATTTCTCCGATCTAACTTCACGCCGGAATCGGGGAAGAAGAAGAAGAAGAAGAAGATGGGGATAATAAGGAGCAGCTTCACATTCCTGACGGGAACAGTGTGCGGGATCTACATCGCTCAGAACTACAACGTTCCTAACATCAAGACCCTTGGTCGCTGCGCTGCTTCCACCGCTAAGCAACTCGAGGAGAAATATCGTAAACCTCCCAAGACCAAAGACGATGTCTAACAGATTCCACTTGCGCGATATCGTTCTTGTTAATTTTTTTTTTTTTCTTTTGACGGTTTTGTGTGTGGGATTAGAAATCCAGATATATTCGACAATCAATTAAGAAAAACAAATTAAAATTATTTTTTCTTAGATTGCTTTTCTTTTTTTTTTTTTGTAATTTGGTTTTCAAGATTTTGATCTGGTTCAGTACAGCTAGAGAACAAAGGTTATGTTAATGTCATACAAACTTTAGAAGCTTAGACTTTTGATCAATGTGATGATATCATTGCAGGTATCTTTGTACTAACTTCATAACCATATGTGATGTTCTGTTTTGCCTCATTTCTTCTCTAAGGCTATGATTGCTATTGATTTTTCAATAAAAATCTGTTGGTTTTGCTATTGTGTGAGATCAGACTCAGTGCAAAAACTATTAGAACAAGAAAATAGAATAGTATTCATCCCACATCAGGGTCTTATACCCAAACCAAAAATCCAACATAAAGGAATTAAAGAAAAATACTAAGATATGATTAGCTCCACAAGCTAAAATGAACAATTAAAACATGAATAGCTTCATCATCATGAAGAGGAGGAGGATGCATTGTTTTTGAATATCATCTTTGAAGAAAAAGTAGTATTTCAGGGTCTTATACCCAAACCAAGAGTCCAACATAAAGGAATAAAGAAGCTAAAATGAACAATTAAAAGTTTCAAACATCAATATGACTAATCATGAAGAGGAGGAGGATGCATTGTTTTTGAATATCATCTTTGCAGTATAGTCCACTAATGCAGTTCTCTGCAAACACAGCTCCATCTGCTTAGCCTTTAGCATCTTCACCTTCTCCTCCATCTCCCTCTTCTTCACTCCATCCTCAACCATATCCCAAACCCCACTTAAAGTAGCCTCATCCAAACCCAAAACACTCACATTCTCTGCCTTAAAGAACGTCGCCACCTCTCTACTCTCCACGACACGATGATTCCCCACAACACTCACTTTCACTTCTTTCTTGGGAGTAGACACTAACTCAACCTCTTTCGACATCTTCCTCTGTTTAGCAGGAAGAACACCATCACTCCCCCAAATCTTCCTCGACAACTCGAAAGCCTTCTGGTCAAGATCTTTGGCACAAGTGATCTTATCTTCAGTCTTCCCTTTCTTAAGCGAGTTCTTGACTATATTAACAAACTTCTTCTTACACCTCTGGAGCTTTGTAACAATCTGAGCCTTGGAGGCATTAAAGTCTATCAAAGTCTTGACGTATTCGCAGAAGGCGTCCATGTTCTCTGAAGGGTCTCCTTTAGTGGAAGTGAAGTCAAGAAAGCCTTGAAGCATTGCAATCTCGTCAGTCTCGCTGAAGAGTCTCTGAAACATTGAATTCTTCTTAACATCTTCATCTGTTTTTGTTGAAGTCTTCACTTGCTCATCAGTTGATGATGTCTTTGCCTTCTTCTTAGGCTCGTTATCGGCTTGCTTCAGAGAGCGTTTCGCTGTGGAGCTGCTTTCAGGTAGAGATGGGATTGGTTTGGTGACGACAGTGTTGAGAGGTTTAGTTTTGGTCGGAGGCTCGGAATCTGAATCGGATTCTGATTCGGATTCTCCTTCTTCGGAGTCGGATTCAGGCTTCTTTGTAGCAGCAGGAGGTTTCTGAGTGGGTTTGGATTGGACATCACCGGGTCCTTCATCTGAAGACGCGGATTCTTCTTCAGAAGAACCAGACTCTTCTTCTTCTTCTTCCTCTTCACTGGAAGAGGCAACAGGAGGGTTCTCGATCTTGTCCTTCGGCGCCATTAGACAGGAGTGTGGGAAATAGAGAGAGAGAGGGCTGAGACAAAGATCTGCGGTCTGAAAGATTCTTCTTCTTATTCTTCAGTTCTTGTTCTCTTTTAATCTGTCGCCGTCGCTTTTAGGTTTGTTGAGTTTAAGTATCGTTAGGATTTGGTTACAAAAGCTAATGGACCTTGTTGGCTTCGGCAAGGCCCATGTGACCAACCGTAACCTAATAAATAACATGTGGACTTTCGGTCCTGCGATAATCTACTCTATTAATCTATTCTATTAAAATAGAGTCATTCTTTTTATCTACTGATACAAGTTGTCATTTAAATTTGGACTCTTTCTAGAATGTTACAAATAATATAAGTCATATAATTGATTGAACCGTATTACTTAGTGGGTGTTATTAGTTTATGTATTTTAATAGATTTATAAATCTAAACAAAATTCAGTGTTATTGGTTCTATGATTTTAAAATCCAAGTTAAAATCAAGTGTTATTGGTTCCATGATTTATAAATTCTAATTCAAATCAGGTGTTATTCAATCATACGGATTCATTAATGGATTTGATTTTATCATGAATTTGAGTGGATTTGTGTGGATTTCTTTGTTAAAAACACAAGGACTAAAATCCGAAGGAAAACCCTCGGATTTGTAAGTACTAATTAAAATTCACATATTAGATTTGGAAATCAGTATATTTTGCTAAGATTTATAAATTCTATACAGATTTCTAAATCAGTCAAAATACATTAACCAATAACACCCTCTTAAATTAAACCAACACAATTAATGTAAAGAGACGACCTTAATGTAAACTACCTTCAAAATACGGCATCTATCTGTGTATACCAAAAACACATATTTTCTCCTACAAATATGGAATGTTCTAAAAGAATATATATCATCAAAATATGGAATATGGAAATCTACTAATTATACTTAAATTAAACCAGTGGTTATTTATGAAATATAGTCTTAGGCTTACTTTTATTTTTTGAATAAATTATATTGTTTGGTTTCTTGACTTAATATTAAGAAAAAACTCCAAAAACATTGAATAAACTATTATTATTTTCAGACCCAAAAGGTATTTAATATGTTTAACAAAACATATATATCTATTATTAATCATTTATTTAAATCATGTACTTTAAAACATGTTAATATTTTTTTTTCCAAATAACAATCACTATGTTTTGATAAATTTCAATGGTGACTTTTAAATAATTTATTGTTTTATTTTTCTTAAATAATTTACTGATTAAAAAAATGTTAAGCAAAACCAAAATCAAATCTAAAAACTAAAATCCAAAACCAAAAGTTGAAAACACATGTTATATTTTTTTTCTTTGTTTATTTACAAAAAAACTATTTCAAATTTTTTTAAAAAAAATTGTTATCATCTTTTCAGTTTTAAATTAGATGTTCGATTATTTGAGATTTGCTGTTGGTAATATTAGTTCAAACTAACTCACCGGGTTTAAAAATTAAAAACCCAAATCAAAAACTAAAAATGAAAAGTAGAAACTTAAAAACTAAAAACCAAAAACCAAAATCTAAAAATAAAAACTGAAACTAAAAACTAATGAAAAACAATCATCACCACAAATTTTGGTCATCTGATTTTATATCAAAATATTCTTTAAATTAAGACAAAACCCAATTATATAAATTTTTTATCACAAACAATTTTCGCGCTTTCAAGCGCGGGTCAAAATATAGTATATATTAATATAGAGTCATTCTTTTTATCTACTGATACAAGTTGTCATTAAATTTAGATTCTTTTTAGAGTGTTACAAATAATACAAGTCATATAGTTAATTAAACCGCATTACTTAAATTAAACCGATAGTTATTTATAGGATATAGTTTTGGCCTTACTTTTATTTTTAGAACAAATTATATGGTTTGGTTTTTGGGCTTAGTATTAAGGAAAAGCTCCAAAAAACATTGAATAAACTTTCCACCTTAATGGATAAAAAATCAGTTATTATTTTCAAGCCCAAAAGGTATTTAATATTTTTAAACAAAACAAAATTGTCTATTATTAGTCATTTATTTTAATCATGTACTTTAAAACATGTTAATGCATTTTTTTATTTTAAATAACAATCATTTTGTTTTGATAAATTTCAATGGTAATTTTTAAATAATTTATTGTTTTATTTCTCTTAAATAATTTACTGATTTAAAAAAAATGTAAAGCAAAACCAAAAAGCAAATCTAAAAACTAAAATCCAAAACCAAAAACAGAAAAACATGTTATATTTTTTTGCTTTTATTTATTTACAAAATAAACTATTGCAAATTTCTTTTAAAAAATTTTTGTTATCTTTTCAGTTTTAAATTAGATGTTCGATTATTTGAGATTTGTTTGTTAGTAATATCAGTTCAAACTAACTCAGCATGTCTAAAAATTAAAAACCCAAACCAAAAGCTGAAAATCAAAAATAAAAACTTAAAAACTAAAAACCAAAAACTTAAATCCAAAAATAAAAACTGAAACTAAAAACTAATGAATAACAATCATCACCACAAATTTTTGTGAACTGATTTTATCCCAAAACATTCTTTAAATTAAGACAAAATCCAATTACATAAATTTGTAATCATAAAAAAATTTCGCGCTTGAAAAGCGCGGATCAAAATCTAGTTAGAGTTAACGAATCCTTTTAACGGGTCCGATGGAACAATCACTGTGGTCTGTCTTGTTCTGTATACAAGATTACTATTAGTATTAGATTTTCATTTTCTTAACCATACAGATAAATTTAGCTTCATATGTGGATTAGTGGATTACATAAGCTGGATGTAGTGCTAGTCCTAACATTTTAGAAGATTATCTAAAAAATATTACTAATGATATAGATTTTCAAGCTATCTTTAAAGTAAAATGAAATATATCTTAACGATTCTTTAAAGGATAACTTAATTGTTTACCATTCAAAGTCAGTTTTACATAAATTTTATCTAATGTATGGTGTAAAATATAAATTTAAATAAATAACTAAATTTTGTTGGTGACCATTCAAAACCATTGTTTGGTTTATTTTGATTTAACTATTAGCCTCAAACAATAGAAAATGATAACTCTTTTGTCCGGGAACTATTTCTATTTTACATTTTACGGGACAAGCAGGACTTTATATATAGCTCTTTGGTTTATAGATAGATTTCTTATGTTTTGTGTCAGCAACGAATCTAAAGCTTCTCGGTTTTGTATGATACGATAAGCAGATATGAATGTCATTAGTTGACGAAGGTGCTAACTGCTAAATCAAAGTCGAATTGGTCTAATGATAAAAGGGTTGTGGCTAGTAACTACCGCCACTCAGATTCAATGGCGGGAAGCTGACATGCAATAGAACTAGAGCACAACTTAGCTAGAATCATCTAGTTCAAACTTTGTTTTTCAATGACTCCACCTGACTTGGAGTGTCCACTTACACAGTTATAGTTCTAAATTTCTTTTTACAAATTTTCTATTTTTCTTTAAAATCTCTAATGATATCCACGTTACAGTTATTAATAGCAACGAGCGTTGGCGAGCAGCAGGCAGCTATCAACCACCGGACGTGGGGAGTTCTATTCAGAAAGAGAATTTGTTCGTTTCACAATTTTAAAATAAAAGAAAATTTATTTGGAAATTGTTGCCGGTGTTGGATTAAGCTTGAAATAGCTTAAGCAACAAGCAACCTAATCCTAAGGTGTTATAGTTATCTATAAGGTGTTGTGTTTATCTTATAGGATTAGGATATATATGTTTGAGATAATCCTGGTGAGTCTAGGATATTTACGCCAATATATAAGGAGATGTTGGGGTGTGACATCCCATAAGATAGATTTGAGAGTTTAA
>CAKOAT010059599.1:183745-279930 GCA_932364175.1 Eruca vesicaria subsp. sativa | reverse complement strand
GGTTCATATGGGTTTAAAACCGATCAAGTGTCTACATGCTGAAACAGAGAATGAATCTAGAAGATGGCACTCACGTTTAGGCCATATTAACTTTGAATCTTTGAAGGGAATGATGGAAAAGGAACTGGTGATTGGCCTCCCAAAGATGAGTATTGCGAAGGAAGTATGTGGTTCTTGTTTACTTGGTAAGCAAGCAAGAAAAGTGTTTCCTAAAGCTACATTATATCGAGCTAGTAGAACACTGGAGCTGTTGCACGGAGATCTGTGTGGACCTATAAGTCCAAGCACACCTGCAGGTAACAAATACATATTTGTTATCATCGATGACCATAGCCGTTATATGTGGAGTATGCTACTGAAAGAAAAAAGTGAAGCTTTTCCTAAGTTCAAAAGACTACGAGATACAATAGAACAAGAGACAGGAAAGAAGATCATCACGTTTAGGACAGACAGAGGTGGAGAATTCTTGTCAAAAGAATTCAACGAATACTGCAGCAGAGTTGGAATAATGAGACACCTCACTGCTCCGTATACACCCCAACAGAATGGGGTGGTAGAGAGAAGGAATAGAACCCTACTAGAGATGACAAGAAGCATTATGAAGCATATGCACGTGCCAAATAGATTGTGGGGAGAGGCAATAAGACACTCGACGTATCTATTAAACCGTGTAGCAACGAGAGCTTTGAAAGAAAGGACACCCTATGAGATGTATCGGGATAAGAAACCAAGAATTGATCACATCAGAGTATTTGGGTGCATTGCCTATGCGAAGATAGAAACAAAGTTGCTAAAGAAGCTTGATGATCGTACACAGATGTTAGTTCACTTGGGAATAGAACCGGGATCAAAGGCATATAGGCTTCTCAATCCCATTACACAGAGGATTGTAGTATCCCGAGATGTTATTTTTGATGAAAGGAAAGGCTGGAATTGGGATAAAGAGAGCACAAACAAGTCAGACAGTTTTGTGGTTACACTTGGTGAGTTTGGGAACCATGGCATAATCAACGAAACAGATTCAAGATGCACTGAACATGAAGTCAGTACTCAAGAACCTAAAGTAGATGAGTTGAGAGAAGATGCTACAAGAGAAACAGAGGACAGTGAAATAGAACCTCAGGACCTGAGGAGATCAGAAAGAGTACACGTGAAGCCCAAGTATCTTGATGATTATGTCTTATTAGCCGAGGAACTTGGAGAAGATATACTTATGTACCTCAACAATGAACCAAGAAATTTCAAGGAAGCTAGGGAGTCAAAGGAGTGGACACAAGCGTGTGAGGATGAGTTAGAATCAATAGAGAAGAATGCAACATGGAGTCTCGTTGACCTTCCTTATGGAGCAAAACCAATAGGCTTGAAGTGGGTTTTCAAAATCAAACGCAATGCAGACGGAAGCATCAACAAATACAAGTCTAGACTAGTGGCAAAAGGGTATGTACAACGTCATGGAATCGATTTTGATGAGGTCTTCGCTCCAGTGGCAAGAATTGAAACAATACGTCTTCTTGTTAATCTTGCTGCTGCTTATGGATGGGAAGTGCATCATCTAGATGTTAAAACTGCCTTCTTGCACGGAGAACTAAAGGAAACAGTATATGTTACACAACCTGAGGGTTTTGAAAGGAAGGGGGAAGAAAACAAGGTGTACAAACTACACAAAGCACTCTATGGACTAAGACAGGCGCCTAGAGCTTGGAACAACAAACTGAATCAGATTCTATGCGAGTTACAGTTTCAAAAATGCTCAAAGGAACCTTCTGTCTACCATAAGAGAGCTAATGGAGATTTACTTGTGATTGGCGTGTACGTAGATGACTTGTTTGTCACAGGAACAAACGCAAGAATGATAGAGGAATTCAAAAACAACATGGCGAGCAAGTTTGACATGAGTGATTTAGGAAAGCTAACATACTACCTTGGGATAGAAGTTCTGCAACATGAAGCTGGAATAACTCTTAATCAGAAGAGTTATGCAACAAAGATACTAGAAGAAGATGGGATGGACAAATGTAATTCTTGCCAAACACCGATGGAACTTGGGTTGAAACTATCAAAAGCAGAGAGTGAAAAGGAGATAGATGCAACAAGATACAGAAAGAACGTTGGATGCTTACGTTACTTACTTCACACAAGACCAGACTTATCTTTCTATGTAGGAGTACTAAGCAGGTATATGCAAAGCCCTAGAGAGTCGCATGGAGCAGCTATGAAACAAGCTCTGAGGTACCTACGAGGAAGTCTTGACTATGGATTATCATGTGAGCGATCAACGAACAGAGTTCCAAGACTTATTGGGTACAGTGATAGCTCTCACAATGAAGATCCAGATGATGGAAGGAGCACAACCGGCCATATATTCTATCTTGGAGAAAGTCCCATATCTTGGTGCTCACAAAAACAGGACACTGTGGCTTTGTCATCATGTGAGGCTGAGTTTATGGCTGGAACTGAAGCTGCTAGACAAGCAATTTGGTTACAAGACGTGTTGAGTGAGGTAACAGGGGAGCCGCGTGAGAAGGTAGTGATTTGCATTGACAATCAATCAGCAATTGCATTAACAAGAAACCCGGTCTTTCACGGAAGAAGTAAGCATATACACAAGAGGTACCATTTTATAAGAGAATGCGTTGAGAATGGACAAGTAGAAGTGGAACATGTGCCCGGAGACAAGCAAAAGGCTGATATCTTGACAAAGGCTTTAGGAAGGATCAGGTTCAAGGAAATGAGAGACTACATTGGCATGGTAGAGTTGACATCAAAGGGTTTCAAGCTTAAAGGGGAGAATGTTGGATTAAGCTTGAAATAGCTTAAGCAACAAGCAACCTAATCCTAAGGTGTTATAGTTATCTATAAGGTGTTGTGTTTATCTTATAGGATTAGGATATATATGTTTGAGATAATCCTGGTGAATCTAGGATATTTACGCCAATATATAAGGAGATGTTGGGGTGTGACATCCCATATGATAGATTTGAGAGTTTAAGGTTTTGAGAGAGTTCTATAGCCGGCAGATTAGTATTCGTGGAGGTTAAAAGTTTGAAGTTGTTTGTTTTTTCTTTTTCTAGTAAGAGAGTTTGACGCTACTTAAGATTTGATATATTCAATTTAGACTAGATCCCTTGGGGACATTTTCGATTGGACGTTTATGTTTCTATTTAATTTGACCACCATGTTGTTTAATTAATTAAAAATTGTGTTACAAAAAAAATAATAATAATAATTTATTACAAATCAAAGATAATCTTTATACATTTCAGCGTCGTCCCTTTGTCTAATTTGACTGCAAAACACACACAGCTAGAGAAAAAAAAAATCAGACGAAGACGTGCCTCTAGCTAAGCTATGGTTTGACATTACATATATTATAGTTTCTCTCTAAAAATACCAAATACACTCTAATTTACAATAGATTTGAGTATGTAGAAGTGTTCTTATTTGCCTCTTTAACGTGCTGTCAACTCCTACGAACCCCCAAGCGTTATTACAAACCCTAATAATATGTTATATAGTCCGACTTAAATATATAAGTCTTGCATGATCAATCAACTGTAAGAAAATCAAAGAACCATATCAAAGAAAATGTCAACCACCACCACCTCCACTGGTCGCAGAGTTCAGTCACCGTCGCCGAATATTAACCGGAGCAGGACTAAATCCTCCTCGATCTCTCTTCCAGTGTCTTTAAATGCCTCACTATCCTCTTCTTGTTCATCCTCTTCTTCCTCTTCTCCTTCCAAGACAAGCAAACGTGTGACGATAAGAAGATCACAATCCACAACAAGATCTTCCATAGCCACCGGATCCACCGAGATGATCCCGGCGAGAAACAGCGAGTCAAGATCTCGAGAGGTGAACAACGGTAGAACCAGAGAGGCGTTTGCTCGGTACTTAGAGAATCGTGAGCGTGGCAGTCCACGTACTAACGCATCAAGTGTAAAACCTGGAGCTAGCTCACCATCTGCATGGGCAATGTCCCAGGGGAGAGCTTCCACGACGAGAAATTCTTTATCAAGTTCAGCTCCAGCCACTAATATGTGCCACACGCCTCCTGAGTCACCGGTAAGCGCGGCTAAGATGAGAAGCAGTGGCCGTGGAGCCGTGGCGGGAGTTTTGAAATACTTTAAGGCACAGAAGAAAGTATCTTTGGTTCAAGAGGAGGAGTATCACCGGTTTAGGCTTCTCCACAATAGATTAGTTCAGTTAAGGTTTATTAACGCAAGAACAGAAGCTGCTATGGCTAAACTTAAGGTCAACGTTGAGGTATATACAAAACTGTTACTATTATTTGTGAATTTATAATCAAAATGTATATATATATGCATCGAATAGAAAAGGTAATGTGTTTTGTGTGAATTATTTTAGGATCAATTGTTTTGGGTCTGGCTTAGGATATACAAACTGAGGAACTACGTGGTGGAAAATTTAATTGAAGTCCAAAGGCTACGTCAAGAAATTAAATTACGTCAAGTTCTGAGCCTCCAAATGCCTTTACTCAATGAGTGGTCCAAACTCGATGCGAAAAACTTGGAAGCGTTGAGTAAGCTAACTCGAAAACTGCACGCTTTGTCTGTCCGTTTACCACTCCTACATGGTGCAACGGTAAGGATAAATATTTACTTTCTATACAATATCTATAAGATAGCAACCTTTTGTTATTAACAAAGGGTAAAAGAATGTACGTTTTGTTAAGAAGCCAAAATAATTAGTGTGGAAGTTACAGGTAGATGTGGTGTCCATACATGAAGAAATGGTCACAGCCATAGAAGTCATGGATGAGATCGAAGACATGGTCATCAAGTTTCTCCCACGAGTAATTATTTCACTTTGTTTATTTATAGATATATTTCTATTTTTCTATTTATACATTGAATAAGGAATTAGATTAAGAATGTTTGGGTGATTAAATATCAGCAGGTTGAAATAATCCTATATGAGATGACAGAGTTGCTCAGCATGTTCAAACAAGAATTATTATATTTTGAAGAGTTGGAGAAGACTCTTTTCTTTGTTCCTGTGCTTGCGGTAAATTATCTACTAATCTTGCATTATTTATGTTTGACCGTCCGGTTTAATCGATTACTTGAGTGATTGGAGTAGTCATCGATCGGTCCGAAGTGGTTTGGTTTGAACCAAAACCTAAAGTGGCTTCTTTTTGTTTTCAACAGGTGGAGGAGAGTAGCTTAAAGGTCCATGTTCTCCAGAAGACTAAAGAAGAGAGAAAATCTTTGCAATATTGATGATAGCGTTTCTCTAGTAACTAAATAGCTGGGATGTGTAACTAAATGTTAATTACGTTATACATTAATGGGCTAACTGGTGACTCTAGTTTATATAACGAACGCACTGAATAGGGATACCATTTTTTATAAAGATCTAGATGATGTTTGGTCGCTGGAAACGAAGGGCATATGCGTATGTAGGTTTCAGAAGTGATTGTGTCTTTATAACTCTGCCTCAGATATGTAACATACAAGTGAGGGTTTTTCTAAAACATGTGAAGAGAGTAGCAGTAAAATTAGATTCTCTAACTTTAGACCAATCTTTGATCGTGATCTTACAAACCATTATTTGTGCCTTCTTGCTTTGTCAGATGGCAATAATATTACCATTCACTGCAAAAAAATTAAAAAGCCTTAGAGCACCCCATTGAAGGTTCATGGAGAGAGTTCACACGGAAATCAAGAAAAAAAATAATAAAATAACAAAAACCTATGAATCCTCTCTCCTAATGTTCATCCCGGTGAACCCCTCTCTCCTGAGGTTCAACACGTGGCAGCTCGGAATTGGTCTAGATTTTTTTTTTGATTTTTTTTTTTTAAAAATGAAAAAAAAATAAAAATTTAATAATAAAAAAATGATTCAATGAACCCCAAGAGGGGGTTCATTGATGTGGATGGTCTTAATTCATCCTGTACCCTCTGTGACACAACGAAATGACCAGTTAACATCAAATTAAAAGAATACTGGATTTTCAACATAGTTCACTCTCCAGCATTTAGAATTCAAGAATACTTACAGAACAAGACAGAAATCTGAGCTTATGGAATCAAGAAAAGAAAAATAGATGGTTCGGTTCACAGTAGGACAAAAGCCTTATAATGATATATACTTTCCAAATTTAATACTAGCAATTGTTACAGTAGAAACCCTATAATTAATACTCTCAAATCTAATAGCAGTTGTTACAGTAGAAACTTTATATTAACATTCGATAAATAAGTTAACAAATTTATTCGGTTTTAAGTTAGACAAGTGTAAAATATGATAATTCGATATGATAACAATTTGTCGAAAACTTTTATCCAAGTATATGATCTCATTAAATTCATTATATAATAACTATCATATATAAAAAAATATTCATATAAATATATGTAAGCAAAGCATTTTGGTGTTTATTTGTGATCAAAATAAAATTTCACCTCTGATTTTAAATTTATTTTCAATATTTTAGTGTTAATTTTATCAGATAAGACGGTTTTGTATTGTATCATACTTATTCAACATACAAAATATATTAAATAATCTAAGTAACATAGATGAATTTATATTGAAAAATTTAGATAATATATAATATCATGAAAATCTATTATTTCCTTTTAATAATTTTTTTTTTAAAAATATAATGTTTTCTAAATGATTCTTATAAAAAAATTTTTTATAAGTTATCATAACCTTAACATTATTAATTTATTGAGTTTTCCTGTATATTATTTTGCATCATCATGCTATTTGTATAAACCAGACTATCTAGGACGCCTGAGAAATCAGACTAGATAACCAAATCGGTCAGAAATAGACCAACAAAAATTTCAATAACTGTTAGGTCTATTTTAACTCAAGTTGCTGATTTTTTTTTAAACACACTCAAGTTGCTGATTACTATATTAACTTTCATTAAAAAGATTGCTACATTAAGTTACAATAACCAAAAGATATATTCCTGCTATATTAAACAAATATATCCAATCAATTTGACTAGGGAGTAGATCATATTCGAACACCTGATAAAACCTGACCTAGGCTGTTTTTGGTTATATTGACTCTGTAAGATACTGTGTAATGGAAGCGCAAATTACCACTTCATATATTTATGGCTTTCTTGATTTATTGTGTTAGTATGACTAAAATATTTATGAGAACCAAAGACTTGGTTACATGTTAAAACAGCATGCCAGTGTTTTAGAACCCAATGTAATGGGGCAGAGAAGAATTCCAATGCTTCAGAAATGTTAACAAACTCAAGAGTTTAGAGTTTTCTTTGCATCTAGTTTCCTATAAATATAGTTGTTATGCTTTGCATTTAGTCTTGCCACTAAGAGAAGCCTTCTTCTAAACCTTACTATGAGATCAATCAAACCTTTAGTTTTTTGGTGACAAAATACAAGCATCTTCCTTAATTTCTCTATTATTGTTTTATATCCTTCTCATTACTCTTTGGCATGAATAAGCTTGCGTTTGATTTTACTACACCGTGGGCCCAGCACCATACCATTACAATTTTTTTTATTGAAAACAAATAGTAACGATGTCGATGTTAATATTTTTGTTAGGAAAGGTCGGCAACAAAAACTATCTCTTGTGTATATTTGCCTATATAAGCTATCCTAATTAATATATGTTTCCTAGGAAGGGGCTTACTCTGTAACCTCTTATTTTATAAACTCAAAGGTGGAGGAGATCAGTAGCTTAAAGGTCCATGTTCCCGCTAATAGAAGCCTTCTTCTAACCCTTATTATGAGATCAATTCGTTTTTTGGTGACAAATCACAAACATCTTCATTTCTCTTTTATTATCACTTCTAAATAAATCTTTGTGAGCTGTTATTCTTTTCTATCCTTCTTAATAATCTCTTTGAGCATGAATAAGCTTGCTTTAGATTCTACTACACCGTGGACCAAGCACTATACTATTATAAATATAAAAAATATTTTTATTTATAGAAAACAAATAGTAACGAACGTCGATGTTATTATTTTGTTAGAAAAGGTCGGCAACAAAAGCTATCTCTTGTATAATGGCGAGGGTGTATATTTGCCTATAAAATCTCCCGTAATTAATATATGTTTCCTAGGAAGGGGCTTATTATGTAACCAGTACTATATAAATTTTGTTTTATTTCACTAGAGTAGTATTTTTTGTTGATAAAAAAACCGGAGTAGTATTTGCTCGTCTCCAAAGTCCAAACCAAAGATGGACTTCACTGATCATCATCTAATGGAAATAATAACTTCGATAGAGACAGCGTGTTCATAACACATATGTGAAGATTGCAAATATTTGTTGTAATAAAACAAACGACCAGTTAATATAAAGTCGACATTTAAAAAACGTTGGCAATTTATAACACTTACCGCAGCACACGAGGTGCCACACTAAACATAGTTTCTTATCTTTCTACATAAATTTATGCATAAAGAGGAGGCAGAAAAGACGTGAGGAAGGTATAGTTTCATGCGTTCAACTAAGAGCAAACAAATAAAATAACAATAGTACAATATTTTATATTGGCGTTGAGGAATTAATTTTCATTAACTAAGATAAAATAACAAATAAGAATTAAGACGGAAAACATGATAAAATTAATGGTGAATGCTCTTAACGTCACAGAAACTTCATTCTTTCAATCTACACTCGCCTCTGTCACTATAATTAATAATAAAATTTCTGGCGAGAACAAAAGAGTATATACCAGGAGTGATCCCTTTGACGATAAAAACACTACCAAGTTGCTCATTTTCCCTTTCTCAACAATTGTTTTCGACATAAGATTCTGTGATTATAAGAAGCCATTGATTGTATCCGAGATTGCCAGCATGAACGTGGGTCTTCTTCTTCTCCTTCTTTAGCTCCTCTTTTGTTTTCTTTCTGCCCATATCTGCCTTGGGTTCTGACTAAAGTGTCGTCATCTATTCAGGTAGGTTCAGTTTCTAGGTTCCCTATTTTACCCTCTAAGATTGACTTGTTTAATTAATGTTTCATAGTTGTTTGGTGTTGCATTGTTGTTAGAGCTTACCTTTTTCTTGGAAAGTTTCTGTTTAGGTTCTATGGTTTTTTTGGTGTTGCTTTCTGACCCTTTCTAAATTAGATTCTAAGACATTTGACTATTAAACTCAAGATCTTGTCTATTTTTGTTCGTGTTTTATGAACAAAATGTTCTGTTTACTATATCGTCTGTGGCAATGTCTAAAATGGTTGGAGTGATAGGGTAAAACGCAACAAGAAGAAAACAAAAAAAGAAAATGAGTAGAACACCGGAACGTCGTGCCCTTTCTCCTCCTCCTACTTCTCCTCCTTCTCATACCGTCTATGTGGCTCTTAGTGGGAGCAGGAAAAGCAAATATGTAGTTACATGGGCCCTCGAAAAATTTGCTTCTGAAGGAAATGTTGGCTTCAAGCTACTTCACATCCATCCAAGGATTACTTCTGTACCCACACCAAGTAAAGCTCCAACTTAGACTTCTACTTCTGTTTCTTTCTTGCACTCCGGACTTTTGTAACTGATGTCCAATTTCTCAAGTGGGAAATACAATTCCTATTTCCGAGGTACGAGAGGATGTGGCAACTGCATACAGACAGGAAATGCTGTGCCAGTCTGAACTAGTGCTTGCACCTTTCAAGAAAATGGTCGAGCAGAGAAAGGTATTGTCTTTGATATATGTTGTTACATCTGGATGTGTCTTAAATCTTTGTGCACCAGTATACCTTTTTGGTTTGAGAAATTTTACTTTTTATAGATAAATATGTATTCATATAGGGAAAAAGAAATCGGGTTTTGAGACTACTATAATTATGGGTCTAAGAAATTGTAAAGTTATTAATTCAAAATAAATATATATAAACCTTAAACATATATTTACCTCAATTCATTTTGCTCTCTTTGTTTTTTTTGGGTTGATTCGCGTTTGCTCACAACATATGTTTATGTATAAATGAAGTCCACATCCTTAGTTAGTTAGAAAATTAATGAACTAATATATAGAGAACTAATTAGACCAATGTTTTTTCGAACAATTGATTTTATGTTGGAAGACAATAATATCGAAATGATAAGAGCCTCAACTTAAATTCTGATACTGTTACAAGATATCTTATGTTTTGGTTTCTATACTAAGATCAACACCTATTTTTTTTTTTTTACCTTGAACTAAAGGTTGAAGTAGAAGTTCTTGTGGTCGAATCAAATAATGTGGCAGCCGCAATAGCTGAAGAAGTTACTCGGAATTGGATAGAGAGACTTGTCCTTGGAAGCTCATCCCGTAGTTTTTTCTCAAGGTAACACTACACATCAATAAGCTACTAGCTTTGAAACTACTATTGTATTTTACCAATGATTCTGCTCTAAAACTTCCAGGAAAGTTGATATGTGCTCAGCCATATCGGCTGTGATGCCAAACTTTTGTACAGTCTATGTTGTTTCAAAAGGAAAATTGTCAAGCGTCCGGCCAGGATACTTGGACACAAATTTTACAGATGATAGTAGTGGAAAAATTGACTCCTCCAGCAGTTCTTCCCGTCCCATCTCAGGTCCTTGCTCATCAATGTATTTGTGTGATAATACTCTACCAGAAATCATGTGTAGGTCTAATAATTGTTCTACCCCCATTTTGTCTTCTAGAATCAACTGATGGAACTCCAAGTGCACGTGAATCTCCGTCTCGTGCTCTATCTCTTCCGGTGAGGAGATTGCAACAATCACCGACTTTTGGCAGACAAGCATCAGCTCGAGTGGAAACAAATTCTGCTGGCTTGGATGAAACCAAGTGCATGCATTTGGATGGAGAGGAAGCTAAGGATGTTTCGAGTATCAGTAAAAACAGCATGGATACTACAACACTTTCGGCTCCACCGCTAAAAGATAATGAGGAGAGAAAATACCGAATGAGTTCTTCTTCTAGCAACCCTGAAAATGGGAATGCCACTCACTCTCGTATTTCTCAACAAGCTTCCAGCATGAGTGATAATATAAGTGAACCATCTTTTACAAGTAACCAGGTATTATAATGGAATTTTAAATTTGATTACTGTCTTGTGAAATGGAACTACAGTAAAACCTCTACAAATTAATAATGTTGGGACTTTAACTTTTTATTAATTGATAGAGATATTAATTTAGAAAACTTTCCTTATTTAGTTTAAAAAAAAAATTATTCTAAAATAAGAAAAATATTGCTATATAATTATTAATTATTATTTTTTTAAAAAATTGACATTTATATCAATTTTATTATATTATTTTGTATATATAATATATATTGCATAGAATCTAAATGTGGATTAAGACATAATATTACCAAATATCATCAAAAGTATAATAAGTGTTAAGAAAATACAAAGAGAATTCTATTATGAATATAAAACATACAGTATAATTAATGATATGTTCTTACTTATATAAAATGTGTATACATATAATTATTAATTTATAATTTTAATGGGACCATATATTTACACAGATTTTTCTAAAAAAATATTTTCTTATTATTTTATCGATTTATTAATTTATAGAGATTATCGAGTAGTAATTTATAGAGGTTCTACTGTAATAATGATGTGTATTTGTTCAGGCAAACCTAAGCTTTGAGGTTGATAAGTTGAAAGCTGAGCTTAGACACATTCAAGAAATGTATGCTGTTGCTCAAACCGAAATATTTGATGCTTCTCGAAAGGTGAAAGCGTCTCACATGTTCCCTTCATTTGATGAAACTTATAAGTTTATGCTCAATGCATTTTTAAAAATTGTTTCAGCTTGGTGTGCTTAACCAACGCCGGTTAGAAGAAGCTAGAAAGCTTGAAGAGATAAAGCTAAAGGAGTACGAAGCTCGAGAGTTAGCAGAAAAGGAAAAACAGAATTTTGAAAAGGCGAGGCGGGATGTAGAGAGCATGAGAGAAAAAGTGGAGAAAGAAATTGCACAGAGAAGAGAAGCTGAGAGGAAAGCCACTCGTGATGCCCAAGAGAAAGAGAAGCTTAAAGACACTCTTGGGACTCCACAGATGCAATATCAACACTTCACTTGGGAAGAAATAGTGGCTGCCACTTCATCTTTCTCAGACGAGATGAAGATCGGAATGGGAGTTTGTGGAGCTGTTTACAAGTGTAATCTGCATCATACAACTGCAGCTGTCAAAGTTTTGCATTCCCCTGAAAGTCGCCTGTCCAAAGAATTCCAACAAGAGGTATGGAACTATGCTCAAATTTCGGTTATGTCTTGGTGCTTAGAGATTAAGAACCATTCGGTTATTTAGAAAATTCAGTTTGGCTTCGATTTAGTTATTTCGGTTCTCGACTTGATTCGCATAACACTACTAAGATTCGACTAATATCCAATAAAATGTTGGGTCCAATTCGGTTCTGGTTTTCTGGACAATTTTGAATAATTTGGGTAAAAATAAGATCTTTTGGATTTGTGGATAAATAGCGGATAATGTTTATGAATTTAAATATTTTGAATAAAAAATATCCGGATAATACAAGTTATTATAAATATGTGGACTACAAATATTTGGGTAATCTGTTTCCGCATAGTTAGGTTTACAAGTAGTACTTTTAGAATATTTGATAATTTTAAAACTAAATATAACTTATATTTTTAGGTAAATATAAAATGTATTTTGGATATTCGGTTGTCCCTTCAGTTCTTGGTTTTGTTTTTTTCTTTTCTTTTTTCAAAGATATAATAACCATTCAGATAATTATGAACATCGATTCGATTTGGGTTCACTTTTTTATATTCGGTTCTGGTTTAGTTTTTGGTTATCGGTTTATATGCCTATGTCTATTGGTTCCCATACTAAATGGAAGATGTCTTCTTTTTCCTAAGTACCTACATTTATCTATCTGGTCTGTGCTTTGCAGCTTGACATCTTGAGTAAGATTCGGCACCCACACTTGGTTCTCCTTCTAGGAGCATGCCCAGAGCAAGGAGTTTTAGTTTATGAGTACATGGAAAACGGTAACTTGGAAGAGAGACTGTTCCAGGTCAACAACACTCCGCCACTCCCGTGGTTTGAGCGGGTTAGGATCGCTTGGGAAGTCGCAGCGGCTCTTGTCTTCCTCCACAAATCAAAGCCTAAACCGATCATTCACCGTGATCTAAAACCCGCAAACATCTTACTTGATCACAACCTTGTTAGCAAAGTCGGAGACGTTGGACTCTCAACGATGGTTCAAGTCGACCATTTATCAACTAATTTCACCATATACAAACAAACAACCCCTGTAGGGACGTTAAGTTATATGGATCCTGAGTATCAACGCACAGGAAGGATATCATCCAAGTCAGATGTATATTCCTTTGGAATAATACTTCTTCAGCTTCTCACAGCAAAACCGCCTATGGCATTGACACACTTTGTTGAGAGTGCAATGGATAGTAACGATGGGTTTCTCAAGATCTTAGATTGGAAGGCGGGTAACTGGCCAGTTGAAGAGACCCGGGAGTTAACCGCATTGGCTTTGTGTTGCACAGAGCTACGCGGGAAAGATAGGCCTGATTTAAAAGATCAGATTCTTCCGGCCTTGGAGAGCATGAAAAGAGTAGCTGAGAAGGCCAGACATTCAGTCTCCGGGGTGCCGACACAGCCTCCAACTCATTTCCTCTGCCCCTTACTCAAGGTAACTCTATATAGTCCTTGTTCTTTAAGTCATTGGTTACTTGCAAGTCAAGTAACTGATTATGTATGAATGCTAGTAGGGTTGAACCAAGGTGGTCCAGAGCATAGTTACATGAAACATAGGCCTATAGCTTTCAAAATTTCATAATAAGTTACATAGAAAGAAATACCTGGAAAAAAAAAGAAATACCTGAGTTTGTAAAAAAATATTATAGAAACCAACACTAGATTGTTTATACGCTCCTGGTTTAACATTTAACTAGATCATAACCCGCCCGACTGGACGGGTTTTTGTTTTTATGGTATATATAACATTTTAAAATTACTATTTAATGGTTCCAATTTTATTAAGTAATAGTATACTGTTTAAATATTGTATTTTATCACTGTATTGTGTAACATGGGCGTCGTAAAATGTTGTGACCCGTAAACATTTTAGTAATAGTTTATTAAAGTTTTTTTGGCTAAATTTGGTGCAAAGATATACACTAAATAATTTAGTCAAATTGTTAAGTTAATTTTTTAATGAAGAATTGGAAGGCTAGTATATCACTGTTAAAAACTTATAACAATAGTCAATATAAATAAAATATATATTATTCTTTATTTATTCTACATATATTTAAAACATGAATACATATATGTATAAATAATTTTCAAAAGTAAAGTAATATCAATGATAGAAAACTCAAAAACAATAATAATAGTACTTTGGGCCGCAATAATCTTTAGTTTAATAAATAAACTCATTAGATTTGTAAGCTATCCTTGTTTCCAATCATCATAATTTAAAATATTTCTTATTCATGTTTCCAAACACTTAACTTTTTGTACTTCAGCTTTAATAGTATAGATTGCTTAAAGTTACTGTGAAGTTGTGATGAAAATATGAGCGTGTTCTATGCAATGCAGGACGTGATGAACGAGCCTTGCGTTGCAGCTGATGGATACACATATGACCGTCATGCGATAGGAGAATGGTTTGAGAAGCACGACACGTCGCCGATGACTGATACACCCTTAAAAAACAAGGACCTACTGCCCAACTATACTCTGTATACAGCCATCATGGAGTGGAGGTCTAGACTAAAGTAAGAACAAAACTGTGTATCGTTTTTTTTAGTATATAAACAGCAAGATGTTCTTAGACACTTCTGCAAATTTATGTATCCATTTTGATGTGTCGGATGTAAGATAACTGTAATTGTAAGTTTTCAACTGCATATTGTCTGAAACAATGAAGTGTCACTCCAGATTAAAAACCGAAACCGTTGGTCTTATTTATTTTTGTTAACTATATTTACTTATGGCCATTAATATACGTAGCACAAGACATTTCTCATATAGACGTTACAATTTACAAGCAAGGCAGAGAATCTACAACATAAGGCCATTTTTTTTTGGGGCAACACATAAGGCCATCTTTATCCCACTAAAGGGTTTCTTAATTGTTTTTTTTTTTTACTTTTTGTCTCTAAAAAAATTAAAAAGAAACCATGTATCAATAGGGTCCGCGAATAGTGCAACAAACCCATCGAAAATGTCTCTTGTTTGGGTGTTGCAGAAACCCGTTTTTAAGTTTATGTGGCCCCCGCCCTCCTTAAGATACGAAGTAAAGACAGCATTGTTGATGCCTTAAGAACACCTCCAACCATGAGATTTTAAATAGAGTATCATAAAAATATAACAATAAACAAATAGTAGAGTAGAAAAAAGTGTCTAATGCCATTTCTCATTTTCCAACCTCTGAGACCTCTTTAGTAACCAAATAAAACAGTTGTCAAGGTATTGATCACATGTCTTTTTCTTAAATTTAAAATTAATTCATTACTAAAAACAACATATAATAATATTAATTTATAACTTGGATATTCAATATGAGGTTTAAGACCTTTGAGATTACTCTAAAGTTAACAAATATCTTTTTTTATAAAAGAAACTAAATTGAAAGATTCCTAGGCTAGACATATCAGCAAAAGCATTCAGAACCAGTTGAAGTGTCACATCAGTTTTAACTTATTTTTCTCTCCATTTAAATCTGGAACTTATTTGTGAAATAGTCAAGAATAGTGTTGTAAAAATAAATAAAGAGAGATAGAAAAAGAAAAGAGAAGAGATCATGTGAATTTGGTTAATTAGTTAATTTTGAGATTTTATTTGGTTATTGAATACAATTTCTTGTAAATCTATCACCACCTAAAGTCGACTCATCCACTTCATCTACTGTTTTCAGCTAACAGTGTGCAACCCACAATTCCAACTCATAAATCTCCCTTCTTTACTGCAAGTCAGACAACCGTTTTGATTCCCTCAGAGTTACACCTTATATATACAGCTAATCTAGTTCTCGGCGAGCAAGGATTAACTAGACTTAGAGTTCTCTTCAGATGATCCGAAAACACTGATATTTCTTAAACGCCACCACCTTCTCTACGCTGGAGATTTTTGTTAAATTCTTGATCTGAAACCTCCACCATTCGTTAAATCTTAAGGTCAACGACTGTACCAATCTCATCTCACCATCCGGAAACAATCGCCTTTTTCCGACTTCCCCTGATGTTTCCAAAAAACAAAATCTCTATCAAATTTGTTAAAATAACTTTTTACACTACCCATACAATAAGATCATGTTCTAGCCGACAGAAAGGTTGTTTTTATGACCCGATCCAAATCTACATAGAAAAATAACATCTTGAATCATAGATATTTGTGTTGCGAAGACATAAACATGAACATAATATGAATAATATCTATACTATTATTCTGTGAAGTGATTTTTTGCAACATAACTCTCACGTTAAAAATTAGACTGGTTAATATCATTTTTATGCTTAATAAATTTTTATATCTAATTTATCTCTATAATATTATTTGAGAAGTCACTTTCTTAGGTGTCGCGCCCACGTTAACTTTCACGCTGGTTGATTACTATGATACCCCTAATGAATTAAAAATATATTTAAATATTATTATTTCCTTTTTAAAATCTTCCAAATAACAATATAAAATAAAAAGGAAATATTTATAAAATTTACAAAATTATTTAAAACGAAAAATAAGTATATATATATATATTATGGTTTCATAAAAAAGAAAAGTTTACAAAATAGTAATATTTAGCTTAAATATATTTTTAAATAACATAAATTATACTTTTAAGTAATAAAATACTTTATATTTATATCTTCTTAGATGAAACAATATTTGTATATAATGTGTTTTCATTAAAAAAGTTCATACAAATAATCTTGATATTAGAAAAGAAATATTTTTCTTTAAAAATAATTTAAAAAATAAAATATATATTTTCAAATTAATTATTTTTGATATATCTATCTATTTTATTAGAATATTACATAAAATAATTAAGTAACATAAACTGATATATGTTTAATTGACAAAAAAATATAATTAGTATTACTGAAATATTTTTTTAGTATATTTATTTGATTATAATATCTTACAGTTACAGCAAAAAATATAAATTATAATTAACTTATATAATATAATTTCTCCAAAAATCACATTTTTACTGCATATTTTAATATGTTAAAAACAAAACTAAAAATAAATTTAATAATAAACATCTTTTGATCAAATAACTACAATTCTTTTAATATATCATAACACTATAATTTAACAAGGTAGATATATTATAATTAATAGTTAAAATTATTTGTTTTCTTAATAACTCTTTTGATGTTTAATTTTCTGTTTTTATGTTTGTGGAATTTAATATAACCATAATCTAATACTTAAAGCAAATCAGAATTCCTTATTTTAAAAATTATTTTAAAAAAATTCAGTTTATCATCCAATCAATCTATGGCATAAATTATTTACAGTTTATAAAATATTTTAATTATTGTAAATATTGATATTTGTTCATAAGCTTTCAAAAATTTATTATTACTTATGTAATTTAGAATCAGACACTTTAGTTTTTAATTTTTTCGTTCTAAGCACAAAAAATCTTAAAATACATAATCTTACTAAGATATACTTATATTTCGTAGATAACAACCAACATAAATGTAAATAAAATATTTAATCAAAAATTTAAGATATTTAGAGTAAAAAAGATTATAGTTGAATTCATAGAATAGAAAGAATCCAATGTATATATATATATATATATATATATATATATATACATATCCAAATGATAATACTGACTAAATATAATATATATAAAATTATAATAACTAAAATATATAATATTATTAATACAAATTATACATACAAACTATAAATTAATATAAAATTTAAAGTAAATATCAATCAACTAATATAATATATTTTATTTCTTAAATATTTAATCACGTGCATGAGCACAGGAAAATCACCTAGTTAGATAGTAAAAACGAATTTCATATTAATAATATTAGATTTTATATGTTATATTAGATAATTACTTATAAGTTAATATAAGAAAACTGCATAATCTAAAACATATTTCTAAAAAGTAAGATAATTCTTATATATATTGTGTTGTTATCTAGAAATAATATTTTCTATTATAAAAATTAAATATTAATCAAGTAAAAACATTTGTATAAAGTGATTTTCTAAAATATTATATGTGAGTGTTTTAAAAAATTTAACACAATAATACACACACACACACACACACACACACACACACACACACACACACACACACACATATATATATATATATTGATGATTTTTTTTGTCATATATAAATAATTTGATATTTGCTTTAAACTTAATAGGAACATAAATAATATTATTTTTATTTTTGAATTAATAAGATATAAACTAATAAATATTCCTAAGAAAATTATGTTCCGTATGTACAAACAAAACACCTAGTTAAAACTATATTAAAGAAGAAAATACCGTCCATGCAATTGGATTACAAATCGTATTTACATTCGAAGATTACATCAAAATCCATATAAAAAATGATATGATACCTATGATAAATACTTTCTTTTATATAATGTCTTGGCAAAATAGTGCTACGTTTATAAAATCATACTAAAATACAAGTTAACAGTAAAATTATATATTTAAATTATCTTATAAAAATGAGAAAATAACATTACAAAATATTTAGACAGTTAATGATCTGAGATATCAGATTGTCGTGGTAACATGCATTGATTAAAAATATAGAAACTAAACTTACTTACATGAATGCAATATTAAATATTTCATCTTCATCCAACAAAAGTTCATTAACGAACCAACTATTTTTCTATAAAGAACACTAGGTGATTTTCCCGTGCTCATGCACGGACATGTATATTTATAAAATAAATATACAATAATAACTGATTGATATTTACTTTAATTTTAAATTAATTTATAGTTTGTATGTCTAATTTATATTATAATATTATATTACTTTAATTATATATATAATTTTAGATATTTTATATTTAGTGTGTTTTATTGTTTTTACGGTTGATTTAGTTATCATTTAGATATATTGGATTCTATCTATTTCTCTGAATTCAAATATTATCTTTTATATTTTAAAATATTAAATTTTTGATTAATTGTCTTATTTGCATTTATGTTGGTTGTTATCTTAGAAATATAAGTATATTTAGTAAGATTATATATAACTTAAGATTTTTTTGTGCTTAGAAGGAAAAAAAATAAAAACTAAAGTTTCTGATTCTAAATTACATACATAAATAACTAATGAATTTCTAGAAGATTTCTGAACACATATCAATATTTACAATAGTTAACATATTTTATAAATTCTAAATAAATTTATGCTTTAGATTGTTTGGATGGTAAACTGAAATTTATTTTAAATAATTTTAAAAATAAGGATTCTGATTTGCTTAAGTATTCGACTATGGTTATATTAAGTTTCACAAACATAAAAACAAAAAATTAAAAATCAAAAGATTATTAAGAAAATATATAATTTTAACTACTAAAATATAATACATCTACCTCGTTAAATTATATAGTGTTATGGTATTTTAAAATAATTTATTTTCTGTTTTTATGTTTGTGAAACTTATTTTCTGTTTTTATGTTTGTGAAACTTAATATAACCATAATAAAAATACTAAAGTAAATAAGAATCCTTATTCTTAGAACAGATAATTTTAGTTATTAAAATATAATATATATACCTCGTTAAATTATATAGTGTTATGATATTTTAAAATAATTGTAGTTACTTGATCAAAAGATATTTATCTTTAAATTTATTTTTAGTTTTTTTTTTAGTATCTCTTAAAATAGTCAGTAAAAAGTGATTCTTTTTGAGAAATTATACTATATAAGTAAAATAGAATTTATATTTTTACTGTAATTGTAAGATATTATAGTCAAATAAATATACTAAAAAAATAATTTCAATAATACTAATTATAAAAAATGTCAGTTAAACATATATCAGTTTATGTTAGTTGATTATTTTATGTAATCATAATTATTTTGAAAATATATATATTTTATTGTTTAAAATTATTTTTTTAAGGAAAAAATATTTCTTTTTCTAATAGCAATATATTTTGTGAAATTGTTTTTTATGAAATCTCATTATATACAGATATTGGTTTTTTATCTAAGAAGATATAGATGTAAATTATTTTATTACTTCAAAAGTATATTTTATGTTATTTAAAATATATTTAAATTAATTATTACTATTTTGTGAACTTTCCTTTTTTTATTAAACCATATTATATATACTTATATTTTTGTGTTCAAATAGTTTTGTAATTTTTATAAATGTTTCCTTTTTATTTTATATTGTTATTTGGAAATTTTTAAAAAGGAATTAATATTTAATTATATTTTTAATTCATTAGGGATCTCTATAATATTATTTGAGAAGTCACTTTCTTATGTGTCGCGTTCACATTAACTCTCACGCTGGTTGATTACTATGATACCCTTAATAAATTAAAAAATACATTTAAATAATATTATTTACTTTAATTTTTTTTCCAAATAACAATATAAAATAAAAAGGAAACATGTATAAAGTTTACAAAACTATTTAAAAACGAAAATATAAGTATATATAAATATAGTTTCATAAAAATGGAAAGTTCACAAAATAGTAATATTTAATTTAAATATATTTTAAATAACATAAAATATACTTTTGAAGTAGTAAAATACTTTATATATATATATATATATATATATATATATATATATATATATATCTTCTTAGAGGAAAAACAATATTTGTATATAATGTGATTCCATAAAAAATTCACACAACTAATCTTGATATTAGAAAAAGAAATATTTTTTTAAAAAAAAAATAATTTTAAACAATAAATATATATATTTTCAAATTAATTATTTTTTTGTATATATATATATATATATTATTAGATGATTACATAAAATAATTAAGTAACATAAACTAATGTATGTTTAATTGACAAATACTTTTTATAAATAGTATTCTTGAAATATATTTTTTATTTTTAGTAAATTTATTTGACTATAATATCTTACAATTACAGCAAACAAATATGAATTATATTTTACTTATATAATATAAATTTTCAAAAACAATAAAAAATTTTACTGCATATTTTAAGAGATATTAAAAACAAAACTAAAAATAAATTTTAATAATAAACCTTTTTTTATCAAATAACTACAATTATTTTAAAACATCATAACACTATATAATTTAACAAAGTATATATATTATATTTTTATAGTTAGATTTATATGTTTTCTTAATAATTCTTTGGATTTTTAATTTTCTATTTTTATGTTTGTGGAACTTAATATAACCAAAATACTTAAGCAAATCAGAATCTTTATTTTAAAATTATTTATAATAAATTTATGTTTACCATCTAATCAATCTAAATATTGTAAATATTGATGTGTTCATAAGCTTCAAAAAATTTATTAGTTACGTATGTATGTAATTTAGAATCAGAAAATTTAGTTTCCATTTTTTTTCTTTCTAAGCACAAAAAATCTTAAGTTATACATAATCTTACTAGATATACTTATATTTTTAAAATAACAACCGACATAAATGAAAATAAGAGGATTAATCAAAAATTTAATATATTGAGGATAAAAAAAGATTATAATTGAATTTAGAAAAATAGATAGAATCTAAATATATCCAAATGATAATTAAATCAACCGTAAAAACAATAAAACTGATGAAATATAACATATCTAAAATTATATATATAATTAAATTAATAGAATATTATTAATATGAATTATACCTACAATATACCAAATTGATAACCAAACCGACTATTGATCCAAAAATAATTAAACCGACAATAATATATCCAAATTCATATGTATAATTAGAGTAATCTAATATTTATTAATATAAATTATACATATAAATTGATTCAAAACTAAAATTAAATATCGATCAATTATTATAAAATTTTACTTTTATGAATATTCATACCCGTGCATGAACACGGGAAAATCACCTAGTATCATTGTAATCAACCAGCGTGAGAGTTAACGTGAGCGTGACACCTAAGAAAGTGACTTCTCAAATAATATTATAGAGATTCTATGGTTATTTTGGTTGCATCATTATTTTACATTTAGCTAAAAAACATTATTTTACATAAAAACTTTCTTTACAAATATAATAGACATAATTCTCGCTCAGCACCGACACGGATCTAGTTACAATAAAGAAAAGAATAACACAAGGACATCATTCTCAGGTAAAGGATTTTGAACATTTTTCCAAAGTAATCGTTCATGGGCTAATTTTGTTTTTTAATGCTTAAGGGACCAAAATAATTAGGCCTTGCTCTGCGTGTACGTTGTTGTCCGTAGTAGTGACCTTTGCCCTTCATATCCTGAGGCTTGCCTCCCAGCTTCATTCTTGCATTGTCCAGCTTATCTGACCCTTGTGGGTGCTCTCTCGTTGCATATCTACTCGTCACACACAAACATCAATATATATGGTGGTAGAAATCACGTTCAGGAACGATAAGGTGGTCGTAGAACCCTCGTGCGTTGAATCGTCCGGTAAGGATTTGACTAATTCAAACGCAGTGGCTGCGGTTGCAGGAGTTTGCGGATGCAGATGATTACGTTTTCTTGTGGTTTTAAGAGATTTTTATGACTAATACAGCGGTTAAAAATTGGTGTGTTTGCGGGATATTTATGAACTGGTTAACAACCAAATACAGTAGCGGTTAAAATATATATTAACAATATTCATATTTTTTATAATAATAAAATACCAGAAATTAAAATATTATAATAAATATAAAATTATACTTATAAAGTTATAGTTCTAAAACTTTTAAAATTATTGAAAATATTTTTATTTAAAATTTTGTAACATTTATTAAATTATAATAGATATATTTAGTATTTTTATAATTCCAATTTCAAAGTTTTATGGAATATTTTTATTTTTTGTATTTATATTGTTTAAAAAGGAAAAAAATCACCCTTCCGCAACCACCTGCAATTATAAACGCTAGTTGGAACCAGACTTTGAATCTAAAGGTTTAGAGTAGTTTGAAACGGTTTAGAATGGTTTTAAACGGTTTAGAATAGTTTGAATGATTGCTGTAAAATGTCAACCGCTTTCAACTGTAAAATGTGCGTTTGCGAATGATAGCGAAGAAACCAAATCATGCCCATCTCGTTGGACCTCGGTGATAAGATCATCCTTGTGAGAAGGACGGAGGTGAAGACCGTTGAATGAGAATGGCGGACTTCATGGAGGTCCTGACTTATGGTCATGCTTTGCCGTACTTTTGGAACAAAAGAAAAGTAGAGAAATAGAGATAAATGCAATTATTGTTGTATTTTGACCATTTTTCCTACGATGACAATTTTCTACATAAGAAGGAATTGGTTTTCTATATTTTGACAATACATTTCCATTAAATACTTTTCAAATAACATTATTACAAAAATCTACAAAATATTAAATAACAGTAGAGTTTAAAGTAATAGACAACTGTTTACAACTATTTAATCCAATAACACTATTTCTTTTTTGATGGAATACATAATTAAATAACAGTAGAATTTAATAGAAACTATAATTATTTCCAATTCCATCAAACTTCTAGATCCAATACCCCCACCTTAGTTTGTAACATTGGTTGTCATTAAGATAAGTCTTCTTCTAATCCTTGAGATCAATCCAATCTTTAGTTTTTCTGGTGACAAATCACAAGCAGCTACCTTTCTCTTTTTACTAAATCTTTGAGCATGAATAAGCTTGCCTTTGATTCTACTACACCGTGGACCCATGCAGTATGCAACTATATATATAAACAATATTTTTTTAATTTATTGAAAAGAAAATAGTAACGAATATCGATATTATTATATCTGTTAGGAAAGATAGACTACAAAAACTCTCTTTTTTATAATGGAAAGGGTGCACATATGCATATACAAGCTTCTGTAGAATTTGACCCGTCGGGTATTTTTTATTTTATACCTGTTTAACATTGGTTTTACAGAGCACATTTTAAACATAGCTTCATTTGTCTCTCACCAATTCATTTTACAAACATAAAAAAGTTTATCCTCTTTCTCTAAGCATCGGACTTTCTTTCTCCAACCCAATTGTTAAAGATTATAACTTCTTTCATCTAATTTATAATTTATACATTCTCGATCGAAGATGAGATGAAGATACTTTTCAGACGCAATTTTGATTATTAAAATGTGTTATTCTCGAAGTGATCTACATGTAAGTACTGATATAATAAGGGCAATTCTCTAAAATAGCATTGTTTAAGTTTTTATCACAAAAATAGATCTCAAAAATTAAAATGACCAAAATAGTATTTTTTATTTTGAAAATTTTAAGTTTTCTTAATTTTTTTGAATTCGAAACACTATCCCCAAAATTCCACTCCTCAACTCTAAACAAAAAAAAAATCTAGAATTAATTGACCTAAACGATATAAATGTATATTTAATAAAATATTTAAGTGTTATTTTGGTCATTTTAATTGATAAGGTCTATATTTGTGATAAGAACTTTTTTAGGTCTATTCTAATCATTTTCTTATATAATAAAGCCTTGTATATTGAAATTGTTCTTGTTTTGTAAGTAATTTAATAAATTTAAAATATATTTCAGGCATATGAAATCGTTCTTCTTTTGTATTTGAAGATGTTTTTCATAAGTCAAAATACTTGATCCATATAGTCGATTCCCGATGGTCATCACCAGGAGAGATTAAATTTTCAGCATGCTGGAGAATAGTCTATTGATTTCGGCTGTTGGATGGTTAAATTAAAAAAATAGATTTTTCTTCACAAAAAAAAAAATCATATATCTTGTTTTATATTGTTGGAATAAAAAATAATTAAATATATTGTTAAAGTAAACAACTTGTTAAAGAAGTGTTCATTAGAAATATCACATATGAAAAAAATCATGATTTATATTTTAATAAATAAATATGTTTTCTTGGAAATGACTTATTATGTAATCTCTTATAAATTATGTTTGATTTAAATAGTTTATTTGTTAACTTGGAATATTTCAAACATATGGAATGGTTCATACTATTTTTCTAACGAAAAAATGTAACTCACATATAGACACCTTTTCAAGATACTCAAATGAGACCAAAATATAGCAGAAACGGCGTGCGGTAGGTATAAAGTTCATGCCTGCAACTAAGAGCAAACATATAAAAGAATAGTGAAGTGTATTTTTATAAGGGCATGGCGTTGAGGAATGTAAATAAATAGGAATTAAGAGATAAAACATGATTAGCGAAGTTGTCACATCTTCCCTATTATTTTCAACCATTTCTTTTGACATAAGATTCTGTGATTATAAGAAGCCATCGATTGTATCCGAGATTGCCAGCACAAACTTGGGTCTTGTTCTTCTCCTTCTTCAGCTTGTCAGTGGCTCACTAAGAAGCATAACTTTCCTCTTCTCCCCATTTCTGTCTTGAGTTTTGACTAAAGTCTCATCCCTTATTCACAAGGTAGGTTCAGTTTTCAGGGTTTGTTATTTTACCCTCTAAGATTGACTTGTTTAATGTTTCATAGCTGTTTAGTGGTGCATTGTGCTAAGAGTTTACATGTTTCTTGGAATATTTAAGCTTCTATGGTTATTTGGTCTTGCTTTCGGAGCTTTCTGATCCTTTTCAAATTATACTCTGAGACATTTGACTATTTTTAGATTTGTTCATGTTTTATGAACAACGTACTCTTTTCAGGACATTGTGTCTGTGTCACAATGTCTGAATAGTTGGAGTGTGCAGGGTAAAAAGCAACAACAAGATAAACAATGAGTAGCTCAAGGGAATATATTGCCTTTCCTCCTCTTCTTCCTCTTCATTTTCCTCATCCTCGTCCTTCTTCGTCTCATACCGTCTTCGTGGCTCTTAGTGGGAGCAGGAAAAGCAAATATGTCGTAAAATGGGCGCTCGAGAAATTTACTCATGAGGGAAATGTTGGCTTCAAGCTACTTCACATCCATCCAAAGATTATTTCTGTACCTACACCAAGTAAAGCTCCAACTTAATTAGACTCCTACTTCTGTTTCTTTCTTGCACTCCAAATTCTTGTGTAGACTTTGTTGTAACTAATGTCAATTTCTCAAGTGGGAAGTACAATCCCTATTTCCGAGGTACACGAGGATTTGGTAACTGCATACAAACAAGAAATACTGTACCAGTCTGAATTAGTGCTTACCCCTTTCAAGAAAATGTTCGAGCAGAGAAAGGTATTGTCTTTGGTAGTTAGAGAATTAATGAATTAATATATAACGAGTTAAAACATGTATTTATCGTCAATCTTATATATCAAAATAGAAATCATTACTTTGATTCATGTGTGATTTTTAAAAAATAGATCATCACTAGAAATTTTTATTATATATTTCATTAAGACTAATAATATATAAAATCTTTAAAATACTTTAATCATAATATTTTTTATTTTAAATATAAATATATTTATTTAAATCCTGACAAATCTGTTTTAAAAGGTTTTTATAAGATCTTTATTTTTATATTATCTTTAAATATTTGCACTAATTTCGAAATTACTTTGAAATGTTAGTGGTAAAAAAAAAATCTAGTTTTGAAGGCCAGATCAGAATTTGCCATAAATTAAATATAAAATAATTTTCAAATATATTTTCTCATGAATAAATCAATTTGTTTAATAACTAAATGCCAATACTATAAGACAAATATATACTAAGAAGTGACATATACAAATGATTTTAACAATTGATTAATATAACATGTAAATTATAAAATTATTGTATTTGAAATAGTTATATAAACATTTAAGTTATGATTGCGTTAAAAATATAGCACTTATATTCTAAAACAAATATTTATGTTTATAAAAGTGAAAACAAACATTTGCGCGGTTGCGCGGATCTAGTTTGTTTTAAGTTGAAAGTGAGTGATAAACTTAAAAATTAAATTCTGATATCATTACACGATTTATTATGTTTTGCTTTCAATACTAAGATCAAAACCTAAAGTCTTTTTCGAATTACATTGAACTAAAGGTTGCAGTAGAAGTTCTTGTGATCGAATCAAATAATGTGGCAGCTGCAATAGCTGAAGAAGTTACTCGGAATTCAATAGAGAAACTTGTTATTGGAAGCTCATCCCGTAGTTTTTTCTCAAGGTACCACTACACACCAATGACCTGCTAGCTTTGAACCTATTATTTGTTAATTTCTACCAATGAAACTCCTTTGAAAATTCCAGGAAAGTTGATCTGTGCTCGGCCATATTAGCTTGGTTGCCAAATTCTTGTACAGTCTATGTTGTTAAAAAGGGAAAACTTTCAAGCGTCCGACCATCACACTCACATGCAAATGACTCTATAAGAGAAGATAGTAACGGAAAGATTGACTCCAGCCGTTCTTCCGGTGCCATCTCAGGTCCTTGACTCATCAATGTATTTGTTTGAATATGTTACTAAATATGGTGTGTAGGTCTAATTGTTCTACCACCATTTCTTTTCTAGAATCAACAGATGGAACTTTAAGTGTAGGTCACTCTCTCTCTCGTGCTCTATCCCTTCCGATAAGGAGATTGCAACATGTACCGACTGTTTCAAGACAACCATCAGCTCGATCAGAAACGAATTCTGTTGGCTTGGGTGAAACCAAGTGGATGTCTCTGAATGCACAGGAAGCTAATGATGTTTCAAGTATCAATAACAGTAGCACATGTACATCATTTTCAACTCCATCGCTAAGAGATTATGAGATGAGAAAATACTCAATGAGTTCTTCTTCGAGCAACTATGAATATGGGAATGCCACTCACTCTCGTACTTCTGAACAAGCTTCCAGCATGTGGGATAATACAAGTGAACAATCTTGTACAAGTAACCAGGTATTAAAATGGAGTCTTAATTCAGCACTGTCTTGTGAATAATAATAATAATAATAATAATAATAATAATAATAATAATAATAATAATAATAATAATAATAATAATAATAATAATAATAATAATAATAATAATAATAATAATAATATGTCTTTTGTTTGTTCAGGTCAACCTAATTAGTTTCGAGGTAGATAAATTGAACGCTGAGCTTAGACACATTCAAGAAATGTATGCAGTTGCTCAAACCGAAATCTTTGATGCTTCTCGAAAGGTGAAGGGCACATAGCTTTTCATTTGATGAAACCTATAAGTTTGTGCTCAATGCATTTTTAAAATTGTTTCAGCTTGGTGAGATTAACCATCGCCGGTTAGAAGAAGCCAGAAAGCTTGAAGAGATAAAGCTAAAGGAGTACGAAGCTCAAGAGTTAGCAGAAAAGGAAAAGCAGAAATTTGAAAAGGCGAGGCAAGATGTAGAGATCATGAGAAAAAAAGTGGAGAGAGAAATAGCGAAGAGGAGAGCAGCTGAGAGGAGAGCCACTCGTGATGCTCAAGAGAAAGAGAAGCTTGAAGGCACTCTTGTGTCTCCACAGCTGCAATATCAACACTTCACTTGGGAAGAAATTGTGGCTGCCACTTCATCTTTCTCAGATGAGATGAAGATTGGAATGGGAGTTTGTGGAGCTGTTTACAAGTGTAGTCTGCATCATACAACCGCAGCTGTCAAAGTTCTGCATTCCCCTGAAAGTCGTCTGTCCAAAGAGTTCCAACAAGAGGTATGAAACTAGGCTCAAGTTTCGGTTCAGTCTAGGTGCATGGGCATTCGGTTTTCGGTTCTGCTCCCTTTTGTTTTTTCAGTTTTAAAGATCTAAGAATTATTTGGTTTGGATTTGGTTTATTAGTTATCAATTTGATTTGGATAACAAAGTTAAGAACCAGGCAATATCCAATAAAAATTTGGTTTCACTTCGGTTCCGGTTTTTTTGGATCGTATTGAATTTAAATAATATTTTTGGATAAAATATCGGATAATACTGATAAATTTAATATTCTGGATTAAAATATTCAGACAATTCGCTTTCGGTATTTTGGATAGTTCGGTTCATAAGTATCATTTTTAAGTATTTTGGATAGTTCGGTTCATAAATAGTTTTAAGTATTTTTTATAACTTTAAAACTAAATATAATTTATATTAGTAAGTATATAAACTGTATTTAGTACCCATTTGATTCTCGATTTCCAAAGATATAGTAGCCGTTCGCATATTTATGAACATTGGTTCTAATTTGGGTTCAGTTTTTTGGTTCTGTTGTGGTTTGGTTTTGGTTCTTGGTTTGTATGTCCATCCTAAAAAGGAAAATGTCTTCTCTTTTAGTACCTACACTTATCTCTCTGGTCTTTGCACTTTGCAGCTAGAAATCTTGAGTAAGATTCGGCACCCGCACTTGGTTCTCCTTATAGGAGCATGCCCGGAGAAAGGAGCTTTAGTTTATGAATACATGGAAAATGGTAACCTGGAGGACAGACTTTTCCAGGTCAACAACACTCCCCCACTTCCCTGGTTTGAGCGGGTTAGGATCGCTTGGGAAGTCGCATCGGCTCTCGTCTTCCTCCACAAATCAAAGCCTCAACCGATCATCCACCGTGATCTAAAACCCGCAAACATCTTACTTGATCACAACTTTGTCAGCAAAGTGGGAGACGTTGGACTCTCAACCATGGTTCAAGTCGACAATTTATCAACTAAGTTCACTATATACAAACAAACAACCCCTGTAGGGACGTTAAGTTATATGGATCCTGAGTATCAACGCACAGGAATGATATCAACTAAGTCAGATGTCTATTCATTTGGAATAATACTTCTTCAGCTTCTCACGGCAAAACCGGCTATGGCATTAACACACTTAGTTGAGGCTGCGATGGATAGTAACGATGGGTTTCTCAAGATCTTAGATCGAAAAGCGGGTAACTGGCCAATTGTTGAGACCCGTGAGTTGACCGCATTGGCTTTGTGTTGCACAGAGCTACGCGGGAAAGATAGGCCTGATTTAAAGAGTCAGATTATTCCGACGCTGGAGAGCATGAAAAGAGTAGCTGAGAAGGCAAGGAATCCAATCTTCGGGTTGCCGACACAGCCTCCAAAACATTTCATATGCCCCTTACTTAAGGTAACTATATTGTCCTTGTTTCTTTATGTCATTGGTTACTTGCAAGTCAAGCAATTGTTTAGGTATAAATGCTATTAGGGGTGAACAAACATTTGAGGCTCGAAGTTGTTGTGTAAGTTTGATGGAAATGTGAGAGCTTGTTATATACAATGCAGGACGTCATGAACGAGCCTTGCGTTGCAGCTGATGGATACACGTATGACCGTCATGCGATAGAAAAGTGGCTTGAGAAGCACGACACATCGCCAATGACGGATTCACCGTTAAATGACAAGAACCTTTTGCCCAACTATGCTCTGTATACAGCCATCATGGAGTGGAGGTCTAGACAAAAGTAAAAGTAAAACCTGTGAATGCGTTTTTTTAGTATATAAACAGCTACATGTAATTCTCAGACACGTCTGCAAATTGATGTATCCATTGCTAGCCTATCTTGATGTGTCGGATGGAAGTAAACTGTAATGGTAAGTTTCCATTGTTGTCTGCTGTAATGGTAAGTTTCCAGTGTTGTCTGAAAACGATAACCCCAGCTTAAAAACCGAAACCGACTGTCTGTTAATTCTTCGTCCGTTAGTCAGACTAAAATTTAAAAATTTTATTTTAAAATAAATCTGTTTTAAAATTTCAATACAAAATTCATTGATTTTATCTATTATTATATTTTTCTATTGATTAATTCTTAAGATAATCATTATTTTTTCAAAAAAAAATAGGTAAAATTAAATGATTTTTTAAAAAAATCTGTCTGTAAAAAAACCCAAAACAACAAAAAATAAATTGAAACAAAACAGAGGACAAATAAATTGAAACAGAAAGAGTTCTTATTTATGGCCATTAATATACGTAGCACAAGAGATTTTCCCATATAGACGTTACCACTTACAAACAAGGCAGAGAAACTACAACATAAAGTAACAAATTACAATAAAGAGAATAACAAAACAAGACATGGTACTATTTGACTAGAGAAGTACAGACTTGCAATTATTTAGGACAACAACAAAAAACTCATGAGATCGGTTTTCCCCATTTATCATCCATCATGATCAAATCTAAACACCATGCTCCTCATAAGCTGGACCCCGGAGGATTTACGTAGTGTGCTGAGTTCCACGGGTGCGGTGGTCACGGTGGTGGTCACGGTCGTGTTCCCCACCTGTATGTTGTTGTCCATAGTACTGAGCTCTGTCCTTCATATCTTGAAATTTGCCTCCTAGCTTCATCCGTGCACTGTCCAGCCTATCAGACCCCTGTGGGTGCTCTCCTGTTGCATACCTACGCGTCACATACAAACACACATACATGCATCATACTACGAAGTAATTTATATTCATATAATAGAGATGTAGTTATATAAAGTTATGTGTTTAACTAGTTAAAATGATCTTGACGATGTGTATTTGATGCAATATCTTATAATCCACACAAAAAATTCTTGATCTAAAGCTAATATGTTAGATGTTTATGAATGTTTTAGTCTTACATTTTCCTTTTCCCTCTAAAGATATGGCATTATGGTTAAGATATTATTATTTAATTAATTACCCCTCGTTAAACATATTTTTGTATTGATCATGAATATAACAACATATACCACAAATGGAAATACATGGTAAATGACTACTTACTTGTAGATCCAAGAGAAGACCGTTATAGCTGCAATGCCAAACCCACCAGAGGAGAGAAAGCCCGTGGTGAGCAGTGCCACGGTGATGAGAGCGGGGACGAGAATTGGGCTAAAGATAACAAGCAGTGGCGTGGCAACTATCAATGCAATGACCGTTCCCACAAGGGTGAGACTAGAGAGGACAAGGAGGGATCCACCAGCCGTGACTGCAGTAGTTGCTTTAGCAATCTGCCTAGATTTGGAGTAGTTTTGGCCGGAACCTTGGTAGTGGTCCCGTCCAGTCATCGAGTACTGGTCTCGGTCTCGACCCATTATAGGATACTGGTCTCGAGTGGTGATATCGTGATGAGTTCTAGCTGTATCCGCCATGTTGACTAGAAAAAGGAGAGATTGTATTGAGAGATCAGAGAGAGAAGGATATGACTATATTATGGAATAGTTATGAGTGTTGAATTGATTAGATATATTAAGAGAAGGGAAGAGATCCGAGTAACGTGTCAATGGTGTCCTCATGCTTTGTACACCACGTGTTAATGGTGTCTCCATGCAGCCGTTGATGTGTAAACGAGAGAGATCAACTTGTAGACACGTTTGGGTTTTAGTCTCGAATCCTATGAATGTGGCGTCGGCATTGAACCGAACATTTTTTTTTTTTTGAACCGAATGTTTCACACAAAACGAACCACTAGACTTGTTTAATATTCGGGTCGTCCATTAAATTTTCAAACGGTCTACCATCGATGGCATCATAATCAAGTTCCGAACGATGAAACCCAAGACTATTTTTCATGTACCCGCAACTTTGAAAATTCCAAAAGATGAAACACCTTTTTTATATAACATGGAATTGTTTTTCTTTTCTTTGTTATTGTTAAAGGACAACATGGATCGTTTAGTCTGCGACTGCGATCACTCATAGTTATTTATTCTTCGTTTCCATGTTACCCAACCGACCGTTAGTCGTACGTTGTTAATTTAGGTCGCTAAGTTTTTTATCAATTTTTTTAAATGCAAATGTTTGATATAATTATTTGTAAGATGCCGCAACATTCAAAGGAACAACATTGTGGTCGGTCGTAAGTGCAAATCATAACAACATGTAAAAGCAGCATGTAAACAAACATAAGCAAAATATAAAAACGAGGAGAATAACAATTAATGTAGGGCATGATACCCTCCCTCATGGTGTAATGAACAATCATTTCTGATCACCAACGACGAAGCTGATCTAAACAGAGAGAATAATGCAAAAAATAAAATAAAAATGGAGACTAAAACAATCTTGCCTAAAAATTATACATATTTGTGTTTTAGATACTCTTGGATCAAATGTAGTGTTTTATCTCTGTTTTCATGATCCAATTTTCTTGGATACAGTTTATTTTATTTTACAAAGCTTTTCAGTTTATTAACCAAAAAAATACACATCTGAAATTAGGCCTGGGCATTCGGACTGAAATAATTTATTCACATTTATATCTTTGATTTTTGAATTGGCGGGCAGCTCTTGAAGTTAGGTTTTAATCGTATGTGGCTAGGGGACATCCTATATGGTTGTCTTACGTTTTTGATAGAGACCACTAGTGTTTGTGGTCTTGGCTTGGATGCTTTGTGTATATGCTTTTGTATGTTATCCTTGCTTAAATGGAAATTTGTAGATGGCCAAAAAAAAAAAAAAAAAAAAATCTTGCATCTCTAGTTTACTCGACTGCTATTTATTGAGAATTTTGAGAAAATTTGTGTCGGAATTTTCTCGAAACTGAACGAACATTTTCGTGCATACCTGGATTATAAATTTATAAATATAAGCCGTACAAGTCTGAAGTTCCCATATTTCCACGTCACTCCCTTCGATAATATGCTAGCTCTCATCATCACCTCTCCTCCGGTTATCTCCGCCGCTTCTCTCTCAAAACCTCTCCACTCTCTCTCTAAATCCCCACTACTTCCCTTCTCTACCAAAGCCAAACCCACTTGCCCTTTCCCCAAAACCGCTCGTTCCGTCTCCATCTACAAACCCCCGATGAACAACCTCTTCAACAGACTCGGGTTCGGGTCTAGTTCCCAGAAAGACCCGTCTTCCGCAGCAATAGCCCAAGGACCTGACGACGACGTTCCTTCGCCAGGTCAGCAGTTCGCGCAGTTCGGCGCGGGTTGCTTTTGGGGACTGGAGTTGGCTTACCAGAGAGTCCCTGGTGTGACGAAAACAGAGGTTGGTTATAGCCATGGGTTCGTGCACAATCCCATATACGAGGATGTTTGTACTGGTATGACGGGACATAACGAGGTTGTTAGAGTTCAGTATGATCCTAAAGAGTGTAGCTTTGATAACTTGCTTGATGTTTTCTGGAAGCGTCATGATCCCACCACCTTGAATCGTCAGGTCATAATAGCTTTATACTGATAAAAGTCGTAAGGCTTTATTGCATGCATTATATCATGTTAATAGCTGGAACAGAACATGTTCTTTGCATGTTAAGTTATCTGGAACTGACATTGCCATTGCCACTATGCTGAAACAGAACATGTTCTTTACACATCATAAGTGTGCTGAGTTTTTTTTTGTTGGTTGAGTAGGGGAATGATGTGGGAACGCAGTACCGATCAGGGATATACTATTACACAGACGAGCAAGAGAAGTTAGCTCGTGAATCTTTGGAGAAGCAGGAGAAGATCTTGAACAAGAAGATTGTGACTGAGATTCTTCCCGCTAAGAAATTCTACAGAGCAGAAGAATACCATCAGCAATACCTGGCAAAAGGCGGTGGCATGGGTCGGAGACAATCGGCTGAGAAAGGTTGCAATGATCCAATCAGATGTTATGGTTAAGAGACTAGTCGACTAGTCGTTCAAGCACATAAAAAGTGAGTTGTCTCATGAAAGTTCAGTACTCTGTACATCACATTCACATTCGTGTCTTCCCTTGATCATACGGTACTATCAATTGTTAATAAGAATCATACTGTGTAAATGTGTGATACTGGACAAAAACAACCAAAGTGGTGTATCTAAGCATCTCGTCTTGTGTTCAAAATATAGTGGTGTCCAAATCTAGTATATAAATAACATCTTCTAGGATTTTCCAGTTACATTCACATTTTATCCAAAAGACAAAAGAGTCTCGCAAACTCGTTCAAATGAGGCATGTGGGAGAGTTACATCATTAACTCTTTATTTCAGACTTCCAACTAATGGCCGAATGATAATCACTATATACATTTCTTCCATCAGGAAAGCGATACATTTCCAGGCCCCTTAATTTTATCATATATACAACACCAATAATCTCACAGTGATTTGTACTGCTCGATCAAACGGGACGCATGGAGACGTGATGTTGGGACCACCGTGCATCCTAGACTATGCAGAAATGCGATCTGCCATCCCAAAAACATTAATAACAGTTGTATTATTGGCCAAAATGCCAGCTGAACTGAAGTATTGTGCAATGCGTTGGATGAATAGTCAATGTTTTACCTGTTTACTCGTTGCTTCTGATGTACCCATTGAATTTTCAATTCTAAGTTTTTGAAAATGCTCCTGAAACATAAAATTTTCCCAAGTGTAAGGAGTGAGTTTATTCCCAAGTGTAAGGAGTGAGTTTATTAATACTTTCTTGCTTTCTCTAAAACAGAGATACACTACCTGTTTCTCTCGCATTATATGAGCCCGTGTGTCTGCAGGAAGTTTTTCCCACCTAAGTACCTGCACATCCCCAGAATACACAGGAACAGGGCACCACAATCTCAGTTCTCATTTGCATTATCAACTCATTAGTGTGACAGTGTTTTTGGATAACGTCCTCACATGTTCAGCGTACTGGAACGCTTCTTCGGAAGTCAATGATGATTTAAGTTCCCGTAAGACATCCTAACAAAATAGTGCACCATCCAGTTAGTTACCAAAGCATATTCCAACACTCTGTTTGGCTTTAGTAGGCTTTAAGCAATAAGTCTCATAAATAAGCTCACAAGAAAACGACTGCATCGGTTTGTTTACAAATAAATATCTAGACGACACCAAATGTAACGAGAGAAGTATACAACCTTGTGTTTCTCCTTCTTGATGGCCAAACGTTCACCGACCACAAACCTTACCTGCATGTACAAAAACATTGATAAGAAAGGTAAGCTAAGAACACTGCTTGGCTCTTACATCAAATGGTCGAGAAATATTGCAGACAAATTGAGTACATAATACTCACTTTGTCAATCAGCCTCTTCGGGTCCTGGAAGGCTTGTTTCTTAGCCCAATTGTGAAATAAGTGAGAGACAACTGATCTAACCTCCACATCAAACCTGTTGAGGAAAAAAGTTATACACCTCTGAATGCTACACTGCCAATTAATATATTTATGATGGTTTTTAAGCACGTAACCTCTTAAGGAAATTGTTCCCATTGAGTGCACATGCAGCTTCTATTGACTCCTCGGTAGCATCATCTACTGGAATGTTCATCATATTGTTATCAGTTGGTTTATTATCTTCATGCTTTAACTCTGTCCCAAAATTAGAGACACTTTGCTCAGTCTTGTTTGGAAGGTTTTGATTAACTTGTCTGCAGTCATTTATGCTCAGGTCTCCCTATAAAAAAAAAAATTAAAAAATAAAAGAACCTCTTATTAGCGCTTTCACATTATTATGCGTAAAATAGTAAACAAACTGAGTTCTGAACCTGTAGAAGATGGCTCGGAATCTCTTTAAGAAATCGTGATGGTTGAAGCACCTAGATGGAAGATGATTAGTCAGACACGAAAATTGAGAGGAAAATTTCACAACATGTGTAGTACTAACCTGCCAGTTTGAATCCACTGTTACGTACAAGAAAAATAATTTCTTGCGAGCACGAGTCATAGCAACATACAGAAGGCGTCGCTCTTCCTACAAATTTAAACAAACAAAGCGCTAAATATATATTTCTGGAGTTGCAGAGGCGGGAAGTGGGTAGATCGATCGTTAAAGTGGATAGATCGATCGTTAATAAAAACTTCAGGAAAAGGAAGAGTGATACCTCAAGTGATGTTCCACCCTCCGATGCAGTGCCGTTAGACTCATGTAATAGGGGAATCTCGTTATCATTAGCCTGTTCAGTAAAACTTGGATTCAAACCGGGCAAAGGAATTTATAGTTTCATTGCTTTTATAAAACACGTATTTGGCATCATGCTAGGTTCATATCCGTCAACAGCCCGGAAAAAAAGAGAGATGATATATACCTTGATTATGAAAACTACGTCCCACTCCAAACCTTTAGACTGCATAACGACAAACACAGGATATAAGCTAATATTTCCATTGCTAGCTGGAGTAACTAATACTATAACTAATGGATTCCAAACTGTCGAATTCTCGAGTGGATGACAAAAACCTGATGAATGGTGGTTAATGTGACAGAATTTTCATTGTCATGTCTTCTTAAACGAAAATTTTCAGTCTCGCGCTCGGAGATGTAGTTGACAAATGAATTAAGTTGATTGCAGCCTTTCTTTTCTTTGATTTCATCCACTTCTTCTCCAGTTGTGGTGCAATAAGTAGAAATAAACTCAGCTACATCATCCATTAAGTATTGGAGAACCTACAAAACAGGAAAGTATTCCCCAATGTTTTTTTAAAACATGCATACGGAAAAAAAATAATTCAAAATTTTAAGAGCAAAAGCCACGTACAGATCTAAGATCGTTGTCTTCATTAAGCAGTTTTCCGCCATCGTTATCCACAACTGCTCGCTTCTCAAGAAGGTATTTCTAGAAGTAAAAAACAACATGAGCAGGCAAGCGTGATCAAGAAAAGAAATGGTATGATATTGCACACAATTTTTGTAAGGAAAGAGAGTTAAATCTTCAAAGCAAAGTCGCATGTTCATAAACTCTTTCAAGTGAAAGTTATATCTTCAACATATAATCATATGATATCTAATAACTTTCGAGAATGAAATTGGAAGCATAAGGTTCATATTTATCTCAGTCTCAACATCGCATATCAAGAGAATTTATATGTCTTCATGTTTTTACAACTCTAGCGATGACGGTCCCGGGTAATAGTTATAAGCATGCCATCACTCAAGACAGAAACTAATTTACCTGCGGTATCATATTTGCCACACATGTTACTACAGCTGAAAGTGATTGTTCCTGCAAATAATTACGATGTAGGGCATTAGTAGTGCTAAGTTGAAACAAGCATCATCACTTCAACTAATGATTGATGCGTTCATTGTAATTAAAGGAGCGGGAAACAAATATTTACCCTATCAACGAGCTTTGCTATCATGTCAAGAGTTTGCAGCACTTTACGTCCCTGGGTAAGCTGGTTCCTGTGGTTAATCAAATGAACCTAATAAGTTTTACAGGACACATGAATTAAGGTAACAAAACTCTGAGGGGATATAATTTACAGCATCTCATTCTTAGAATCTGGATATACACATTAAAATATATACGTATACACACAGTGTCACCTAAATCTGGGTGATAAACGACCTATATCTATCACACTAGTATGCATCATGAAAAACATAAGCAGACACATTTATATGAGAACACCTGTATATATATCCTAGTACATAAACCTAGAAGCAATTAGTATTTGCAATTCAGAATAAAAACTAAAGCAGTACACTATAGCTTTCTTTATGTAATCATCAAGTAATACCTCTTGAAGGTACCAGAAATTTTGGCACTGAAGATATCACTTGCGGCTAAAATGAAGCTGCATTTCCTACTAGTGGAGATTTTGTCAATATGATCTATAACCTGCAAACGGTGGTAAATAAATTATTTAACTAACCGCCTATGTCCTGATAGCCAAAGCTGAGAAAGAAAAGGTAAGAAAAGGTATCACAGATAATCATACAAATGAAGTAACATGAGAGCAAATGAGGTACAAACCCTTTTCTTTTCCTCTTTCTCAAAAGGAAGTAATGCCTTAAACACTCGCCGATACGAAGCATCATCACATTCGGAAAATGTTGTTCTCAGCATGGCCAAAATGATCCGTACAACCTAACGTCAAAAAATTATATGTATTCTCTCTATTAGATGGAGCTTATCGTCTGAAATATGCAAAGCTAAGGTAGCCATGCGAAGGAACTGTCGATGTCAAGCGTTGTGATACATGGAGATCATGCAACAATTAAAACGATGAGCTACTTATGAGTCAAACTACCTTTTTTCTGTAGAAAGCGACACCATGAACATTAAATGGTATTTTCCTCTGCCGGAATGCATTTTGGAAGACTTTACCTGACACCTGAATATCAGCACATCGTCACTTACCAGCACGTAAATATGTTAACAAGATTTTTTTACGTTACGACAACATTCACTGAGGAAAAGAAAAGGACTGACCTGCCTCCTATACAAGATGGCAATATCTCCATGGGAGCAACAAGGCATTGAGGCATCATTCGTCATTTCAATTATTTTGTCAATAACAAATGCACATTGTGCTTCCTCGTTATGGCATTCCTTGACAGTAACCTAGACTGGGTCGAAAATAAAAAATTTAGCTGCAGCGATTAACGCAATTTCCCAGAGAGATAAATTCAACTTGCCTTAGATCCCTGAGAGTTTTCAGCCGAAATGCTTTTAGATTGGCACCGCTTCGTGTTGTTTTTTATAATAGAAGATGCAGCTTCCACAATATGGCGGGAGGAGCGATAGTTTTTTATCAGCCGGACCTGAATCAAAAGCACTAAGATGAGTTTTCTGCATACCATAATTCAATGATGTAAGCTTTTTTTTTCAAAGCTTATGCATCATATGTGGTATAGTCTAAGAATTAATTCAGATGGAGAAGACGAACCTCTTTGTAATTTGGGAAATCTCTGCGAAAGGAATCAAATCCTGAACTGTCCGCCCCGTTAAAACCGAAGATGGACTGCGAGAAAAGATCCGTCATGCTACCAATTTTAAACAATCAAACAAAATCAGTCAGTTATACTTGTATATAAGGTACCTGATCATCATCACCAACAATGGTTATGTGATTGTGAGATCCTAGCATTCGTAAAAGCTTGTACTGCATTGTGCTAGTGTCCTGGAATTCATCAACTATGATGGCTTTCCACGTATCTTGGCATTCCTTAAATACTTTAATAGCAAAGACGAGTAAGCACAAGTAATTATCAAGTGTCAAACATCTTAAAGCCAGAAAATATAATTTATGTGGGTTTACCTTCAGGAAAGTCGGAGAGCAGGGTGACCGAACAACTGATCAAATCATGATAGTCCAGAGCATCGCACTCTTTAAGGATATCACTGTAGTTTCCAAGAATTTTAGCCTGTATCACAACCAGTAGACTAATCATATCGTATGGTCTAATTCAAACTTCAAAGCACAGATGCCTGAAACAAAATCTAGCTGCCTTACTCCTATCTCATTGCCCATCTTACGGCACTCCTCCGAAGTTCTACCCGAAGCCTTTGCCTAAGGCGCAGAAAAAAAGTTGAAGATAGCTAATGTTAAGAGACGAACTAAATCTGAAAGACAATATACACGCACTATCAATAGACCATCAAGTAGATATATTAATTCGTAATAGTCAACCTGGGTCACATATTTTTGCCATTTCTTTGATCTATCCTTGACATATTCAGGACATACTGCTCCAGCACCGGCTCCATTGAGAGCTTCCGCAGATTCACATGCAACGGAAGTACTGCTTCCGTTCTTCCCTTCCTCATATAAACGCACTGCTTCAATAATTGCTCTTCTTTGTTGCCCATGTCCATACACTGAAAATTCAGATGTACGTTGTAACCTGTGACGGTAGGAAAGGTATAAGGCACATCAATCAAATGAATTTATAACCTTAAAGGCGTCAAAGACTGATATGTAACTAACAACTACAAACGAACAGTAATATAGAATTAGTGAATCAGCAACTCTGCAGTGCAGATAACTATTCTAACAAGAACAGATTTTCATCACCTAAACTTACCTCCGTTCCTGGTCTTATACGTAAGTCACGAAGTTAACAACATCAAAAGTTAAAATTTTCAGTGTTAGAAAAAGAAAAAAAAATGTTTCACGACCTCTACCTACATTTTGACTCAAGATTAACCACCAAAAGAAGATCTCACAAATTTGCCAAGCAATTTAAAACTCATATTCTCACAAATTTACCAAGCAATTTAAAACTCATATTCTCACTTGTCTGCATGCATCCGGCAAAGCTGTAAAGAAAATGAATGGAATGTGCTGATTGTTATTTCTTTGGCTGCCTTCTTTCCAGCAGATTTTCCTATGCGCTCTCTCATCTCAGCAGTTGCCGCTGTAGTGAAAGTCATTGCAAGGATATTTGATGGAAGTAGACCCTATTAAGTTCAAAAGAACACACAACGTGTAAAGACAGTTGCAAATCTAATTTCATATATAACATCTCAAGTACGGAAGATGTTCCAAATCATTCACCGGCGATAACTGATCGTACCTCACTGAGCAACACTAAGACACGGCCAACCATGGTGGAAGTCTAACATGGAGAAAAGGAATAATTAGTACTAAAAAGAGTCTTTTCTCAAATGAAAAGTAGTGTAATTAGGTACCGACCTTTCCACTTCCAGGCCCAGCGATAACCATCAAAGGAGTTGAAATATCACTACAAGCAGCATCACGCTGTCTATCATTCAAAGACTGCATATATTTTGAACACTCCTCAGGCATGCTATTGATCAATGCAGGATCAGCAGCAACAGTGGCTTCTTCATTGAGCTCCAATTTAACCTCGGAGTCTGGCTCAGACATTTTCACAGCACTAAAACCCAAATCAACCTTAAGATCACTGCACTCATTATCTTTCAACGGTGTCAGATTTATACTAGTACTTGGAGTTTGACAAGCTATTTTCCTCGCTGACTCTTCACAAATAGCATCAATCTCCTCTAAAACCGAATCATCAATATCATCATCAAGAAGTGAAGAACTGCTCTGATAATCTTTGGAGGGTGTCTGAGTCATGCTGGTAGTTGGAGTTTGAGACGCTATTTTCCTCGCTGACTGTTCACAGATAGCGTCAATCTCTTCCAAAATGGAATCATCAATCTCATCATCAAGAAGTGAGGAAGTAGAGCAACCACCATAGCTTAGTGAAACTCTTTCTGACTCCTCTTTCAAGGGAGTAACAAACGTGTCTGATGAAACCTCAGAACGAGATGCATCTAAAACCTCCTTATCCAGACTAAAATCAGGAGAAGGAATACTCACGCCACCAACATGAGATGACTCAAACCCTACTTTAAGGCGTTTGTGAGGAGTTGTATTCGTTGATAACTCCATAAGTGGAACCCTTTTGAAGGTGTGAGGGAGTGATTCAGTAGCCATTGATTCCTTGATTCTGCAACACCAAGTAGAGAACTTTTTCACATTTTTACATCAAATCCGATGAACCCAATTCCAATGATTCGAATTAACTGAAAAAGATTAAGAAAAAAAAAATCGAACCTTTTAGGAAAAGGAGTGGAGAAGTTAGATGCATTCTCAGAAGGTCTTTTCGCGACCCTGAAGCACTGAGAGATTCGAGTATGACTGTGCTCTTGATTCCGCATTCCTCTGTTCGGCGGATGATTCTCCATCTTCCTCGTTTTCCTTTTTTCCCGAGAGAAAGAGAGGGAAAAATTCGAACCCTAGGGAGTACGAGTCACCGTGCTCCCCCAAGTGACTACCTTTTCCGGTCAATAGTATTTCTACTGGGCCTCTCTCGTAATGGGCCTTTAAATAGATATATTAGTTGGGCTTCATCCATATTGGGATATAAATAGTTCTTCGAAACATTTTCAAACTTCTTGAGAAACGACGACGATCGATCTCTATTTGTATACTTGAAAGTTGTGAAAGGGGCAAAATATTGTTAGAGATAAGATTTTAAGATGTAACTGCATGATGATTGATGACACATACATTTAGTCTATCGGAATGTTACGTGTGGGTATTGGATGAAGTAAGATAAGAGCAAGAAGCCTTGGTTAAGTAAAAGTAACCATGGTATAGTTACTTTATGGAGTATGGTTAACTCTATATATGAGCTGGGGTGGAGAGAGGGGAGGGATTATCGAGTGATTAGTATTGTTGCAGAGACACTGTCTCATATTTTCTCTCTTTGTATAACGTTTCTGAGTAATACGAATATATCTCATCTTTGATTATCAGTATTGTTATCTTTTAAGATCCAAATCGTAACAAATTGGTATCAGAGCCGTTCGATTCCCGGAGACCCATGTCGAAGAAAGCTGAAATCGATGAAGTGCTGGAACGTTTGCATCATGGCGTGAGGAGGATGAGACCGTTGGTTGCGGAGCAACAACTGGAAAGGGACATAGTGAAGTTCCCAAAGCCAGATATGGTTGTCCGAGAGCGGTGGAGCAGATCCTCACACCAGGAGCAGATGGAGAAGCGTCTGACCGAAATCGCTTTGGAGAGAGGGATTTCCATGGAAGAGATAGAAGAGATCAGAGCCATGATGAACCGTGACAGGTCGGTGATGACGCCTGAGGAGGAAAAGAAGAAACGGTTTGAGACGCTGGAAGAGTGTCGTCGTATGGTTGATCGATGGGATGAAGAAGATGATGCCAGGAAAGCACATAAAGAAGAGACGATGGCTGATGGAGACTTGAATCTGGGTGTGAATCATGATGGAGGATCCAAGGAGATTTTCAGTACAAGCCTAAAACCCAATCATCTATCGTTTTTGGTTACACAAAGGAATGACGAAGGGTTGGCGCAAATGTTTGGAAACTCGTTTTCTGGGTTCAATGGGGATAACCCAAGAAGCTTGGCTGGTAGAGTGGAACAGTATTTTGAGAGGGGTAAAGACGTGACAGAAGAGCTCTATGGGTTAGAACACACAGAGAGAAAGGATGAGCATCAACAAGGAAGCAAACGCACAGAGATAAAGATGAGTCACTGTGCCTATCAACTGTTTGATCAAATGCCTGTGAGAGGGGAACAAAATGCTAAGCAGAAGAAGAAGAAGAAGAAGAGATGGAAGAAACTCTCTCCAGATATACAAGAGCAGTTAGAAGCTATTCTGAGCAATGAAGAAAATGACAAGTCAGAATTGTGGGGAATACAAATAGAGGGTGCATCCAAGAGACAAAGGAAAAAATTATTGAAGTGGTGCAGGGGTATAAGCAGTCTTTGGATACACACTCGACAAAGATTGGACAGGAGGTGGCTATTATTAATCAGAGGGAAGAAACGGACAGAGAATACAGAGGAGGACCTTATACTGTATGGAGGGTCAAAACAGGGCTTAGAGGCTGAAGGGGTTAAGCTGAGGAGGATGGCAAAACGAGTACAATACCACATGATGGCAGATGTTGTTATGAAAAGGAACAAGAAGATAAGTCTTGAGATGAAGATACACCACATTCAAGAGTTAGACAAAAGGCTGTTGCTGCTAAAGGTAACAGAGAAAAAGAAGAAGAGTACAAGGCTGCAGCAGCATAAGAAGAAGCTTATCAAGTTTATCAAGAAGGAGAATCACTTTGGGAGTATGAGAAAACAGCATAAGGAAAAGCTTATCAAGTTTATCAAGAAAGAAAATCACTTTAGGAGTATGAGAAAACTGAAGAGGGAGTATGAAAAGAAGAGAATCAAGCTTGAATTAGAGCAAATTAGGTTGATGCAGGGACATGAAAGAGTTTTGAGGAAGCTGGGAAAGTTGATGAAATACAAGTTTAAGCAGAAAAATCAGTGGGAATGGATCAAACAAGGAAGTGTGTTGATGAGGAGTGGGAAGTTGCTGGCTGCCTTTATGAGAAAAAGAGCAAGGTCGAAGTGTGTAACTCGTGGGAAGCCTCTCTCAAGTAACCAAACTCTATTCTTTTGGGATACTAAACTGGTGTTGGATTCCTTAAGAATGAACTTACAGGGGTTGTGTAAAAGAAATCACTTTGGAAAGGTTTGCTTGAAGAATAGAAAAGGGCTGAAGCTATATGATATTGACAAGAGGGGATGTGAGCTGCTGCTAGCTACTTATACGAGAAGGGGAGGCAAGTGGAAATACAAACACTGTATTTGTAGAAAGCTTTTCTCGCTGGATACAGCAATAAGAGTGAAGTTTTACATGAAGAGAAGCAGGCCTGAGTTGGAGCAAGAGAAGTTGTTCCAGGAACTTAAGAGAGTTCAGAAGAAGCTGAAAAAATGGATGAAACATAAGTTCAAGCAGAAAAATCACAAGGACGGGATCAAGCTTAATTCTTTGTTGATACGGATAGCTACTGAGATGAGTAAGGGCAAAGAAGTGAAATGGTCATGGTGCTCGAGGTACATTCTGAAAATTTGGTTAAATTGTTCTGAGAAATGGGTTTCTCAGCGTGAGCTGAAGGTATGGGATCCAGACTCAGTGTGTTTCAAAAAGAACCAGTGGATGCTTGTGGTGGGAAGAGTGATTACTGCTATTGCTGCTGGAAAATCAATGTATCTACTCCTACAGAGCAATGAAGGATCTGAGCATGTGATTAGCAGCGAATGGGATCCAGATGGAGCAGGTTTTGATCACGCAGATTGGATAGGAAGAGTTACTGATGAGGGCATCCTTCTGTTGTATCTTTACTGGGAAACAAGGCTTTTAAGATACACCACTCAGGCCGTGAGAGCTACAGATCTTGGTACAAGGGGCATGGTCAGAGCGTCTGATGTGATTCTGTCGTTTGTGTACTTGATGAAAGTAAGATCTGAAGTTCAGATGGGAGAAGGAATCAGTTTCAAGGTCATGGTACTGTATATTGTTACCAAAACTGTCACGATCTTTGATAGATGGACGAGAGGCAGATTGACTCTTATCATGAACAGTGAAGTTACAATCAAGGAGGCTAGCAGGGACGAGTTCAGGACAGGACCATTTGAGAGACACAAGCTCAGGATCTTCTCAGGCGACTGGTTGCATTCACCAAGACCACCAGAGTTTCTACTTTGTTCATCCTATCAGATTGCCTTTCAAAACTGTAGAGGTGTGGCTTCGGGGATCACAATGGAAAATATAATGGGGGATAAAGTTGAAAGAGAGATCTCACAACATGAAAGAGTGAAGTTGGGGTTCTGCCTTAAGTTACTTGAAGGCGATGATGCTAATCTGGAGAACGGCATGGAGTGGAAAAAGGCTTACTTCACTCAGGCTTGGAGCCAGTTCAAGGCTTTGGACTGTTACTGCAAGTTACACAGTGAACAGATAGAGACTGAGAGTTGGCAGAAGGCAGTGTTGGTCATGGTAGAAAACTCTTTCAAACAGGTTATTTTCTCTAACTCAAAGCAACAAGACGTAGCGAGAGCAGGTGATCTTCAGGATGATAAATGCTCATGGAATTGGGAGGTTGCCACCATAAGCTGTTACTTTGCTTCAACCTTGAGGACAAGGTTGAATTCAAAGAGGGAAGTAATGTTACGTGTGGGTATTGGATGAAGTAAGATAAGAGCAAGAAGCCTTGGTTAAGTAAAAGTAACCATGGTATAGTTACTTTATGGAGTATGGTTAACTCTATATATGAGCTGGGGTGGAGAGAGGGGATGGATTATCGAGTGATTAGTATTGTTGCAGAGACACTGTCTCATGTTTTCTCTCTTTGTATAACGTTTCTGAGTAATACGAATATATCTCATCTTTGATTATCAGTATTGTTATCTTTTAAGATCCAAATCGTAACACGGAGTAACCACCAAGCCAGAAGAATAAAATATGTTCTGCAAAGAGATGATGGTGATACATATGATATATTTGTTCTGATTGATCTATATTTCTTCTACTTGATCTGTATAATCTGCATTTTTCATGCTTAATCTACATTATTGTTTGTTCTGTATTTTTTATCTGGATCACCCATTGGAAAGCCATAGTTTCAACTGGCACTAGTATGGTTAAAATTTGGTGTCGAATTTGAAAGAATAAAAGTGATAGTGAAAGGTCAACGCTCATAATTTAGTTTTGATTGCAATTTCAAAAATACATTAATGTGAATTAATGTGATATTTTATCGTAATTTGCAGGTGCCGTACATTTGTCAGAACTCGAAGTGGATTCCACTTCCAAGTTTAGGTACTATTATTTACTCCAATAATGTAGGCTATTAAGTCAGACGTATTATTTCCTAGATAATTATAAAGGTTGGTAAGATGCCATTGAATCGGTAAAGTTGACAAATTCAATAAGTGGAAAGTATATATCATTTGGCAATGTACTGTCAGTCTGTCACCCTCACTAAATAAATTAATCTTCAATAATACGTATTTTAAAATACTAGATTGATTTGTAGCGCAATGATATAATTTGTGAGAGCCAAGTTGATTCGGGAAAAGAGTCGATGCAGGCGTATAAAACTAAAGTAGAAAATCTAATATAATTATATGGTTCATTTTATATGTAGTTAAATTTATTACAACTATACTTTATTTTTATTCCAAAATAGAAATAGAATGGTATATAACATACTTTGCTTTATTTTAATTTTTACTCCATTATACACTTAAAAATGAAATCGAGTTAAAGAAAATTTTATTTAAAATAATTTATTGTACAAAAAAAATAAATAAGGTTTGAAATGCTCTTAAATGTTGACATCGTACCTACATGAAAAAGGATTAAAATCTTCTCTGTCTGTTTTGCCTGTGTTTCGAACTAAATTTGTAATTTTCACAGATTTTAACATAACACTATAAGTTATGTTTTGGATGCATGTACAATAGTTAACAAATGTTCAATAAAAGAAGATTTTCATGATGTTTAAATAACTACATTGTATTGATTATAAATCATGGAACCCAACACATTTTTTTAGTTATTTGTAGTATATAACTTCTATATTTTCAGTCTTTGAAATTTTCAATCAAGCTAACAAATGAGGACATTCTATGGTGCACACGCTTGAAATGTCATTTCATCTCGTTTTGCTATTTGATACTTTTTGGTTTTAGTACTTTTGAATTTTATGTTGGAGTATTTACGCAACATATTAGTTTCTATCAACTTCGGTTAAATAACAAACAGTTTATCGGACTAATAGTTTAGTATATGAAATTAGTTTTTATTGTGCCTCTTGTTTGTCATTGTTTAATTTCCGTTGGAGAGTTGTTTTAAGCCGTATCATTAGTATTAGCGCCGAGCGCATATGAGGTGATTATAAGGCATTGGTCCAAACTTTCATTAGTTTTCAAAAAAAAAAAATTGGTTAAATAAATAATGATTACAAAAAGTTCCAAAATAATGGTATAAAAATAGAATCGGAGGATTTGATCAAAAAAAAAAAAAAAAATAGAATCGGAGGATTCTTCTCATACTCCATATCTTAAGGAACGGCCAATTTAGGTATAGTAGTTTCCAGGAATGTCATGCAATGTTTTCGGGAAAAGAAATTGACATTCATTGGTGATCAGGCTCAGAAAAAACTTCATTGCAATATGGAGCGGTAAATTCGGTTGGATTTGGCAAGAGTCCTCATAGTTTTCAATCTTAAACAACAACTATCGAAGAGAATTTACATCACTGACAATCTCGGGAGTAACATCATAATCAGTTATCCCTGGCCTCGTCCAAAGTGCACTTCATGTGGAGTTTGGAGACGTTCAAATAAGGACTGTGACAAGATGAAAAAGAGTAATAAACAATCGACTACTTAGTTGAAAACAGAGTCCAAGTCACATGAACTTCACCAGTCAACAATAGTTGCATTGATACAAAGACAAGCAAGATGCTGTGTGAAAAGTTCCATTCTGTAAAATCTTAACCACTAGACTGCAAAAATATACAAGTTCATAGTTAGTTTAACTCGAATCAAGTACTTTTAAAGTAACAAGTAAAATGAACTCAATCTCAATCATTCACTAAGTAATGAATCAACGTTTAAAAGTAAATTCATCAGGTGTAGCAGTTGATTAGATTATCTAGTTCTAATCAAACATGTGAATGCTAATCCTTCGATCTAGATACATATAAGTATATCATCGGGTGAAGCAATTCGTGCAGAACATTGTCTTTTGAAAACAGTTGATAAAAATATCTAAATAGTCTTTTTTTTTCTTTGAAAAGATTTTTTTTAATTAAATATAATCTAATATCCATTCCAGAAATCAAAAGCTTTAATCAGTAATATTATTAAAACTTCAGTTTCAAATTTGTTGATATAAAATTGTTTTCACATTTTTGTCCTTTTTGATAAACAAAACTACTATAATGTTGATTTAAAATCGTACAAGTCTCAAAATATATTAGTCAAAAACTTATAGTTCCTTTCTGTACATTATTTAATGCTAAATTGTAAATTTTCAAATAGATAGTTATGTTTATTGAAATGCTATTAATTAAATTTTATGAAAATAGTTAAAAACAGAAAATAATGTATTAATAATTAAAATTAGAGAAATTTCTTATGATTAACCTACAAAATTTTTGTCACAAATATAAACCTTAAAAATAAAATGACCAATATAGAGTTAAATGTTTTACTAAAAATAAGTAAATATAGATTTATATATTTTGGGTTAACTAATCTTAGACTTTTTTGTTTAGAGTTGAATAGTGGGGTTCTAGCGTAGGATTTCAAATTTTTTTTTTTTTTTAAAAAAAACAACTTTAAATTTCAAAAAAAAATATTTTTTTGGTCATTTTATTTTTTAAGCTCTATTTTGTGATAAAAACTTGAAAATGTCTATTTGAGAGATTTTCTCTTAAAATTAATACATTTTTATATACATGAAAATTTTATAACTTATATATCAGAACAAGTATTTGATAATAAAAAATCAAAACAATATATGAATCCGAATCCAGTTTTACAATCTATACTATTAAAATAAAATATATTTAAACAAAGTTGCACGAACATTTCATTAAATTTAACTTTTTTAGTCTTACCTTATATGTCTGTAGCAATACGTTAGTTTTACCGGATTTTTACTCCATTCTCTAACAATACGATAGTATTGATTAATACTGTTACTGGATGTCTGGGAATCAAATTATAAGAACTCGGCCTCTCATGTGCATTCCTATGCATGCAAGCCGTCCATATTTACTACTCCGTTTTCCTTTGTTTTTTAATAGATGTCGTTTTAATATTATTCACATAGATTAATAAAACATTTCATTTTTTATATTTTCTAAACAAAAATATCATTAACCATTTTCTAACTATTATTCAACCAATAATAAAATAAATGATAAAATATCATTAGTCATTTAACATTAACTATTAATAAATTTTATATAGAAAATTGAAACTTCATCTATTTATTTTGTAATAAAAAAATATTCTCTTAACTAGTCAAGTATTAGGAAACAGAGAGAGTATTTCACTTTTTATCATCTATACTTCTTGAATTAAATGAACTGCATGTCCAACATATATATATATATATATATATATATATATATATATAATATTTTTCATGATGGACCGTCTAAGAATACAATCATCGAATCAAATATGATTCATTTTTTTTTAACTTATACTATTAATCTTTATTTTATGTGATACATTTCCTCTATATATTAATTTCATCTCTCATCATAGTGATTGTTAATCAATAATATTATACACTATCTTTAAAATTTAAAGATATTATGACATATCATATTGATTGATGACAAAAAGAGAGGTGGACTTGAAGTTCATCATATGGAGTGAACTTAAGTCTTATTCATTTAAAACTATGATTTAATTCATTTATTGAATAACACCAGATTTAAAATAAGAATTAGAAATATAATATTCAATATTATTAGAATTTAAAATAGAATTTAGAATCATCAGTTAAATCATGGTGGATTGTTTTTATATTTAAACTATATTAGAATACATGATGAAATAACACCACCTAATTTATATCAAGTTTTATCTATAATCTAAAAAAACTCACATTTCAAAACGCATATCAAAATCTGGTGGATGACTTAAAATGAAAGGCCAGCTTAATTTAGTAAGAATGCCCGTGGAATACGCACCATACTCGTATTCACGCCACAGTTTTTTTTTTACATGAAAATCTAAAACTTCCAAATATGAAAGCTCGTAAATACAAAATCTACACCCAAAACTATTTAAACATATTTTTATTGGATTTATTTGTGAAATATCCATAAAAAAAATTTAGATTTTGAGAGAGAGAGAAGAGAGAGATAGGAAGAGATTGGAAGAGAGAAAAGGGGAATTTGGCCAGTTACCTAATTTAGGTTTTTTTGTAGCTATAGGGTCCAATTTTTTTTTCCCTACTCTCACGTTTAACTGTTCTACCAATTGTCCGACTCTGTAGTTCAGTTCCGAAAACTTTATGGCATCAAAATATTTACAATTTAAATCGTATTGAAGTTATCTCTTAGGGATTGGATTTGAGATGGAAAAGTTTATGAGATCGGATTTTAGGCTTTACTCGAAATAGTTTCCCCCATGATTTCTGATGAATAATCAAAAAAGTATTGTGACCCTTTTAGGCTTGATCAAATAAAATATGGCTGAAGAAAACCGTCGTTTAAAAGTTTCTACAGCCTGCAATACGTGTTTGAGACGCGTCCCTACCCAAAATAAAAATAATAACTCTATTTTTATTTGGTCAATCCACAATAATTAACTTTATGCCCTACACTGGTTGAGTATTTCGGGTGTTTATGAAGTCAACATACGATACGCCTATAAAGACCACTGGAAAAGAACCGATTTAACGGATCTGACTAGCTCCTCTCTCAAGTGCCACAATATTACAAAACAAATACAAAAATGGATGGTGAGGAAGATCAGAGAGATGTTGAAGTTAATAACTATGATCAAAACCATAACCATGACCATGACCACATGCTGAAAGAGAAAAAGGTAATTATTTCATGTCACTTAATTATATCATCTCACCTCTTTCTCTGGTTTATGTATTTACTTCTAAAAATTGCTATATATAAAAATATATGCATATATATATATATATATATATATATATATATATATGTATAAGTAAGTATATAATAGTAAACTCAAATTTCGCATATATTTTAAATTCACAGAACCATCTGTTTTTTTTTGTAAACTAAAACCATCTGTCTTTTTTTGTAAACTAAAACCATCTGTTTTTTAGCAGAAAGAATATATAGGTTAAGTTGGTCTAGTGCCAATTAAATTTTCAATATCTACAGAAAGGAGTGAATAGATACCGCAGTAAATAGTAAACCTAGGCAGGAAACTGTTTATTAATGCTCAGCCATGTATGAATGCAGATTCTTGTATATATAGACATCAGCGTCATAGTTCAAAACATTAATATTCTATTTTTTTTTTGGTCAAAACATTAAGATTCTTGTTGTTGTTCTTATTTGATTATTCATCAGAAATCATGGGGGAAACTATTTCGGCCCGATTCTTTCACTATAGAGGCCGGGAAAACTCCAACCGATACTCGTCACCCCTCACTGGTACGTATCTAAATATTCACTCTCCGTGTTTGAAGGAGAAGATATGGTTATCTTTCTACGTTAATAATATAACTTTGTACGCAATAGCTGAGCTGGAGAACGACGATGAGTTTGGCATTTCAAAGCCTAGGAGTGGTGTATGGAGACATCGGGACATCACCCTTATATGTGTACGCAAGTACTTTCACCGAAGGCATCCAGGACAAAGATGATATAATCGGTGTTCTCTCGCTCATTATCTACACTCTTACTCTCGTCGCTCTCCTCAAATACGTCTTCATTGTTCTTCAGGCTAACGATAACGGAGAAGGTACTTTTTCTTCTTTTCTAAACTGCTGATCTTTCATTTTAAGTGTCTTCTTTAATCCTTTTTAGTTTATTAACGTGTTTCAAATATGACAATAAAACTTTTCTGATTTTAAATAATGAGCCAAATAAAATTATAACCTTTTGTCTAAATTCTACATTAAAAATGAAATTCCTTGTAAAATAATGATGAAACCACGCATGAAGCAGTCTTTAACACGAAAGGGTAGAGCAATTCAACGGATCGCTCAAGTTTAAGAAAATACATAGTACTATACCAATATATAAAGGCAGGGTTTACGGTCAAGGTTTATATAATTTAAGGTATACTCCCTCCGTTTTATATTAAGTGTCGTTGTAGAGAATTTTTTGTGTTACAAAATAAGTGTCATTTTCGGTTTTCAATGCAAAATTTATTAATTTTATTATGTAATTTGTTTTTCTATTGGTTAAAATATGGTTAGGTGTGTGGGTAATTGTGTTTTTATATAGAAAATATGTAAAATTAATTGTTTCCTTAATCCGTGTGCATAGTTGTAGAGTGACACTTATATTAAAACAGAGGGAGTATTATATAGCTCATTCACATCAAGATTCATCGGATCTCTGATGATTGATTAATCAAAACTTCAATATAGTTTTAAATGGGTGTATTAAATAGCTCATTAATAAAGGCAGTTATTGGGATTGACTTTTTATTATGTGACGCACGTGGCACGTCCTCGAGTTCAACAATTTCGTACGATTATTCTTAGTATAACGAATGATCTTTTGGCTTTTGTACGATGTCGCATGTTGACTACTTTAATACTCCCACCGTGAAGATTGTAAAACAATACTACTCATTTTTTAAAAAATATCAACGGGCCGGCCTTTCCCATTCTTCCGAAGCTGCTAGCATTCTTTAATAACTTATATACAAAATTATAATACATAATAATTGTCTCAGCCAATATGAATAATAGATAAAATAATAAAATTACATTGAAATCATATAAGTTATACTTAGCTACTAATTTTGTGAAACAAATAGAATTTTTAAATCTACCGTTTCTGCGTGACGAAGAGAGTATGAATAGTAGTATCCAATAAATTTGCGGGCTGCAAGTGTACCTGTTGGTTTTTACAACAATCATAAAAATACTATAGTAAATAATTTTTTGTAAAAAGTAGTTTAATGTAAAGTAATTTTTTACTTAAGTTTTTTTTTTAATTAAGATTTTATAGCTACATATATATACTTTAATTTGTATTTACTATCCAATGTCATAACATCTGGTTGGTGTAAGAAAATAAAATAAAAAAAATTTCACTATAATTATTTTATAAATTAATATATTTATATACATACAAAATAATATTTTTAGAATAAAGTCAAATATTTTATAATTATATAATATGTTAATATTGTTAATTTATTGTTAAAAATTATTTCGTATGATAAACAACCGGTAATAAATATATTGCAAACACATTAATTTATAATCATTAAGCCAGTCACACATATCGTTCACATCTCCTATATATTAATATAAAAAAAATAAAAGTTAATTATAACATGAAATTTATACTGATTAAAAACGTGTCATGCTGAGTTGTCATGTAATTATAATGCTAATTTTGCTTAAATCTTTATTTTTATATGATTAATGTGATTGTGTAATTTATTTAATAATAAATAATTAAACAAAAATAATAGAAATTATACGATTCGTTAGGAAATCTTTATTAATTTTATCTTTTCTTAAATAAAACATACGGAATTACCTAATGTGATTATGAAATATATGACAATTAATGATTTTAAATAATAAAGATTTGTTAACAAATTTTATAATTTCTATTATTTTTGTTTAATTATTTATTATTAAATAAATTACACAATTACATTAATCATATAAAAATAAAGATTTTTTTGTATCTGTTGTATTTTGAATTTTTCAAAACCAGTATAAATTATTAAAACTGTTAAAAGTTTCACATAAATTTTTGTGATCAAGGTTTAAATAATTTTATTTTAATAAGTTTTTATGTTAATATATATATATATATATCATATCGTTTAAATTAAACTATACATCATATAAAAATACATACTTATATTTTGATTTTGCATTGAACATATATTGCAAATTTAATATTTTAATTTTGAAATCATCATTGTTTATTAAATGATTATAAATTATTAAAACTGCTAAACCTTCCACATTAAAAAACTTTTGGTGTAAAATTTTGTTACATAAATATGCAAATAATCATAAAATCATATGAGTATAAACCTCATTTAATAAATATTCATATTGAAGTATATTATATATCTATGTTAATATCATTAAAATTTAATTATATATCAAATACAATAGATAAGATTGATTATTTTGATTTATTTACCCTAAAATGATTGCGAATAAACAAGAGAGGCCGTTTGATTTATATGCACGGAAATTTATTACAAAATAGTAATTGATTTATAAGTTACTTAATATATAATTATTATTTCATAATATGCAGAAAACATAAAATAAGTAATAAACATAAAATATTTATTCAGCACAAGGCGCGAATCTTAACCTAACTATATATCTCTTTAATAATTATAAATCTTTAAAAAAATTCCAAATCTAAGGCCAAAACAAAAGAACGAAATGATAAATAAACTCAAAAATCAATATTTATATCGATCAATAACTAAAATGGAACAATGACACCAAAAAAAATATTGAAGATATATTTTTATTTGAAGATAGTTAGGATTGACATGTGAACGTAAATTTCTCATCAAATAATTAAATTTTAATTTACTAAATCATGATATAAAACCGAGCTGACATAGTTTCATTATAACTAAATAGTAGGCCTAAGATTCTTCGGTGTAAACGATATGTTCTATGCGATAAGTGATTTTTTGACCTAATCTATTTTTATAAATGGGATCAGCTTATCAATAAAAAAATATGTAATTAACAAAAAAAAAATTGTCTTTTTTTTAATAGTTAAGAGTTTTAATTACAGATATTCCTCAAATGGTGTTATCCATTATGAAGTTCCTAGGAAAAAATTATTAAATTTCAAAATATGTGAAATTAAAATTTTATGAGAAAATAATTTAGAAAAGTCTAAAAGGATTTTTGTCACAAATATAGCCTATAAGGAAAAGAATGACCAAAATAGACAATCAGCGTTGCCACATAATTAAGGATCAAGTCCTTAAATGTCTTAGTTAAGGACTCCTCCTTAGCTTATACAAATTAAATACTATTATTTAAATCTGATTTGTCTAAGAATATGTGCTAAGGATTTGGTTAAATCTCCCATTGTACATGCTCTAAGACCAGCATTTTTTCCAAAAAAAAATCAAACGTCTATTTATTGATTTTTCTTTTAGACACAGTTAAAATAAATTTTCTGAGCGGAACCCTCAACACAGCTGCATGCTTGAAATTTTCCTGTATATATATTATGTAGTTTTTTTTGTTATTTCTCGTGATATGTCATAATAATACTAATTTATTTTTGTTTATGATCAATATGGTAAAAGGTGAAAAACCCATTTGGCAATAGTGTTAATGTTTGCCATTCTTTAGAATTATAATATTTGTTTTCATGTCTATATCACGGTTTCTACTTTCTAACATAGTGAGAAATACTATAATAGATTACTTTCATGAAATTGTATACATGGCGAAGCATATGACAAAGTTGTTGAACGCAGGAGGAACATTTGCATTGTACTCGTTGATATGTCGATATGCAAAAACGGGACTTATCCCAAACCAAGAACCAGAAGATAGAGAGCTCTCAAACTATACACTTGAACTTCCAAACACAAAGCACAGAAGAGCCCATAAGATCAAAGAGAAGCTCGAGAATTTCAAATTCGCTAAGATCACACTCTTCCTTGTCACTATTATGGGCACCTCCATGGTCATTGGTGATGGTATTCTTACTCCTTCAATCTCAGGTACGTACCTAAAAATTATTGACCAATGTGTACGTGAGGTAAGATATTCTCCAGAATCATGTTTTAACAAATTTCATGTTTTTTTTTTACTTGATCCAGTACTTTCAGCAGTAAGCGGAATCAAATCTCTCGGACAAAGTAAACTCACCGCATCCATCTTCTTGATTATTTTGTATAATACTAATTGCTATTGCTTTGGAGTTAGAAGCATATGATTCCTCATAATATATGTAACAATATAACGTATATAAATGTGATCTAACGGAATTTGATAAATGATTAATGCGCAGACACGGTCGTTGGCGTTTCAGTAGCAATCTTGATTCTGCTATTCGCATTTCAGCGGTTTGGAACAGATAAAGTTGGATTTTCATTTGCCCCCATCATCCTCCTATGGTTCACATTTCTGACCGGCATTGGTCTCGCTAATCTTTTCAAGCATGACTTTACTGTCCTAAAAGCAGTTAATCCGCTCTATATTATTCACTACTTTATAAGAAACGGTAGAAAGGGTTGGATTTCCCTTGGAGGTGTCTTCCTCTGCATCACTGGTGAGAATCCATACAATGGTTTTCATATGTATTATATATATTGGAGTTGGTTAAATGCCGGTTCATCATCAAACCATTTGGATATGATATCATTTGTATATATGTAACCTCATTTGTTCACGTTGAATACATCAGAAATTTCCACAGTTTCTGTTTCTCTTTAATATAATCCTAAATATCAAATGTACTTTCTAATGATTCAATGTAATTTGTTGAATCAGGGACGGAGGCCATGTTTGCTGATCTAGGTCATTTCAGTGTTCGAGCCGTGCAGGTAATTTCTATATCCCTAGCTATATAAGTAAATAAAATATCTTAAACATAAACATTTTAGACATATATATCACACTGCTGAAGTTATTTAAGAGAATTTGGACCAGTACAGTCGTTGAAAATCAAATTGAAAACTCAAGACACATATTTTTACTGTTTATTTCACTGACCCAATTTTGCCAAAAAATGTTGCAGATAAGTTTCTCATGTGTCGCATATCCAGCGCTGTTAATAATATATTGTGGTCAGGCTGCATACCTCACTAAACATACTTCCAACGTTTCAAACACTTTCTACGACTCTATCCCAGGTTGGTTTATCTCAAACTATATAATTTCTCAAATTAAAAGTGCATACAAATTATCGTAAACGGATGATTCCTACTTATTTTTAATCGATATATCTAACAACAAACATAACACTGGATTAAACGTAACAGATCCGTTTTACTGGCCAACATTTGTGGTGGCGGTGGCAGCATCAATTATAGCAAGCCAAGCTATGATATCTGGTGCCTTCTCAGTCATCTCTCAATCTCTACGTATGGGTTGTTTCCCTCGAGTCAAAGTGGTTCACACGTCAGCTAAGTACGAGGGACAAGTCTACATCCCCGAGATAAACTACTTCCTCATGCTCGCATGTGTGGCTGTTACACTCGCCTTCAGAACCACCGAGAAGATAGGACACGCTTATGGAATCGCCGTGGTAACCGTCATGGTCATCACAACTTTCATGGTGACTCTCATAATGCTTGTTATTTGGAAAACCAACATAGTGTGGATCGCTATGTTCTTGATAATCTTTGGCTCCATAGAGATGTTGTACCTTTCTTCGGTTATGTACAAGTTCACGAGCGGTGGTTATCTACCGCTTGCAATAACGGTGGTTTTGATGGCAGTGATGGCGGTTTGGCAATACGTCCACGTCCTCAAGTACCGGTACGAACTTAGGGAGAAGATTTCTAAAGAAACCGCTATACAAATGGTTACAAGTCCTGACGTAAACCGCGTTCCAGGGATTGCGCTGTTTTACACGGAGCTTGTCAACGGTATAACTCCGTTGTTTTCTCACTATATCTCGAATCTTTCTTCGGTCCATACGGTTTTCGTCTTGATATCGATCAAGTCACTTCCCGTGAGCCGTGTCACACCATCAGAACGATTCTTTTTCCGTTACGTGGAGCCTAAGGACTCCGGGATGTTTCGATGTGTTGTGAGATATGGTTACAAGGAAGACATCGAAGAGCCTGATGAGTTTGAGCGTCAGTTTGTTCATTACTTAAAGGAGTTTATCCATCATGAGTACTTCATATCCGGAGGAGAAGTGGAAGAGACAAGGGAGAAAGAGGAGGAAACAAATGTTGAGGCTACTACACTTGTGCCTTTGTCCAAATCTGTTCCTTCGTCCGAGCGGATTGGGTCTGCGCATTCATCTTCTTCGGACAAGATTAGGTCAGGAAGGGTCGTGCAAGTGCAATCTGTGGAGTCTCATAAGGATTTGGTGGAGAAAGCTAGAGAGAAAGGAATGGTTTATCTGATGGGTGAGACTGAGATTACGGCGGCTAAAGATTCTTCTTTGTTTAAGAAGTTTATAGTGAACCATGCTTATAATTTCTTGAAGAAAAATTGTCGGGAAGGTGACAAAGCACTTGCGATTCCAAGGTCGAAGCTTCTTAAGGTTGGCATGACTTACGAGCTATAAGACTTCCTAACTCGTTTATTTTCTTTGTGTGTATGTCTGTGTGATTTTTACGTGTGGTTTAAGTTCACTGTGACCTAAGGCCTCTATGTGACCATGTTTAAGTAACGCTTGATTTGTTTTTTTTCTTGTTTTAATTATGGTACTGTGTATGGTGATCTTTTGGTTTCTGAGTGTCAATCTGTTTATTGTAAGAAATCATAAACCAAGTAGTTTAGAGCTCTACAAGACCTTACTTAGATGAAACTGATATCTATAAAATAGATAGTTCATAGAGCTTTTTTAAACTGCAAAAAAAAAAAAGAATGAAAAGAGCATTTAGGGTGGACACAACTACTTGCTATTCGATTCCTACTCGTTGCTTGATTCGTGTCGTATTTGGCAAGTAAAGTAGAGTACTCTCAAAACGATTCTCAAATATTAAAAAAAAATCTAGTTGACGTTGTTGATGTAGATAAGCATATTCATATAAGAAAAATATTTTTGTTTTAAAAAATGTTTAAATTGTAAATTCAAAAATGGAGTAAATGTGTTAGTAACTACGATCTACCATCTACGGCGATGTAGAATATGTAATCTAACAGAAAGACAGCTTCCTAAACGGCTTAGGATGCACAATATATCAAAAAACATACATAACTACGAGCTCAGAATATATAATCTACCAAAGTCTCTGTAATCTAAGGTTTTGGTTGACTGTAAGTCCTAGAGGTAAACTCTTATCTAGCTCGGTAGGGACTGGATTCTTGACATTGTTTTTCTATCTACAATCGTCGTATACCATATCCTATTTCTTCGTCTACCTTCTATAGTGGTAGAATGTAAGTTCTGGAAAAAAAATTAAACATGATCCGAAAATCTAGTCAAAAACGTTTAAGTAATATTCTGTAAATCTTTTTAATATCTTAATTTCCTTTTTTAATTTTTCTTCCAAAAAAATGAAAATCTCCTCTTCTCACATGATTTAAGGATTCAACGACTATGTTTTTCATATTTTCTTCTTCTTTCAATTTTGTTTGGCTCAAAAAAATATGAAGATTCACATCTACTTCATGTGGTTTGTGGAAATCGTTAATACATAGTGGATGGGAGTTTCTTGTTGATGAAGCAAAAGGAGGGAGGTTACTTATTTTGGACACAAGTTTAAGCTTCGAAAACGTAAAGGTTATGGTGTGTGAAGACTTAAAAATTGATGCAAACATGGTCAATATGGAGCTCAGTTACTTGCCTTCAGGTTTGATCAATAGCATTGACTCGCCTCCGGTCTTCATCACCAATGATCGGCAAGTTAGAAGCTTTCTTAGTTTTGTGAAGAACAAAGCTTCGACGCGGTTGTGTGTGAGTATTCAATCTAAGCTGGAGAAAACCAATAGCAGAGGGGAATTTGACTTGAATGAAGAAGCGGCTGACTCTAACAGCGACGAAGATCCTATGGATATTGACGATTCAGTTGATATGGATTTTGAAGAAGATGTTGATGTAGATGACATCGATCAGGACAACAAGTGGGACATAGAGAAGAGCAACAGAGATGGTGTTCACTTTTCTTTGGTGGATGTCGCGAAGAAGAATCAACATTTTAGTTCCAAAACATTTTTGAAGGCAGCATTCGAAATATGTGCTATGAAACACAATTTCTAAAGGTTGTGAAATCGGATAAAAAAGTGTGGTACATTCGTTGCTCAGATGATGATTGCAGCTGGCGCGTTCGAGCAGAGGGTTTAACAGGTTTATCGTATTTCATCATCAAAAAGTATGTACCTGATCATTCATGTGCACCATCGAGAAGGGACGGTTTTGTTCGTTCAGCTTCAGCCAAAACTGTTGGTACTCTGATTATGCATAAGTTTGAAACATAGACAAAAAACACTGAGAATGGATCCTACACAACCTACATCGATTGAATTCTTATGCTTTATAAATTCTTCATGCACCGTCTTCATGGTACTTCTGAGTTCTTCAATTTCTTCGGCAATCCTTAACTGATGATCATCCAACCTTTGAATCTCATCCAAACAAGCCTTGTCGACCCACTTAAAAATATGCTTTTCGTTCTTTCTCTGTTCAAAATGTAAAAAAACAAGTCAATTGTAATAATAAACATGTAAAATAAAGAATTATCAAGTTATGAAAAATCAGATCTACCTTTAAACCATTCTCACATCTGAAAAATCTTTTGTATGGGTTCTCCTCCGTTTTGGAAACATAAGTGACAATTCCCTTCCCACACCAGCATCTGGAAGGGATCCCTTCACTGATATACATGTTCGTCGCTGTGTAGTCAGAATGAGAGAATTTTACGAAAAATAAGAAAAGAAACCGATGAAATCAAATTAGGTTTCGAGGGCATATAGTGTATGTGTCCATGTTAAGGGGGGAGTTATATAAGCTTTTGTTTAGGGAAAACACAGCTTTTAATCGGATTAGGTTTTTAGGGTATAGATAGGAGTTAGTTTCTGTCTAATTTTACTCTCATTTAGGGTATAGATAAGGGTTCTATCATTTAGTACAATTATAACAAACATTTGTTTGGATTTATATTTTAATTTAATTATAAATAGAAAAACATTTAAACATTTGATTTGGTATAAATTTTAAATTAAACATTTGTCTAATTTTACTATCATTTAGGGTATAGATAGGGGTTCTATCATTTAGGGTATAGATAGGGGTTCTATCATTTATATTAAAGCAGTGGTTTTGTTTTATGTTCTTAATTAAAGCAGCTGTGGGTTTTTTTGGTTTTGTTAGCTAAGAGTTAACTCGACACAAGTAATAAATCTGTGTTTTAGTAATGTAAAGATTATATTTAAAAAACATTTACAAAATAATTAACATTTTAATTAGAAAAATTTCAATAGAATAAGGACAAAAGAGGGTATTCATTATTATTTGTACTATAGGGACAAAGATCCTAAATAAAATTCTAAGGGGAAAATAGTATAGCTATTTCATCCCTTTTTGGCAATTTTCCCTTGAATATATGTGACTCTTTTACTATAATTAACCACTTGACCACATGGTTATCTGTCTCTCTCGTTTTGACGTGTTGGAATATATTTGTGTGTTTATCTAAATTTTGTTTTTTCAATTTGGGATATCCATGATATTGTTGTGACTATGAAATTTGGTATTTGGTCTTTTATAAAAATAAAGAAAGAGTTTTGATATGGGTGAATTTATTGGATAATCATAGTGGACAAAAAATTAAGAATATAGTCATTCATTGATAACTGTGTTAATTTGGTATGAAAATGGACCAACTTCTCATTCTCCACGCTTGATTATTTGTGAATGCACTATGTGATAATATCCTATACTATATTTAAAAAATAATAGTACGAAACAATCAAATCACAACTGATATCACTCAAATTACCCTAAGGAGTGAATTACTCTCTCAAATAAGAGGTTCATTTGTAGTACTTAGGGATCGAATCCACAAGGAACTAAGGAACACAAAAGATATAATCCTTAGTGATTATGCTAAGTTGATTTAGTATAAAAGTAAATTGCAGTTGTGAGTAATGGTGAGTTGCTCAAGAGAATTGGTTTAGGTTTTAAACAATAAAAGAAAGTAGTTAGATTCAAGGTTGCTATTCGGATAATCAGGATCTACATATGTCTTTATAAGTTGCTTGCAAGATATTAAAGAACTTCGACTCTTAGATAAGTCTATTAGAAATCGCTATCTAGACTCGTCCATTGATCTGACTACTGGCAATATCGACCGATGTTTTGACAGCGATATCAGACGATATAGGTAGCCGTCGATCGATTACTCTATAGGAGTATCGATTGATATAGCTTCAGATCAAATTGAATACGTGTTCACCAAGATCATAGACCGGCTCTCGTTCGTCCCTAGAGGATCTCAGCTTATACTAGATGATTTCAGGATGATGATTAATAAGTTAAATCATTCCATGATCATACTCTAGTTAGATATTCTAGAGTAAGCATTAGGGTTCACTAGGATAATGAATATCACAACACAACAATCCATAGTTGGGGCTAATCCCTCATAACTATTTGAACCCCAAATCTAACAAGTGAATCTACTCAGACATGGCTAAGTGATTCATAGCATCAAGGCAATAATAGAAATTCATAAGATTAGAAGATTGAATACTTGGTTCTTTTGAACAACAAATCTCTTTGTGTTTTCTTCTAAATCTAGAAATTTATAACCTTTTATTTGAAAACAAAATAAGATGAAAAGAATACTTTTATTAAATCAAAGAACTATGAGTATTAAGAATAGAAGCAATCAAAGGCACTAAAAAGCACACTCCAAAAAGCACAAAAAGCATGTCTAGCCAAAACACACATGCATAACTATAAATATGAGTTCAATTGGGTTAAAAACTCATCAGGGGCAATCTTGTAATATTGAGAGAACTTGGGCTTCAAGTCGGCTGAGTCAAACTTGTTCTTCACACTTGATATCGATCGATGGTACAAGGCGTACATCGATCGATGGAGTATCTCAATTCGTCATCTTCTACGGAAGCGTCGTCGATCGATCACACAAGATGTGTATCGATCGATATGTATCTTTTGGATATCGACCTTGTTGTCTGATCTTCATAGTTGTCTCGGGAAAACTCTCATTTAAGCTCCATAAGGACACCTAAATCATCACTTTACTCCAAAATTCTTCTGAACCTGAAAATATACCTAATAGACTCCTAATAGACCCCAATCATACATCGCCCGAGATGCACCGGCTTGGCTTCAACATTTACTCACCTTGGAAGCTCGACAATAATGGGAGTTGGTGAGAATTTTTTTTCCCTTTCTTCATGTCTGTGCGGTGTCTATTGACATCCTATTTATTTTCTTGTCTTCTGCTTTGTATAACAACGATTATCTCTCCATGTTCAAGTGTTATAAAAAAAAGACTCCAAAACATATATATATATATATATATATATATATATATATATATATATATATATATATATATATATATATATATATATATATATATATATATATATATATATATATTGTATAATCATCTCAATACCATGGTTAAAAGTGGGTCAAAACCATAGTAGATCAACAACAATAACACATTACAAGAGAAAAAAATGAGAAAGAAGAGAGAAGATACCAAAAAAAAAACATAAATGAAGAAATAAAGAATTAATTGTTGTCTTACTTATAAAATAGAAAGAGTGAGAGATAGAGAGAAAGAAAGAGAGAAAAAGATGATATTGTATATTATTTTTCTATTCTATGTTTTTAAATAGAATGCAACACAACAAACTTATGTCTCATTTGAAAACCAAATCCAACTATACTATATATTTTTGTATAATAGTATAAATTTAAAATCATTTTTATGGAATATGGTAAAAAAATTATAAAATATATGTTTGTTTTGAAAATTTCAAAACATATTATGCGTAGAAAAAATATATAATTTTATTATGTGAAATACATAGTTCAATAATTTTTTTAACAAAAATTTAAAAACAATTAAAAGTAGAAAGGGAAAACATATTTGTAAGAAGAAAAAGAAAATGAAAAATGTGTATGTCAAGGGTAATATAGTAATTATTATACAAATATCATAGCTTATGTTTTCTTATGGCTATATATGGTTACTTTGATGATTTGTTATAGACATGCACTCAAATTTCTCTTTTGATATTTGGTCTTCAAAAATTAGTTTTAATATCCAGTCTTATAAACAAAAGATTTGGTATCTGGTCTTTAATAAATACGGATCAAAGATGAGTTGACCGAGAAAATTGCAAACAACAACAAATCGTGGGCCCAAACAGGTCTACGTCTCTTATACTACTACTCTTTATTTCTCTAATTCATTTCGCATCAGTTTCCAATTCCATAGTAGGTATCAGTTTCCAATTCCATACAACCTACTAACCTAGCCACCTAGGTTTCCACATGTTGATGGACTATATTTTGTGCGTTATCTAATCTACTCGTCGTTGAATAGTGATCGACGCCATTTATATACTACTATATATAACACGAAGCCCATATCATAACGCATTATGCGAATATCTCGTGTTGTCCAATATAACATCCCAAAGAGTTTCATATAAGAGCTTCAAGTGCACTGACTTGAGGTGCAAGAAATAAGTTATTCTGTTTAATCATCCTTTTTCTTGGTCCGTTTTTGTTTCCCGCTAAAATCTTCACTTAGAGAGGGGGAGGAATAGTTCATAAAGTGACCTTTGAAGTAAACAACCTATGACTTCTGACATAGAGGAAGAGAACAGCAGCGACATAAACGCCCACAATTAGGGGTGGGCACGGATCGGATATCCGGGTTTTTTAAGGTATTTGTGATTTGCTTCGAAAGTTACGGATATCTAATTTTGGTATTTGCTTTGCTTCGAAAAAATACGGATATCCGGAAAAACGGATATCCGGAAAATAACTAGATATTTGCGGATATTTACGAATATTTACGGATATCTCATCCATTTTAATTAGTATAAATAATCTTAAGATTTTGATACAAATTTGCTTTGCAAAAATATTTTTTTCATGATATATAAAATAAAACTTAAAAGAACTAGTGAATTTATAGATTTTGTAATTTTTTAAAGTTTAAGGTACAATTATAATAACACAAAATTTAAGAAAAATATATAATTGTCAAAAATATTTTATCTCTTTTTATGTAATACTTTTATATAAGTAATAATTTGAATAGAATTGTTCAAAATCATGTGCTAAAATATTAATTATATAATTTTATATAATTAAAAATTTAAATATATTCAAAATATACATATATTTATATATTTACGGATCGGATCGGATATCCGCTTTCCAAAATTTTAATATTTGTGATTTGCTTCGATTTTAACGGATATTGAATTTTAGTATTTGCTTTGATTCGAAAGTTTACGGATATCCAGAATTTTCGGATCGAATCGAAACGAATAACGGATCGAATCAAATATAACGGATAAAATGTCCAGCCCTACCCACAATCCGGTTATGGAAAGCGTTGGGGACGCGGTCAGGTCCAGCGTAAGGGAGAAGTCAACGACCGGTCAGGCCTTGAGAGGGCTCAAGTTCATCAGTAAAGCTGATGGTGGAGATGGCTGGACCGCCGTGGAGAAGAGGTTTGAAAAGATCACGAAAACTACTGAGGGATTGCTGAGTAGGTCAAAGTTCGGTGAATGTATAGGTAAAAATCTGCATGTAAATTCAAAGAAGTTTAACTCTGGAAATGATATGCTAATTTAATTAGAGATATTGATATGTTGCAGGGATGAAGTCAAAGGACTTTTCCTTGGTATTATTTGATGCATTAGCTAGAAGAAAGCATGTGACAGGGGATGTGATTGATAAAGAGATATTAAAGGAATTCTGGGAACAAATAAGTGATCAAAATTTTGATTCCAGGCTTATGATATTCTTTGACATGTAAGGTGCTGTTCGTTTGCTCACCCAGATGATCCATCTGGGTGAAGATGCAAATCAATGTTCGTTTTGTACATTAAAATGCTACATCTAGATGGATCACCCAACTAATTTTTTAAAAACTCATCTCAAATTCTCACCCAAATGAGGGTGAGTCTTGATGGTGCATCTGGATGCAGATGCATCTAGTTCAGTCCAAAATCATAAATGACAAAAATAACCTTTTAAAATAAATATAATTTTTCAAACCATAAATACTAAATTTTTTTGCAAATATATCTTTCCGTAAAAACCAAAAAATATTTTTTCGCCAAAATCGTAAAAACCGAAAAATTCCACCAAAATCGTAAAAATACACTTTCTCGCCAAAACCGCAAAAATACATATTCCCGCCAAAGATGCATTTTGCTCCCAAAACCACAAAAACACATTTTCACGCCAAAACCGTAAAAATGTGTGTTTCCCGCTAAAACCGTAAAACACATAAAACATGTTTTCCAGCCAAAACTGTAAAACGCATTTTCTACCAAAACCGTAAAAATACATTTTCCCACCAAAACCGCAAAAACGCGTTTTCCCGCCAAAACCGTAAAAACAGGTTTTCATGCCAAAACCATAAAAATGTATTTTCCCGCTAAAACTGCAAAAACGCGTTTTCTCGCCAAAACCGTAAAAATGCATTTTCCCGCCAAAAACACATAAAACGTATTTTCCCGCCAAAACTGCAAAAAAAAAACATTTTCTCGCCAAAACCGTAAAAACGCGTTTTCCCGCCAAAACTGCAAAAACGCGTTTTCTGGCCAAAACCGTAAAAATGTTTTTCCCGCCAAAAACACATAAAATGTATTTTCCCGCCAAAACTGCAAAAACGCGTTTTCTCGCCAAAACCGTAAAAACGCGTTTTCTCGTAAAAACACATAAAACACGTTTTCCCACCAAAACTATAAAACGCATTTTCTACCAAAACCGTAAAAATGCATTTTCCCGCCAAAACCGCAAAAACGCGTTTTCCCGTCAAAACTACAAAAACACGTTTTCTCGCCAAAACCGTAAAAACGCGTTTTCTCGCCAAAACCGTAAAAACGCGTTTTCCCGCCAAAACTGCAAAAACGCATTTTCTCGGCAAAACGGTAAAAACGCGTTTTCCCGCCAAAATTGCAAAAAATATTTTCCCGCTAAAACTGTAAAAACACATTTTCATGTCAAAATCGTAAACGTTAATTTTTCCGGCAAAACTGGAAAAACTCATTTTTCACCAAAATCGTAAACGTTAATTTTTCCGGCAAAACTGGAAAAACTCATTTTTCACCAAAATCGTAAAAATACATTTTCCCGCTAAAAATGTAAACACAAATTTCTTTTATTCATTTTATTAACAAATCCATCTGGATGCAGATGCAAGTTAAAAAAACAAACGAACATAGTTACATTTAGATGATTCATCTAGATAGATAGACGAAATAGAGAAACGAACAACATCCAGATGGAGCATCTGGATAAGACATCTAGATGGACCATCTGGATNTTTTATTCATTTTATTAACAAATCCATCTGGATGCAGATGCAAGTTAAAAAAACAAACGAACATAGTTACATTTAGATGATTCATCTAGATAGATAGACGAAATAGAGAAACGAACAACATCCAGATGGAGCATCTGGATAAGACATCTAGATGGACCATCTGGATGCATCTTTCAGATGTACAAACGAACAGGGCCTAAGTATTTGATCATTACCTATTTTTCCCTGCTCCACAAGTTTTCTTGAGCCAAAGGGTTTAATGAAATGCAGGATGGACAAAGATGGCGATGGTAGACTAACCGAAGACGAAGTTAGACAGGTAAATGTCATGTTTAGACCAATGATGTCACTATTTCAGATGTTAATATCTGAAGTCACATGCGAAAAGTTTTATAATATTTTCATATCTGCTCTTTTCTGTGTGTGCATGTGAAATTTAAACACGAATTTATTCTAAAAGTAGTATGGTCATCTAAAAAAATACGCAATTAACTTTAAAACAAACGCAAACAAACAATCAAAATCTTAATAATTTTCTTTGAAGAATCTGAGAATGTTGGATGGGACTGTGGGAGATTAAATTGTTGACTCTGCTCTGTCTTTTGTGTTTTGAAGATCATCAATCTTAGTTCGTCTACCAACAATCTGTCAGCTATCCAGAAAAAGGCAGCTGGATATGCAGCATTGATAATGGAAGAGCTTGACCCACATAAAACAGGATATATCATGGTAAACTTTCTTGATGATGTTCCAAAACCTATTTTTCTTTAATTTTGGCTTTATATTTTACTTGCTATACATCGGTAACGCTGGTGAATTTATAACAGGTGGAAAGCCTTAAAAATTTGCTTATGCAAGCAGAAACACTACCTGAAATCACAAATAGTGAAGAAAAAAGGCAGCTGGTTGATAAGATAACTAAGAAGTTTAATGATACGCGATACCCTAACCAGTTTAGGAGAAGGTACCATCGACTGAGATTCTTTGTTCTATACAGCTGGCAGAGAATTTGGGTGATAGGGCTATGGCTCACTATTATGGCCATCCTCTTCACATACAAATATATTCAATACAAAAATAGAGCAGTCTATGAAGTGTTGGGGCACTGCGTGTGCTTTGCTAAAGGTTCAGCAGAAACGTTGAAGCTGAATATGGCATTGATTCTGTTACCCGTATGCAGAAATACCATCACATGGCTTAGAAATAAGACCAGGTTTGGTGTTTTGGTCCCTTTTGATGACAACATCAACTTTCATAAGGTAATACCAAACTTTATATAAAATATGTGTAAACCACTTTATATCGTAGTTGGTTACACATAAAGTCGGCTCAAAAAAAAAAACTTAATATCTTAGTGGGTGGTTGAGAAATAGTTTATAATTAAGGATATGAATCAGATACTGCACTTTGATGTTGTTTAATATACTCGTTTTACATGGAAATAAACTTTGTTTTTTAACATTTTTTGAAATTAGTCTATACTCATGGTCTGTACTTACCAAGTTAAAAACATCATACCCTTTTTAAATGCTATAGTTACATTTATAGTTACTTTACACTTAACCCTATACAGATTATAGCAGTGGGAATTACGATAGGAGTAGGCATACACTCGATCGCTCACTTGGCTTGCAATTTTCCACGGCTGATCGCAGCAACTCCAGAGGAATACAAGCTTTTAGGAAAATATTTTGGAGAAGAGCAACCTAAGAGATACTCACATTTTGTGAAGTCAACAGAAGGTATAACAGGACTCGTAATGGTTTTCTTGATGGCTATTGCCTTTACACTAGCGCTGCCTTGGTTTAGACGAGGGAAGCTAGAGAAAAGGCTTCCCGGGCCACTAAAGAAACTCGCTAGCTTCAATGCCTTCTGGTACACTCATCATCTGTTCATTGTAGTCTACATTCTCCTTATTTTTCACGGAAACTACTTGTATCTCAGTAAAGAATGGTACAAGAAAACGGTGAGTATAGTACTTCGAGGTTTCAACATTTTTCAGTTACAATCTCAACGACCAAAGACGTAACAAGTTAATTCTGAGGTTTGTTTGTAGACGTGGATGTATTTAGCTGTACCAATAGCTCTCTATGCGTGCGAGAGATTGATACGAGCATTCAGATCCAGCATCACGACGGTGAGAGTTGTAAACGCTGCGGCTTATCCTGGAAACGTATTGACTTTGAAAATGTCAAGGCCTAAACACTTCAAATACAAAAGCGGTCAATACATGTTTGTAAACTGCCCAAAAGTCTCACCATTTGAGTGGTACGTAAAAAACACTCTTAGGAACAAGAATCATAAACCTATTTCAATATCGATTCATGTGATGATGTAGGCATCCATTTTCAATAACTTCTGCACCACATGACGGCTATCTGAGTGTACATATAAAATCAGCAGGAGATTGGACAAAGGCCATTAAAGGAGTTTTCTCTGAGGTTTTATTTACTTTAAGTCAGTCACAATTAGATATTTTATGCCCTTATTTCAAAATAAAATATAGATTTTTGGTCTTTAAGTGTGGGAAAGATAATTTGAGAATCATGTTGCGTTATATATGTCTCAGGTGACGTCAAAACCACCTCCGGTTAGAGATACGTCGCATGGTGTAAATAATGCCGAGTAAGTACTTTCCAACTATCCGATAAAAATGATTCAAAGCATACGTAAGAAAAATATGTAAATACACCTAAACGTAAATGAGTAACTATAATTATGTTTTTTTTTTTGGTCAAACAAGTAACTATAATTATGTTTCAAACGTACTTTTTGATTGGTGATATGAAAATATCACAGTGATATTTTATAAAGCACAACAATACAAAATTTTATAATCGCAACTATTACTGTGGAAAACCTCGAATGAAAGTTGTATTCCTTTTTGTCAAAAAAAAAAACATTTTCTGTTGTTTTTGTATTTTATGTCTGATAATGATTTTCTTTCTGAAATATGTACATATATACATGTAAAATAATCACAAACATATGGTTTTTTTTACAACTAACGATTATTCTATTACTCTAATCTGAGGTAATTTGGATAACGAGATCGAAATAGAACAAGCAACAAACAAAATTCTCCATGGAAAGATCTAACAATCTTAATAGCAATCTAATTAGAAAATCTGAAATCTGATTGCACAAACATAGTTTTTTTGTCAGCCACAAACATAGTTTTATATTTCTAAGTGACAAAGATATATGCCTTTTAAACAAAAAAAGTGACGAATATATATGTGGGTTAACAGTTTATAACTTTATATTATCGTGCGAGTGTCCTCGTTATATCACTCATCCGGATTCAAACTCGAGATAGAAACCATAGAAGAAAATCATGTCCACTTTAGTGAAACCCATATTAAAAAAATTGATTATTAAAGACTCAAAGAGAAGCCATTGTAAATATTAGTCAAAGACTCAAAGAAAAGTCGTTCTATTCCGACTCTGAAGTTTTAAAACTGATTAAGTAGAGATTTTAATATAAATATTTTTTAAATCTGAAATTTACTAATGTTTCATCTGGCTAGCCCCCTTGAGCTTGGTAGGTACGATGATACGTAATTTCCTCTATGAAACTATGAAAGCAGCTTTCAGTTTAAAAAACCACATCTCTCGAAATTCCTTCATAATGAGATTGAACTTATTAGAAGGAAAATGAGCCAAGAGGATGATATTCCTTTGTGGAAGCAGTTAGATAGATACTCAAAGGTTTTTTCCACTAAAAAAACTTGGTTAAGTATTCGCCATTCTCAGCCTGATTGTCTTTGGAGCAGAGGAATTTGGTTCCCTCATTCTACTCCAAAATATTCTTTCTTGACTTGGGTGGCAGTTAAAAAAAGATTGCAAACTATGGATAGAATTGCATTGTGGAATGCTGATGTTAATGGAGTTTGTGTGCTATGTGAAGATGAGCAGGAAACTTGTAGACATCTGTTTTTCAGCTGCAATTATTCTCGGCGAATTTGGAGAGACTTGGTTGGGGGTATCATGGATGATGATTTTACTACTGAATGGTCTGAGATTCTTACTGTCATTTCGCAGCCTAGACATGATTCTACGGAGCTTTTTCTTATTCGTTACGCTTTTCAAATTGCTGCGCACAGCATCTGGAGAGAACGTAATGCGCGAAAGCATGGGGAGTCACCAATGGAGGTTCATTCTCTTTCTAAGATTATTGATAAATCTGTCCGTTTGAAGTTACTACTTGTCCAAGGGAAAGGTAAGAAATATCTTGATGATGGATTGAGTAAATGGTTTGGGACAAGAACTCATTGAATGATCTGATGTGGAGTTGTGGTGGAAGGATGGCTTTGGAGTTGGTTGTGGCTTTTCTAAGTCGGATCTGTCTTGGCTTTGGTTTAGAGGCTTGTTCTCCATCTATACTTTCCCCTGATCATAAAAGCTTTACTCTTTCCTCATCAAAGGTTTGTCCCATTTGGGTTTACTTTGATGAGGGTTTAGTGAGGAAGCTTTTATGGTCCATCCAATTTGTGACTTGTTTCATATGGTTGAAATTGAGGGGGAGGGTTAAGATGTGAATTTTATTGTGTTTATCTTTGTTTTCAGATTTAAATTTCTGTAGTTTCTTGCTAAAAGGAGGATGCACTTGATGTAAAACTGTTTTTTGGTTGAATAAATTTTACATTCATTCAAAAAAAAAGAAATTCCTTCATAGCCTATATATATAGTTACTCAAAAGACTAAAAACATAATTTGATTAGATAATCATGCATCCACTTGTTAATAACAAGTTGACAAGTTGTTATTGTCTATGTTTTGTCTGCGATAGCGACGGTCAACCACTAACTCTAATTAAGTCGTGATATAATTTTCTATGGGTTTGGTTTATAATTATATACTAGAGCTGGACCCGTCCGACCGGACGGGTATTTATTTCATTTATTATATAAATGAATATTATTTAAATGTTTATTCGTTAATATTTTTAAATATTTATCATATTTCTAAATTTTTATAAACACAACAATCAAATAGTTTATGTGCTGTAAAAATAGTGATTTGTGTCCATTATTAAACTTTTGAAAAATTAATATTGACCTATTGATAGTTTGAATAATATTTCTTGTAACATGAAATTGTTTGCCAAATGTAAAAAAAAAAGTTAAATATTTTGATCAGATATGGATAATATGGTAAGATTTAGATACGTTATAAAAAAAAATATTTGGTTATAAAAATTAAACATTGTTTTACAAGTAATTCAATATTTCAATTTCAGTATTAAATTTTCTTGTTGAAAATATTAAAATAATATTCAGTTACAAATAGTTCATGTTGTTTATAAGTAGTTTAAATATATTTAAAATCTTATTGTTCAAAATAATTAATGCTAAGTTAAACATATATTTTAGGAATATTCATAATATTTTTTTAATTTCGAATTTAAACTTGAATTTTGTTCAAAATAATTAATGGTAACGTTATACAAATTTAATATTGTTAAAATCGATTTTAAATATGAATATTCCTAAAAATCAGCTAGTTTATTTTAGGGAATATATTAAACACGAAAATTAAGTTAAAATTGATTTAAAAAATTGTTTAATAAATAGGAAAAAACAATGATTACTTACATATAAGTTCATTTAATTACTTCAGTGTCATGTTATTGTAAATAAAAGTGAAAACTAAGGGGTATTTTATATGGGTACTTCTCTTTTAATAATATAGATTCTTAACTTTCTATTACGTGCAAGATGGAACTATTTTTTAGTGATAGAACCATTTGTTATTAAATTTAAACTTATTATTCAAATATAACATTAATTTTTGTTGATTAATAAGGCATCGTTCTAGAAAATAAAGAAGGATATTTTGTGTTTACTTACTTAGAGCAGCATTATATACCCAAAATAATTTCTCATGAATTAATTTAAAATTTAAATATTAAAAGAAAAATTGAAACAATGAAAACATAACAACACATCGATAAGTTTCTTCCCACGTAGAAAACATGTCTTTGCAGAGAATCGTCTCAGTCTCTTTCCTCTTTCTTTTCTACTTTTTTAATCTTGTTAATGTTGAGATATCTTTAAAAATACCATTGTCGCTGATGCTCTACATATTAGAACTCACATGGTTGTGGTTCACCTAAGAATATACTAAAACAATTTCTTTAGTGTTCGAATTTCCCTCAAAAGAATATTCAAGCTATGTAGAAAATATGGGTTCAGACTAGGGCTGTTCAATATGGTAATACCGAACCGTACCGAACCGAACCGAACCGAAATAGAGAATATGGTTTGGATTTGGTATATACCATATAAACCGAATGGATATGATTTTATAAAAACCGTATGATTTGGATATGGTTAAGTTTATAACCGATTAAACCGAATAAACCGAACAAAACCGATTAAAGAAAACATATATAAATATATACGTTATATAACCATTTTTTTTTTGGAATAGTCTTTTTAAAAAGAAAAAAAATTCATTCCTTGTGAAGATATATCTTAATAATTTTATTTTATTTTCTTCAATTATTATCTAAATTTGATTTGATTTTGCATCTTGTAATAAATTGTGAAATTAGATTGTACCATGTAATTTATTTGGAAGAACAAAGAGAAAATAAGAAAAACTGTACAAAACTGAATCATTGGTCGTTTTGTTTGTTGTTAATTTCACATTTTTATATTTATGAACACCTAGTAATATTTTAATAAATGATAGTTTTGACAATATGTTTTTTTTTTAAATTCATATAATATGAAACCAAATCAAAATAATAATGTTATTGGTATAAAACCGAATAAACCGAAAATCGGTAGTATAAATACCGAACCAAACCAAATTAAATATGGTTCCAATATGATAGCTAATTTTTATAAACCGAATAACCGAAAACCGAAAAAAACCGAACCGAAACCGGACCGAACACCAGATTGAACAGGCCTAGTTCAGACTTCGACCCAGTTAGTTTACTTGATAATCCAGTTAACTCATGTTGGCATTAATTAGAAAGTCTTCTAAACTTAGATCCGGCAGTTCGACAATGTAATTTTCCAAGAAAATCTACTCTTTAACATTAAATATGTTTATACCAAATTTCAACGGATCAACCGATATGACATATTAAAGAAAAAAACTAAGCATGTTGGAAATTAGTTTTCGAATTTATGTTCCCATTTACAAGATTCATTGAATTTCAACTAACTAGGGACATGGCCATGAAATAGTTGGGAACTTTTGTTTTGTTAGTTTATTCTTGGGAAAAAAACTACATATATTAAAATATAATGTTGTTAATTTTGAAATGGCAATGACCCATTATTCCACAGTTATCCCAAAATCTTGATTGATGGTCCATACGGCGCATCAGCACAAGACTATAAGAAGTACGATGTGGTTTTACTGATCGGCCTTGGCTTTGGTGCCACTCCAATGATCAGCATTATAAAAGACATCATCAACAATATGTATGCCATGGAAAATGCTCAACTCAATCAAATGGTGAATGGATTGCAACAAGAACCCCAAGACATGAACGAAAATTTCAAGACGCAAAGGGCTTACTTCTACTGGGTAACGAGGGAGCAAGGATCGTATGATTGGTTCAAGAACATCATGAACGAAATCGCAGAACGTGACGTCAACAAAATCATAGAGCTACATAACTATTGCATTAACGTATTCGAAGAAGATGACGCTCGCTCTGCGCTCATACGTATGCTTCAGTCTATAGCTTATGCCAAGAGTGGTAAGGAAATTGTCTCTGAGACAAGGGTCATGTCCCACTTCGCCAAACCTAATTGGGAACACGTCTATAGAAAGATAGCCATGGATCATCCAGCTGGTACTAATGTTGGTAAGTTATCTCTCCCTCAAGCACATATCAAATCAAGCACTAAGCTACAGCTTATCTTCATATGGAACTAACATTTATCATGTGATTTAAGTAATGATTACGAAGAATATGATAAACATGGACTTGTATATATAATCGTGCAGGGGTGTTCTATTGTGGATCACCATTATTGACAAAGGAGTTAAGGCGTCTAGCTTTGGAATTTACACACAAGACGAAGATTAGATTTTCCTTCCACAAAGAGAACTTTTAATTAATGACAATGAAGGTTATACCCGGCCACAATGCTTGATTAAGCATGATGACTAAGAAGTAAAGGAAATAGTTGTAGTGGAGAGCAAGTTTATTACTCCCTCTGTTTCATTATAAGTGTTACTCTACAGCTGTGCACACGGATTAAGAATACAATTAATTTTACATATTTCCTATATAAAAACACAGTTACCCATACACCTAACCATATTTTAACCAATAGAAAAACAAATTACATAATAAAATTAATAAATTTTACATCGAAAACCGAAAACGACACTTATTTTGTAACGCAAAAAATTCTCTACAACGACACTTAATATGAAACGGAGGGAGTATGTTTGTGGTTTAAAATTTCAATTTGTGGGGTTGTTTTTTCTTCTTTTCTGAGTAAAACGTGTGTGGTATTTATGTGAAGAACGAAATGTGTATTTAAGAGCTTTATTATCTAATTAAAATATTTACTAAAATTCAAAACTAAAAGTTTAAATAGTCATCTTTATTTCGTTGTGTACTTTTTCTTGCACAAATACAACCAACAAAAAGAAAAGAAAAAATACAACCAATAATCGTTTTGTCATTTGTAAAAGAAGGTAAACACTAACAGAAAATACTATTGTATCTTTTTGTCAAAATATGAAATTCAATTTTTTTTTTTATATATTTTGGTAAAATGGAATTCAAGATTTAGTAAGAGGTGGTGAATGTTTCACAAGTCGAGCATCTTGGTATGGAAAATTTCCATCTGATTTGAGTTTTCGGTTATGGCTTCTTGCAGCCCATCTTTCTGGTGTGGGACCAAATTACGAGTTCAAGCCGGCAATGTCATCGCCAAGTGCCAACAACAATGTGTTCTCTCCTTTAAATATATTTCATCAATCTACACCTGATAAACCAATTAAAGGATCCTTCATCTTACAGGAAGAGGTAGATGTGTTGCCAGCTTGTGTGTTTTCTTTTTTTGTAATTCTCTACAGTAGTGGCAAGCAATATTTTCATCCTTCAGTAGCATTAGGATGTAAATGTTTAGATGAGACGATCCAACATTTGTTTATGATTGCAGCAAATCTTCTGTAAGAGTTTTGAGCATGCAGTTATTAACAGAGTTGGGTCTCAGGCCCATAATCATTCGAAGCCCACGAAGCAGAGTAACAAAGCAACGGTAATATGTTCTGGAGACAAGACAAAAGATAGTACGGGAGATGTAATTAAGATGCATAACAGATTTTTAGTGCTAAAGGATAAGGTTAGCTAGCTGGAGAAGAATATACTGATGATATTCTTTTAGGTTTGTGTAGTCTCCTGAGTATATAAAGACTTCTATTATAAGGAACAAGAGTTATGAATGAAAGTATATTTATTTGAGAGAAAGCTTTGTTCATCACACAAGTAAAGCTTAAAGCCTTCTTACTGTTTACATGATATCAGTCGCCCATGAGTAGATCCATGGCAGATCCAACATCCTCTGACGCGTTTACTCCAGCTCTCCTTTCCATCACTCAAGTAGTCACACTCAAGCTCAGCGATAAAAACTACTTGTCATGGAAGCTTCAGTTTGAACAGTTCCTAAACAGTCAGCTCCTTCTAGGTTACGTCAACGGCGACACTCTCTGTCCTCCAGCCACGTTAAAAGTGAGAAACGGAGACCGGGTCACTGAGACGAACAATCCAGCCTTTCTGAAATGGGTTCACACAGATCAACTCATCAAGGAATGGTTGATAGGATCTCTGTCCGAAGAAGCTCTCAAGAGTGTCTATGGTCTCAAATCGTCTCAAGACATTTGGTTTTCTCTTGCCAAGAAATACAACAGGGTTTCTGCGACTCGCCGTCTAGACATTCAGAGGAGGATTCAGACAACGTCAAAAGGTTCAAAACCCCTGTCTCAGTATCTCTCTGAAATAAAGTCTTTGTGTCACCAACTTGACTCCATAGGAGCTTTGATATCTGGGAAGAAAATATTTTTGGTGTCCTAAATGGTTTGGGTCGTGAATATGAGTCGATAGTCATGAGGACTCTATGGACACTCTCCCTGGTCCAAGCTTTGAAGATGTCACGTTTAAGCTCATTGGTTTTGAAGACAAACTACAAAAATATGAAACCGTCCCTGAAGCTACTCCACATCAAGCCTTCTACACTAATCGTGGAGGTTACACAAGTCGTGGAAGGGGACAGTACCGAGGAGGATATAGAGGCAGAGGCTCGTACACAACAGCTGGACGTGGTTTCCCGCAACAGTTTTGTCAACAAGTCGGAAGAGGCTCTTCTCCTTCTGTGATAGATCAGAGACCAACTTGCCAAATCTGTGGCAAATATGGCCATCCAGTATTCAAATGCTACAGGAGGTTTGATAAATCTTACAATGTTGAGGAAATGAAGCATGCCTTAGCTACTTTGAGGCTTTCCGCAGATGCAAGAAACTCAGGTCCCAACTGGTACACAAACACCGCTGCTACAAACCACGTGACCAACGACCCTCACTACCTTCTCTCATCTCTTCCGTATGAAGGCTCAGACTCGGTGATAGTGGGAAATGGTGACTTTCTCCCCATCACTCACACTGGCTCAGCACCTCTTCCTGCATCATCACCTATCATGCTGTTAAAAGAAGTACTAGTTTGTCTTGACATTACAAAGTCGCTTATATCGGTTTCTAAACTCACTGATGATTATCCATTTTGTGAGTTTACTTTTGACAATCGACATGTGTTTATTAAGGACAAAACAACACAACAGGTGCTCAGCCAGGGACACAAAGATAAAGGTCTGTATCGGTTAGCAGATCCTCACTTCCTTGCTCTCTACTCGTGAAGACAAAGAGTGGTGTCCGATCAGATTTGGCATCGAAGGTTGGGGCATGCTCACCATCAGATCATTCAACATCTATCCTCAATAAAAGCTATCACAGTCAATAAGGGTCCTCGGTCAGTCTGTGAAGCTTGTCGCTTAGGAAAGTCTTCAAAACTTCCATTTTACGAGTCTGTTTTTTTGTTCTTCTAGACCTCTTGAGAGGATCCACTGTGATGTGTGGGGTCCTGCTCCTACTTTTCAGTCCAAGGATATAAGTACTATGTTGTTTTCATTGATAACTTCTCAAGATTCAGTTGGGTATATCCTATGAAGTTAAAGTCTGATGTGTTCATTAAGTTCAAACTGTTTCAACAACAATCTGAGACTGCTTTCAGTCAACGTATTAGCATTTTTCAAAGTGACGGAGGTGGTGAATTTGTGAATAAAGAACTCTCTGCTCATCTGATAAAATGTGGCATCAGACACTACATATCCTGCCCTCACACCCCAGAGAAAAACGGACTCGCTGAAAGGAAGCACATGCACCTCACTGAGCTTGGCCTCTCTATGCTGTTCCAAAGTTATCTTCCTCCTACCTTGTGGGTTGATGCTTTTCTTACAGCTAACTTCCTGATAAACCTGATTCCCTCTTCTGTTAATGACAACCAAATAAGTCCGTATGAGAAGCTCTACAAGAAGGCACCAGAATACACTTCTCTAAGGGTGTTTGGTTCATCTTGTTTTCCGCATCTAAAACAATACACGCAAAACAAGTTTGACCCAAAATCTCTTGTTTGTGTATTCTTGGGATACTCAGATCAATACAAAGGCTATTGATGCTTCTATCCTCCAACTGGTAGAGTCTATCTCAGTAGACATGTGATATTCGATGAGTCAAGGTTTCCTTACAAAGATCTTTACAACGATCTCATTCCACCAGCCACATCACCTCTGTTACAAGCTTGGCGTTGGAGTAATGAGATACGTTACAAATCTACTGAGACTCATCCTATCATCAATGATGAAGAGGAATTAGAAGAAGACATGGTATATCCACTGTTACTACACCAGAGACCACAACGCAAGACCAGGTCAGTGCTGTAAGCAACAACAACAGTGAGGAAAGCAGCTCAGATTCTGTGACAGAGGAAAATGATCCAGTTATAGAAACTACAGTTACTCAAGCACCTGCACAGCAGAGCACACATCCCATGGTTACTAGAAGAAAAGATGGTATCTCTAAACCAAATCCGAGATATATAATGCTCACCGTTAAAGATGTTCCCACTGAACCTAGAACCATAGCTGAAGGATTAAGCCATGAGGGATGGAATGGTGCTATGAGTGAAGAGATATATACGTGTGATGAGACTGCAACTTGGACTCTTGTTCCAAGACCAGAAGGAGTTCATATTCTAGCTGTCGGTGGATATTTAGAGTAAAGCTAAACGCTGACGGATCAGTTAGATGTTTGAGAGCAAGGTTGGTTGCGAAAGGCAACGAACAAGAGGAAGAAATAGATTTCTTAGAGACATACAGCCCTGTGGTCAGAACTGCAACAGTGAGAATGGTGCTACACTTAGCTGTAACAGAGAAATGGGACATCAAACAACTTGATGTCAAGAATGCTTTTTTGCATGGAGACCTTCAAGAAACAGTCTACATGCAACAACCTCAAGGCTTTGTCAGTAAAGAGCATCCTGATTATGTGTGTAAGCTGAACAAAGCACTTTACGGTTTGAAGCAATCCCCTCGTGCATGGTTTGATAAATTCAGCTCCTATCTTATTGAGTTTGGCTTCAAATGATGTACAAGAGATCCTTCTGTGTTCATATACAACGATGGTCGAAATAAGATGCTGTTACTCTTGTATGTGGATGATAAGTTGTTGACAGAAAATAAGAAGGAGTTCATCGCTAACTTTCTGGTCAAGCTAGGCGAGAAGTTCAAAATCAAAGATATGGACCTTTAAGTTACTTCCTTGGCATACAGGCTGTTAATACTCCAACCGGTTTGTTCTTAAACCAAGAGAAGTATGCTAAAGATCTTCTTCAAGCCGCAGCGATGCTAGATTGCTCTCCAATGCCCACGCCACTTCCACTCCAACTCAGTCGTGTTCAACATCAGGAGGAACCTTTCTCTCAGCCAACGTATTTTAGAAGCCTCGCGGGAAAGCTTCAGTACTTGTCATTGACACATCCAGACATACAATATGTAGTCAACTACGTATGTCAAAAAATGCATACACCGACTGTGTTATATATTCAGTGCTTAAAGAGGATAATGAGGTATGTTAAAGGAACAGTCTCTATGGGTCTCACTCTTCACACTGATACTGATTCTACTCTTCGAGCCTACTGCGATAGCAACTGGGCAGGCTGTCATGAAACAAGACGCTCCACAGGTGGTTTTTGCACATTTTTAGGCTGCAATCTCATTTCTTGGTCTGCACAAAAACAGGATTCCATAGCTCGGTCCTCAACTGAGGCAGAATACCGGACTTTATCAGACACAGCAGCAGAACTTTCTTGGATAGCTACAGTGTTAGCTGAGATGGGTCTAAAGCATGTTCGTCCTGCGGAAGCGTACTGCGACAATTTATCAGCGGTTCATCTTACTGCCAATCCTGTTATGCACAAAAGGACCAAGCATTTTGAAACGCACTATCATTATGCAAGATAAAGAGTTGCAAAGGTCCTCCTGATAATAAAACACATTCCTGCAACACAACAGCTAACCGATGTCTTCACAAAGTCATTACCGATCCAGAGCTTCAGTGATTTACGGTTCAAACTCGGTGTGGAACTTCCTCCCACCTCGAGTTTGCGAGGGGATATTAACAGAGTTGGGTCTCAGGCCCATAATAATTTGAAGCCCACGAAGAAGAGTAACAAAGCAACGGTAATGTGCTCTGGAGACAAGACAAAAGATAGTACGGGAGATGCAATTAAGATGCAGAACAGATTTTCAGTGCTGGAGGATAAGGTTAGCTAGCTGGAGAAGAATATACTGAGGATATTCTTTTAGGTTTGTGTAGTCTCCTGAGTATATAAAGACTTCTATTGTAAAGAACAAGAGTTATGAATGAAAGTATGTTTATCTGAGAGAAAACTTTGTTCATCACACAAGTAAAGCTTAAAGCTTTCTTACTGTTTACAGCAGTAATGTCACATATTACATTGATTGCAATAAACAATGAAAGAAATATGAACTGGCTCTGAAGAAGGTCCGCATGTTTGAAGAAACCACCTTTGGAGTGCAAGAAGAGTTGGGAAATTTCTTCGGTCATTTTTATAAAAAAAAAATTTTCGGTCACTATTGCATTCACTGCATAGTTCTTATTCATCACTAAGGAATAATCAGCAGATGAACCAGAATAACCTACATGCTTGGGAACAGCTTCAACGAGCCTCCAAAAGTAGAAATGGGTGGTAATGAGTCCTCTCTTGCTGATTCCCCAGCCAACCTTACGCAACGCTCTTAACAGCAACCCAAATTAAAGGGACGAAACGAGTAAAATGCATATTTAGAAGTACTATCCGAATATTGTAGAAACTTGGGGACCAAGAAAATTGTAGAACAGCTTCACATAAATATTACTATCCCCTTCCTTTCAGACTCAGATAACAAACTCAAAGTCGTGAAAACTCCAAATGCTGTTAATCCCCTTGTTCTTGGTTCTTTTGTTATTTTTTTAATCAAGAACTTGAATACATGAAAAAAAATTAGTTTCAAAAAAAAACTTGAATACAGAGTTAACTTGATTATCGATCATCTTACAATTATTACAAACTCTTCAAAGCTAATCTTAGTGTTGATTTTTTGCAGCCATTTCTTACCACAGACGTTTATGAGGTAAAATCTATACTATTAAAGCAGAATCCCTCTTAGGATTCTGCCATTGGTTTTCTAACTTAATTACAATACAATGCCATTTCCTATTTTAGAATATTTTTAATCATTGCATCAAATATATTTTCAACCAATCAGATGTTACTGTTTTTATGGCATATTATACACGTTTGTTAAAAAATCTAAAAATTGATTATGAATGCGATATTGTTAAGATCCTCTGGCTTTATTTTGGAATTATGTGGCTGACAATTAAGATAATTTTTCTTTAAGAAAATCATTTTCCACTTGAAATATCACATTATTATACTTACAATATGCTAATTATGAATTATCTAATATATTTGTGAAATGAGGATCCGGATGAAAATCTATGAACTGTGCCACCAAAATTTGGTAAAAACCTATAGGATTTCACTATTTTTTTTCATTTTTTTTGTTTCTAATAAAAAGTTAATTTTAAAATCTTTTAATACCAGCAATAATTAACTTTATGAATAAATATTTTTAACTTATAATATTAAAATCATATTAATGACATTCTAATTTCTAAGAATAAAATATTAAAGTTACTTAATAATTATTGTGTATGGGTTAATGGTTTTATGATTATAGAGTTTTATAAGTTATTACATCGAACATGCAAAACTTGATAATAGGTTGAATTAATATTAATATATTGACTAATGTATATTATAAAAACACTAGGATGAACTTTGACTAATGTGAATGAATTATAAAATACAGATTATCTCATTACAGTTTTAGTTTATTAAAAATATAATAAAACATAGGAAAATAAATTAAGTCAATGGATTTTATATATATTTAACAATGTATACTATTAAAAACAAATAATTATGTATACTATTAAGTATAAAAACTCATTGTTAATACAAATAATTATATATTATTACATTTATTATCCCATATATAAATGTTTGATGTTATGTATATTTCACACATATTAAAAGTAAAATAAATAAATAAATCATTTTTTTAGTTTTACCAATGTTTCGCTGTTTATTTTTCTTTTTAATACTTAGACTATTCTATAATTTTAAGTGAATATTTACAACAATTTTAATATGATAATAATCTTAATATTTTAGCTATGAAATTTATCATGACAAAAATTAAATCACTTAGTTAAATTAAAATTAGGACTTCGAATAAATGTTTACAAATATCTGGACGATTCATATATATATATAATTAATTAAAAAAAAACCGAGAACTACATAGATACATATTCAAAATATATTTATATATATAAAAATATTAGTTATATTTAATTTTACAATTATTAAATATTCCAAAATATTATTTATAACAAATTAGCCAAAAATCTGGATTACCATATTATTTTTATCCAATATTTAATAATTATTTTTTTGAATTTATCGATAAAACAATTACCTGAATACTTTTCGATCTTTAAATTTATTAGAGTTATCCAATATTTTTTAAAAAATATTCTCAAAATATAATTTTACCCAAATTATTCGAAATTATCCTAAATTTGGGAACTGAACCAAAAACAAATTACTCTAAATTTTATCAAAATTTTAACAATGTTATCTAAACCACACTGAAACAAAAATAGCCAAAATTAAACCAAACTAATAAATAACAAAACGGTACTTTCAAATCTTTTGAACCAAAAAATTGAAAACTACGCATGAACTAGAACCAACCAAAAAAAACAACTGAACTGAAAATTAAACATTCATACCTAAATATATTAGTCATAAAATGAACGGATTAATAAATTTGATAAGAAAATTAATCTCGCGCTTTCAAAGCGCGGATCAAAATCTAGTTTATATTATTAAAACTGAAATAATTTTTAAAAATAATCCTTACTTCACTTTGTGCCACTAAATTAATAACTAGGAATTATTTAAGTATTTTGCCAAACTTAATTAATTAATAAAAAATACTTATTTATTAGATTATTCTCTAATCAAACATACCAAAATTACAGTTATCCTCTACCGATTATTATCTAACCAAATTTTACAATAATTTTTTTTTTAAATATTTAAATATAACTACAAAATTTAAATGTTATATATTGATGTATATTATTATTTCATTTCACCTACAAATGTAAACTATAATTATTTTGATAAAATATATAAAGTTAATTTCAAATATTTATTAAATAATTTGATGATTAATATATATATTTGAATTATAAGAATACAACAAATAAATTTGAATTTAATATAAAAAACTTAGAGACATATCTATCTATCTTATTAAAACATAAATACATTTTATTCTAGAAATATAATAATTGGTGTTTAATTTATGAATAAATACATCAAAAATGATTAGTAGTTAAAAATATTAGTTAACGATTATGTTATATAACATATCATTTTGATTGGTTTTATGAAAACATGAGCAATCTGTATTGTTATTTGAGGAGTAATTTTACTGATTTGTCATCTTCTCGATAATTTTAGGATAAGTTATTAGTTTAATCTATATTATTATTAAATTTTATACTATATCTAGTTATTATGATAACTAAGATAATTAGAAAATATCTATTAACTAATTCTAGGAAAGAGATATATATATATATATATATACTATTATTTTTAAGAAGTATTTTAATATATATATATATATTTATATTTATATATTTATCATGATAATTAGAATATTTAATTAAGAAATAGATATTGATAATAAATATTGACAAACTCTACCAATAATATCATACTTATTTTTATTTTATATTTAGTTTATCATTTTAATGACTAACTAGATTTTGATCTTTGCTTGAAAGCGCGGATTTCTTTAGTTTATACAAATTTGGTATTCATATTAAATCGAATAAGTAAATGTGTTTAAAGTTATATAATTTATTAATTAGTTTATTTAAGATTTTGTATGTACAATTTTATATAACTCTCTTAGGTATATGCATCTGATCCAGACCCATAATATTAAACCAAAACCGATATGAAAATACAGGTTTATGTCTTGGAAGAATCAAAGTACCTATTGAGTTTTTTTTTGGACTCCCAGAGTATCTGTTTGAGTATAAGTAACCAAAGTACCAAAACGATCAATAATTTTAACATTTCATCCAAAAGTACCCCAAATATTTAATTTTTAAAAAAACTTTACCAAAATCGGCAACTATAACTAAAACCAAAGTCCAGGCTTAAAATAATATAATCAATTTTTATAATTCATTTGTAAACATTGTAGGTCTATATTGAACATAAGACATATTATTTAACATTTGCATAACAACTATAGTGTTAGGTTAAAATATTTTTGTAAAGACATGTATCATATGAAATTAGGAGTAATAATATGATTCTTTTAAAATATTTAAAATTTTGTATGATTAGAGAAAATTATGGTAAGACAAAAAAATGTTAATGAATAGATCCATCAACCTTTTGTAAGTAATTTCTTTTTTCTCATATTGGGGCTTCCCTTTGTAAATGATCCAACTCTTTGAAGTTTTTTTCTAATCAATTTGATATTTAATAAAAATTGATTATCTTTTGATAGTATAGATATTCTTGTCAGTTCCTCTGATTCTTATTAGATATTTTGATCCAATATATATTATTATAATATTAAAGTTAACATTTGAAGTAAAAAATCATTGAAAATATATGTCGTCAAATATAAACTGTATACTTATGTTAAATATTTTATATATTTAAATAACATTAAAAATTAGTGAACGGATATATATATATATATATATATATATATATATATATATATATATATATCTAACAAATTTTGATTTCGATGTAAATTTTTGCTAAATATATTAAATAACATTCAAATTTGAAAAATAATGAGCACAATATAAATATAATCAAAGAGAAAATACATTTTTGTAATTAATTATTTTTTGTTTTTTTATCTCAATGTTTTTTAAATTTAAATAATAGAATATCTATAATATTTATTGGCTACTATTTTTTTGTTAATATTTTTAGTTGTGATTGTTTATAATCTTTTCAATGCCACTGGATTTTTTTTTTTCAGTTCATAAATACAAAGTCCTAATTTAATTATTACTATTTTATCCAAAATCATGCCATAAATAAAACTATAAAAATAACATAATTTAATAAATCAGTTAACAACATAAATATTGAAAGTTTTATAATTGATAATATTAATTTAAAGTTTTATCTAATTTATTAATTTAGAATTTTTATTAAAAACATTAACATTAAATTCCATTAGGTATTTTAGTAATTTATGTAATATAACATCATCTGGTTTTTCCCACTAAATAGATTTTATTTTGTGGATCCGCCTCTAGTTGTACCGCGTTGGAATATACTTTGTGCGTTATAAATTATGCTATACTCGACATTGAAAGCAGTGACTTGTGATTATGAGAATTGGTATTTGGTCTTGTAAAAAAAGAAGGGTTTTTGTTAGCAAAAAAAAATGGTATTTGGTCTTTTAAAAAATAGTATCCAGTCTGAAAAACAAAAAGATTTGGTATCCTGTCTTTAAATAATGCGGATCAAAGATGAGTTGGCTGAGAAAATAGCAAATTACAACAAACGTTGGCCCAAACCGGTCCACGTCTCTCATATTTTCTATTTATTTGAATTCCGCGTATCCAAACCTAGGTTTCGACATGTTGTTGGAATATATTTTCTGCATTATATAATGTACTCGTCGTTGAAAACTGACCAACGCCATTTATATATATATATATGACAAGAAGCCCCATAAGTCATTAACTTGAGATGCAAGAAACAAATTAGTCTGTTTAGTCATCCTTTTTCTTGGTCCCGTTTTGTTTCCAGTTGAAATCTTCACTTAAGGAATTTTTCTTTGCATTAGCCTTGAAGTAAATGGCTATCACTTCTGACACAGGGGAAGAGCACAGCAGCAACCAGTACCGGCCCTGAGGGGAAGCATTACAAGCAACCACTTCCGGCCTTAAAAAAATACTTGAAAAATTCAGCCTTTTTTATAAGAAAATTATTATTATATTATATAAACATTCTTATAAAAATGGCCAATTTTTAGAAAATTGCTTCTGGTATTTCTCATGTCAGGACCGGTGCTGGCAGCAACATAGTTACTCTAAGCGGATCATTTGGGTCGACCGATCACAATCCTGCGATGGAAAACGTTGGAGACACGGACGGATCGGGCGCAAGGGAGAATCGGGAGAAGAAGCGGAACGGCCTGGTGAACCAGATCAAGCGGTTTGCAGGAAAGCCAGCTCGGTTGGACCGGTCGAAGTCAACGACCGGCCAGGCCTTGAAAGGGCTCATGTTCATCAGTAAAGCTGACGGTGCGGATGGCTGGATCGCCGTGGAGAAGAGGTTTGAAAATATCACGAAAACTACTGAGGGATTGCTGATTAGATCAAAGTTCGGTGAATGTATAGGTAAAAATCTGCATGTAAATTCAAGGAGTTGTTTTGTTTAGAAACTTTGATATGAAACTAATTTAACTAATTGACGTTCAAAAGAAACTTTAATTGACGTTCAAAAAAAAAAAAAACTAATTTAACTAGAAATATTTATATATGTTGCAGGGATGAAGTCAAAGGACTTTGCCTTGGTATTGTTTGACGCATTAGCTAGAAGAAAGAATATGACAGGGGATGTGATTGATAAGGCAATTTTAAAGGAATTCTGGGAACAAATAAGTGATCAAAACTTTGATTCAAGGCTTATGATATTCTTTGACATGTAAGTTTTTTTTTATTATTACCTAGTTTGATATTTTGTTAATACATTTTTCCCCTGGATCGACAGTCTCCACAAGTTTTTCTGGTAATGAATCCAAAGTTTGAGCCAAAGGGTTTCTGAAATGCAGGATGGATAAAGACGGTGATGGTAGACTAACTGAAGACGAAGTTAGACAGGTAAATGTGTTTAGATTAATGAGGTCTTGATGGTTTCAGACGTTAATATCTGCATTTACATGAGAAAAGTTTAAAACATTTCATACCTTATATTTTATGTGTGTGAAATTAAAACAAAAATATATGCTAAATGTCGTAAGGTCATTTAGATAGAAAAATACATAATCAACATACCAAAAAAAGAGCTAAGTCTTGGTAATTAATTTTCTTTCAAAATATTTAATTGTTGACTCTGTTCTGTCTTTCTTTGTTTCAAGATCATCAGTCTTAGTTCGTCTACCAACAATCTGTCAGCCATCCAGAAAAAAGCAGCTGAATATGCAGCAATGATTATGGAAGAGCTTGACCCACATAATATAGGATACATCCTGGTAAACATTCTTGATGATGATCCAAACTGATTTTTTAAAAATATTTTTGCTGCTAATTAATATCTGTAACTCTGGTGAGTTTAAAACAGGTAGAAAGTCTTAAAGAATTGCTTATGAAAGCAGAAACAGCAACACTAACTGAAATCACAAATAATGAAGAAACAAACCAAGTAGTTGAGAAGCTTAAGCCTACGCCTGAACCTAATCCGTTCCGGAGATGGTACCGAGGAGTCAGGTTCTTTGTTCTAGATAGCTGGCAGAGAATTTGGGTGATAGCGCTATGGCTCAGCATTATGGCCATCCTCTTCACATACAAATATATTCAATACAAAAATAGAGCAGTCTATGAAGTGCTGGGGCACTGCGTGTGCTTTGCTAAGGGTTCAGCAGAGACATTGAAGCTGAATATGGCCTTGATTCTGTTTCCTGTATGCAGAAACACCATCACATGGCTTAGAAATAAGACTAGGTTGGGTGTTATGGTCCCTTTCGATGACAACATCAACTTTCATAAGGTAAGACCAAACTTTTTATAAAATATGTGTAAACCAACTTTATATGGTAGTGGGTGGTTGAGAAATAGTTTTATCCGTTGCACTTTGATGTTTAATATACACGTTTTACATCAAAAGAAACGTAGTTTTTTTTAACATTTTTTAAAAAAAATTTAAACTAATTAGTTTAAACTAATGTTCAATACTTGCCAAGTTATAAAAACCATACTTTAAAAATGCTATAATCCTATTTGACGCCAAAAAAAAAAGCTATAATCCCCCATCTATAGTAACTTGACGCCTAAACCTTCAGGTTATAGCAGTGGGAATTACGATAGGAGTAGGCATACACTCGATTGCTCACTTGGCTTGCGATTTTCCACGGCTGATCGCGGCGACTCCAGATGAATACAAACCTCTAGGAAAATACTTTGGGGAAGAACAACCTACGAGATACTCACACTTTGTGAAGTCAACAGAAGGGATAACAGGACTCGTAATGGTTTTCTTGATGGCTATTGCGTTTACACTAGCCCTGCCTTGGTTTAGACGAGGGAAGCTAGAGAAAACACTTCCAGGGCCACTAAAGAAACTCGCTAGCTTTAATGCCTTCTGGTACACTCATCACTTGTTTATCGTAGTCTACACTCTCCTCATCGTTCATGGATACTACCTATATCTTAGTAAGGAATGGTACAAGAAAACGGTGAGTATATTACTTTGAGGTTCCGACAATTTTGGTTGTAATCTTAAGCGACCAAAAACGTGACTAATGAACTCGAGGGTTTTGTTTGTAGACGTGGATGTATTTAGCAGTACCAATAACTCTCTACGCATGGGAGAGACTGATACGAGCATTCAGATCCAGCATCAGGACGGTAGAAGTTGATAGCGCTGCGATTTATCCTGGAAACGTAACGACCCTGAAAATGTCAAGGCCTAAACACTTCAAATACAAAAGCGGTCAATACATGTTTGTAAACTGCCCAAAAGTCTCACCATTTGAGTGGTACGTTAAAACTACTCTTAAGAATCAAGAATCATAAAGTCATTTCAATATTGATTCATGTGATGATATATATCACTGTAGGCATCCATTTTCAATAACTTCTGCACCACAAGACGGCTATTTGAGCGTACATATAAAAGCAGACGGAGATTGGACAAAGGCTATTAAAGGAGTTTTCTCTGAGGTATTTTTACCTCTAAATAACTCAAAATTAAATACTTTGTAGATCTTTAACTGACGGAAAGATCAAAGATGGTTTTGAGAATTATGTTGTGTTATGTCTCAGGTGACGTCTAAACCACCTCCAGTTAGAGATACGACGCATGGTGTAAATATTCCCAAGTAAGAAATTTCCAATCCGATAAAAAATATTTAGAGTTTAATCTTAAATATCTCTATAATATTATTTGAGAAGTCACTTTCTATTATTATTTAAATTACTATGATACCCTTAATAAATTTAAAAAATACGTTTAAATATTATTATTTCCTTTTAAAATTTTTCCAAATAACAATATAAAATAAAAAGGAAACATTTATAAAGTTTACAAATCTAATTAAAAACGAAATATAAGTATATATAAATATGGTTTCATAAAAAAGGAAAGTTCACAAAATAGTAATATTTAATTAAAATATATATTTTAAATAACATAAAATACACTTTTGAAGTAATAAAATACTTTATATCTATATATTCTTAGATGAAAAACAATATTTGGATATAATGTGATTCCATAAAAAAATCACACAACTAATCTTGATATTAGAAAAAGAAATATTTTTTTCTATAAAAAAAATAATTTTAAACAATAAATATATATATATTTTTTCAAAGTAATTATTAATTTGGTATATATCTATCTATTTTATTATATGATTACATAAAATAATTAAGTAAGATAAACTAAAGTATGTCTAATTGACAAAAAAATTTACAATTATATTCTTGAAATTTTTTTTTTATTTTTAGTATATTTATTTGACTATAATATCTTACAATTACAGCAAAAAAAATATAAATTCTATTTTACTTATATAATATAATTTTCAAAAACAATAAATTTTTTTACTACATATTTTAAGAGATATTAAAAAAAAACTAAAAATAAATTTTAATAATAAACATTTTTTTATCAAATAACTACAATTATTTTAAAACATCATAACACTATATAATTTAACAAAGTATATATATTATATAATAGTTAGATTTATATGTTTGCTTAATAATTCTTTGGATTTTTTATTTTCTGTTTTTATGTTTGTGGAACTTAATATAACCATAATCAAAATACTTAAGCAAATCAGAATCTTTATTTTAAAATTATTTAAAATAAATTTCTGTTTACCATCCAATCAATCTAAATATTGTAAATATTGATATGTGTTCATAAGCTTCCAAAAATTTATTAGTTACGCATGTATGTAATTTAGAATCAGACAATTTAGTTTCTATTTTTTTTTCTTTCTAAGCATAAAAAATCGTAAGTTATACATACTCTTACTAGATATACTTATATTTTTAAAATAACAATCGGCATAAATGCAAATAAGACGATTAATCAAAAATTTAATAAATTGAGGATAAAAAAGATTATAGTTGAATTTAGAAAAACAGATAGAATCTAATATATCCAAAAGAGAGCTAAATCAACCGTAAAAACAATAAAACTGATGAAATATAACATATCTAAAATTATATATATAATTAAATTAATATAACATTATTAATACAAATTATACCTACAATATACCAAATTGATAACCAAACCGACTATTGATCCAAAAAATAATTAAACTGAAAATAATATATCCAAAGTCATATGTATAATTATAATAATATAATATTTATTAATATAAATTATACATATAAATTGATTCAAAACGACGATTATTTAGAGAAGGGCGTAAATCGTCCCAAGCACAGAAATAAAAAAACATATCTAAATTTTGAATAAACAAATAAAAAATACATATCTCGTCATAGTCAAAGACTAAAAGAAGTTGGTGATACGTGATTTCCACATGAAAACAGCTTTCAAACTAAAAATTGGGGAATTAGAATTTTTCCACAATTTTGATATTAATTTTCAAATCTACCTTAAAAATAATCATTTTCACAAATATTTTAAGTTTGGGATGTGACTAAACTAACACTTCAAAATCATTTATATATATATATATATATATATATATATATATTTTAAAATCATTTATAAGTGTTTAAAATTATTTATAAAAGTTTAAAATACAATCTCATCCCCTAAATACTAAATTTTGAACAATAATCACTAAACTCTAAACCTAAATTTCAGAATATTTTTTGAAAAGAATGATATCTTAAGTATTTCAAATAATTTCTCGTTGAAATACATTAAATCTCTCAAGCTCTGTCATTAATGACCCATTATTCCACAGTTATCCCAAAATCTTGATTGATGGTCCCTACGGCGCACCAGCACAAGACTACAAGAAGTACGAGGTGGTTCTACTGGTTGGCCTTGGTATTGGTGCCACACCGATGATCAGCATTATCAAAGATATCATCAACAATACGTATGCCATAGAAAACGCTCAACTCAACCAAATGGTGAATGGATTGCGACAAGAGCCAGAAAGTAAAAAAGAGAAATTCAAAACGCGAAGGGCTTACTTCTACTGGGTAACAAGGGAGCAGGGCTCTTATGATTGGTTCAAGAACATCATGAACGAAATCGCTGAACGGGACGAAAACAAAATCATAGAACTACATAACTATTGCACTAGCGTCTTCGAAAAAGATGACGCTCGCTCTGCGCTTATACGTATGCTTCAGTCTATAGCTTATGCCAAGAGTGGTAAGGACATTGTCTCTGAGACAAGGGTCATGTCCCACTTCGCCAAACCTAATTGGGAAGACGTGTACAAAAAGATAGCCAGTGATCATCCAGACGGCACTAATGTTGGTAAGTTCTCTCTCCCTGAAGCACACATCAAATCAAGCACTTATAAGCTAAAATTTATCTTCATATGGCACTATGGCATATATCATGTGATTTAAGTAATGCTTATGAAGAAGAGAATATGATATAAACATGGGTTTGTACATATAATCGTGCAGGAGTCTTCTATTGTGGATCACCGGTATTGACAAAGGAGTTAAGGCGTCTAGCTTTGGAATTTTCACACAAGACGAAGATTAGATTCTCCTTCCACAAAGAGAACTTTTAATAATGACACTGAAGGTTATACCCACAATGAGGATTAAGTATGATGATCAACAAGATAATGAAATGATCGTGGAGAGTTAATGTGTCATGTTTCTGTATTAAATTTTTAATTTTTAATTTGTGGGGTGGGTATTTTTGAACAAAACGTGTGTGGTGATTATGTAAAAACCAAGTTTGTGTTAAGAGTGTTTTTATTTAGTTTAAAATATTCAATACTCAAAACTAAGTTTAAACTAGTCATCTTTATCTTGTTTGTGTATATTTTCTTACAAAAGTATAATCAATAATCATTTGGTCATTTGAAAAAAGGTGAGCAAAAAAACTAACACAAACAACAAAACCATTGTCAGTTATCTTTTTAGTTAATTATGAAATTCAGTTTATTAAGAGGTGATGAATGTTGCACAACTCATCCGTTCAACAAGAGCATCTAGGTGTTAAAAACTTTATCTGATTTGAGTTTTAGGTTCCGACTTCTTGCTCATTTTTCATGTGTGGGAACCAAAAGCAAGGATCTTACAAGATATGACCAAATTTACAGACAAAAAGCGTGTTATCGTTTATATGTAAGCATAAATATTTTAAGATATACAAAAACCAACAAGCAAATGCATTTTCGTATGATAAAGAAGTTATTTAAATGAAAACTTAAATTCAATTATTATAAACACAAACACAAACACAATCGTTTAACAAAACAAACCAAAACAACAAAGCAATCAACTTAACTTATTCATTACAATAGTATTTAAGATAGATAGTGCCACCATTCATAGAAAGATAGACTCAAACTTCAGCTTGTACGTGGCGTATGATGCATTTGTATTACTCCACGGGACGAATTATAGCCCCTTTAAGGATGAGCCCTGTCATCAGAATAGGCTCATACTGGTACAACTTGAACTCGGTCTGCACTTTATGCGGCTGTGCAATGAAAACGCCGGCCTGAATTTCAATCCACTCGTTTCTTTCGAGATCGACAAATTGCAATTTCCGCTCTTGAAGCTCGTTATCGGGTACCATCAGTCGTACCATTGCCGGAGAATCCCATCTGCGCATAGTATCCTCTACTTTCACCACAAACACCACCTCGTACCTTGTCCCGGATGCCAGTTTTGTGGTGTCGACCGTTCCGCGGAAATCTAGATACCAACACTCTCTCATCTTCGCAACTTTACTGGACTCCTCACTGAACATAATCAAACCATCAGGTCGTGGATAAGAAAATGATCTGTGATTACCACATGCTTTTCACGTCTCAGCAATAACTACTTAAACGCTGCTTGGTGTGAGATTCTCACTCCGAAATTTATGTCTTGCATTATTGTATTAGAGTCACAGTTCACAGAATATGAATATGAGACCTAATAATCCTAGCATTACAGGTATATCTCGTCGGCCCAACATCATAAATACTATGCAAGACTCAAACTTCGATGCTTATGCGTTATGAAAACATCTTCTGCCGCTGTACTATATGACAAATTGATGCCTTTAAATAGCTAACTAGATTTTGATCCGCGCTTTTCAAGCACGGAAATTTTTTATGATTAAAAATTTATGTAATTGGGTTTTACCTTAATTTAAAGAATGTTTTGGGATAAAATCAGTTCACCAAAATTTATGGTGATGATTCTTATTAATTAGTTTTTAGTTTTAGTTTTTATTTTTAGATTTTGGTTTTTATTTTTTAAGTTTCTATTTTTGACTTTCAGCTTTTGGTTTGGGTTTTTAATTTTAGACCCGCTGAGTTAATTTGAACTGATATTACTAACAAACAAATCCCAAATAATCGAACATCTAATTTAAAACTGAAAAGATGACAAATTTTTTTAAAGAAATTTGCAATAGTTTATTTTTTAAATAAATAAAAGCAAAAAAAATATAACCTGTTTTTCAGTTTTTGGTTTTGGATTTTAGTTTTTCGATTTGGTTTTTGGTTTTGCTTTACATTTTTAAAATTAGTAAATTATTTAAGAGAAATAAAACAATAAATTATTTAAAATTTACCATTGAAATTTATCAAAACAAAATGATTGTTATTTAAAATAAAAAAATACATTAACATGTTTTAAAGTACATGATTTAAATAAATGATTAATAATAGACAATTTTGTTTTGTTTAAAAATATTAAATACCTTTTGGGCTTGAAAATAATAATTGATTTTTTTATCTATTAAGGTGGAAAGATTATTCAATGTTTTTGGAGTTTTTCCTTAATACTAAGCCCAAAAACCAAACCATATAATTTGTTTTAAAAACAAAAGTAAGCCCAAGACTATATCCCATAAATAACCATCGGTTTAATTTAAGTAATGCGGTTCAATTAACTATATGACTTGTATTATTTGTAACACTCTAAAAAGAGTCCAAATTTAAATGATAACTTATATCAGTAGATAAAAAGAATGACTTTATTTTAATCCCCTATATATTAATTGAGAAACATTTGAAAAGATGTAACCTCAAGTTTGTATTAATTAAAAAGTAACCTTGCTTAGTTGTCAATCAATTAGCATACCAATTAAACTGACGTGGCAGCTTTAGGTTCAATTGAAATTTGCTAGGGAAAAATAATTAGAGACGCATATAACGCATGTAACATAGTTTATATATTT
>CAKOAT010059599.1:109052-183180 GCA_932364175.1 Eruca vesicaria subsp. sativa | reverse complement strand
GGAAGAATATAAAAACTTTTCTTTCATGCTTCTGTTTTTTTTTCTTCAAAATTTAGTGTTTTGATATTAATTCTAGATTTGATCATTTTATTAGATGATAGAAGTCTTTTTGTTTTTTTCTTTTATTTAAATATATAATATATTTTTAATAAATGACCATGTGGCAATAAGACTCTAAATATGATCATATTATATATTTTTATAATATATAATATGATCTCAAACTAAATAATTATGTTTTTTGGTATAAAATTGAATAAACTGAAAATCGATGGTATATAAACTAAATCAAACTGTAGTACATATAGATTTAGAATAGTAGTTATATTTTAATGATCGAAATACCAAAAAATCGGACAAAAAATTGAGCCGAACCGAAACCCAATATCCAGATTGAGCACCTATAATCCGAATGAAACCGAACTATTGTTTCATTTTTCAAAACATAATAAAAATAATAGCTTCATCCCGCATAAGGCGCGGGTCTTATCCTAGTCTATATACTAGCTTGTTGGACTATAAGTTTTTTATTTGCTAACACTGTTGGACTATAAGTTAGGTCCTGGTCTAGTTTTAGTGATGATATAATTATTCACACAAGCTGATCGATTTGAGAGAATGATGATGATAGTGATTTTCTTTGTAATTATGATTTTGGTAATTATAATCTTTGAAAATGTGTAATGTCTCACCTTACTTTTTGATATATTGTTTTATAAAATGGTATATTTATTTAATTAGGATGATATTCTTTCTTTTTATTTAAAAGTTAGGATGATATTCTAAAAGTAATTCTATACATATTATTAACACAAGTTCGAAAAGACTAATATGTGCGATTTAATTTTCCTTAAATATTAACATTTTTTCTTAAACAAAAATTTTAAGAGGCTGGCATGAGTTACTTTATTTATTATTTTTTACTCATTGATTTTTCACTCGTAAATCATATCTATATATATATATTATTTTAAAATTAAGATGAAATTCCGAATATTATAATTCTGAAAAAAATTATCCTATAGTAAAGAAAATGATTTTAGGTACAAGTTCTAACTTTCTGTGAAATACATCTTGTAATATTTTGTATTTGTAATCGAAATATTGATATTTTGGACTTTAATTAGTGCACTTTTCTGTAAAAATAAAACATAAATAAAATTTAAATATATAATTGGTAAACTTTTATTGGAAAACAATTTAAAATTTAAAACAAAACTAAAAATTAATTAATAATTAATAATATGTATTTCATTTTTTATTAACATATGTGTAAATTCTAAAACATAAACTTTTCAAATACGGAAGGATTATCTAATGAGTAGTAGACGAATACATATAAATATATACTTATTTATATAATCCTAAAATAATTGTAATTGCTGTTCTTTTTTAAACATAATTCATATCTTTGTGTTAGACAATATATAAAAAACTCTTACTTGGGTGACTCGGATATGGACACAATGGTCCAATAACTGGCTTTACAAGAACTGCTGATCGTCAGGTTCTCTAAACTGTACATGCAACTCTGACGATTTACAATCGGTTGTCTTATCTGAACTGCTTCAGGTTGCTGTCTTATCTGAACTGCTTCAGGTTGCTGTCTTTCCTGAACTGCTTCAGGCTGCCCCTTGACGGCCTTCAGCGTTCTCTGTACCTCCTTGACGATTTTGTCTACGAAATCTTTATCTGACGTGCCACTGATAAAAATGAGATTATTAATGTTTTTTGACTAAATAATTAATGTTCTTCATAAGATTTAGTTATGCTTATGACTAGCCCTGGGAAAAAAAAACAGGAACCAAAAAACTGAATCGGAACCAAACGAATATATCTAAATCTGAAATCAGATCGTAATTTTTAAATATCCGAGTAGTTCCTATATTTATATATCCGAAAAAACGAACCGAAAACCGAATTAGTATTCGAATATCCAAAAAAATAAGTTAAAGTTTTTTAATATAAGATAAACGACATCAAGCCCACTTGAATCTAAGTTGGATATACAAAGAGTTATAAGTACATTTTTACCACCAGACCACAATAAGTTTTATTTATTTTCTTATATTCTAAATATATATAGTATTTCTATATTAAAATACGATAAATATTTATAAAATTAACACTATATTAATTCGAACTTTTATTGGATTGACGAATATGTAAGCGCGTAAACACTATACCATTTAAATTAATATATTAACTAATATATTCTGTTTATATATATTTGATTTATATATTAAATGGGTATCCGGAACCGAACCGAAACTGAACTAGAACCGAACCGAAATCAAACCGAAATCTTATAAGTATCTATTGGATATAAGAATGATTTATTCGATATATTAGGAACTGAATGGTTCCTATCCGAAACCGAACCGAATATTTGAATGCACAGGTCTAACTTATGACCCAATCTCACTTCAAAGCGCATTTACAGTTTTACACATAACATAAGAGCATGTTCATGATTGAGATCTTAAATAAGAAATAACATAAGAGCATGTTCATTTCTTTATCAGTAGAAAACTCTTCACAATAAAGAAGTAAAATCAAAAAGTAAGAAAGAGAGTTGAATATGGCTTTATTATCATATTTGTAAACGATTTCTCATCTAATCGAAACTAGTTATCTATAAAATCTTGTTTGATAAAAAAGAAAGAAAGAGAACTGAGAATTTCTCATACTCAGAGAAACTCCCATCACACTTGACAACTTCCTTTAATACTTTTAAACCATCAAAATTAAATAAATAATGAACATTTATCAAATTATTAGTATTATTTAGTTTAGATATTCATCTTTGAACGTTTACCTATAAGGTTTGCCCAAGTTAGTGAAAGACTGTCACATAGATATTTTTTTAGTAATCTTATGTTTTATAGAAAAATAAAAATATCTAAGCAAAAGATTGAAAGACACAAATAAATCATATCAACTTGTAAGAACTTCAAGATTTTATATATATATATATATATATATATATATATATATATATATATATATATATATATATATATATATAAATATTAAACATAAAGAAATCATATTAAACCACTAAACAAACGAGTCGTTATCAAGATACATAAATCACTTATATCTTATATTTTCAATATATATTAAACATAAATGTCGAAATGAGTTTTTCAAAACTGAAAGCTGATAAATTATTACTCCCTCTGTTCTAAACTAAATGATGTTTTGGAAATTTTTGTTTATTTCAATATACTTGACGCTTTGCAGAAATCAATGAAAATTATAGTGACAAAAAACTATATTTACCCTATAATTAATGTGATTTATGATAAGATATTCTCTTCGTTTTTTTAATATTTGACGTTTTGGGATTTTTTTGTTTCAAAATAAATGACGAATTTTTTTGCAAAATTTATTAACAGTTAATGTTAAATGAACAATAAATAATATGATAACAGAAAAAAATAATAATAAGATTTTATCATCTATTTTATAATTTGATGAATTGTAGTTATGTAAATGTTTAATGATATTTTTGTTTAGAAAATATAAAAAAAAAAATATTTTTTTAATTTATGTACTCAATGCTAAGATGACATCAATTAAGTAATAGAGGGAATAACATAACTAAAGAAGCATAGAAAATGTAATATACTAAATGTCAACAACGTAATATAAAAGAAAACAGAGCGAATATTTAACATCTACTATATTTAACGAAGGTTGTATGGAACTGCTTTTATCATCAGTTGAAACTCGACTACATGTATTTGATAAATATATTTTTCAGAAAAACTGTAAAATGAACCATATTTCTATACTAAATATTAATTTTCTTTTTTTCTTTACTCTTATAATTAAGGAAGTAAATTATTTTGTTTTAAAAACAATTTGATTTTCTATTATATTACTATTATTAATATTGGATCAAAGATATAGGAAAGACATATTAAACAAAACACAATATAAATAGGAAGTCCAAATTTTTGGATCGGCACTAGATTGGACGTAGACCATGTGTTCGAAAGCTTTGCATTGGCACTAATATGTTATGATATTAGTCAGTTTTAAGAGACAAAAGAACAAGGAGAACCTGGCTGCCGAAAGTGGCATGGCAAAGTACTTAGGAATGGACATCAAGGCTTCTTTCCAACTCTTGACCCTTTCTGGCTCTTTTAATTTGTATTCGTTCTTCAACTTTCTGTATTGATCGCCGAAGTGCCCAGTGAGATGTGTAACAGAATCGACGGGAATCTTGTAGAAGACTGGGATCACTTTAAGTTTATTGTCTTTCACGCATTCATAGATCTTCGCCAGCTCGTCCAAGCACCATTTTGACTCGGAGTACTTTTCGGAGAATATTGCCAGCGCCAGCTTGGACTCCTCTATCCTTCGAAACAAGGTTGAAAGGTGTTGTCCCCTCTCCTCTTGATCGTCTATGAAGACGTTGATATTTTCGCGTGTCAATTCATGCACGAGAAAGCTGACAATGCCTTTGCGCAAATCTGGTCCGCGAAAGTTGATGAACACTTGAGGTCTCGTTGCAGAAGAAGAGGCCATTACGTGAGAGCTATTTTTGTAGGGAAAAAGAGAATTTGGTCTTCTTTTTTTTTTTTTGTCTCTTTAAGCTTGTTAAGATGCCTTCGACCACAACTCTAATCTACCCTTCTTATGCATATGATAGTTGCATAACTTGTCAACATCTTCTAATAATTTATTAACCGGAAACAGAAAGGAAAAAGTTGGTTGAATTGGTTTATTAAGTTTTAACTATATCGCTCGAGACCGCGTACTTTCTTGACAAAATCAGGTTTCTTAATCATAATAATAATATGTCTTATCAAAAAATAATAATATGTGCAGTGATAAAATTTTTATACTCCCTCTATTTTTATTTTTATTTTCATTGTAGAATAGAATATTCATTTAAAATAAATGTCATTTTAAAATTTCAATAAATTTTTTGTTAAGTTTATATGATACTTTTTATATTTTTCAGTTTATTTTTCTGTTAGTTAAAATATGATTAGATATATTAGTAATGAAACATTTGGAGATTACATATTTGAAAATGATCTCATTCATGACCGGGGTTACATCTCATTAATTTATGATTATTGATGAGATTATATATATTTACAGTATTTTTGGAAAATTATTTTATTGATTTGTATCATAATTTGAAACTGACACAAATTAAAATCAAAATAAAAAAAATCATTGATGTTTAGAGTTTATTAATTTATCGATTATTAATTTATAGAGTTTCGATTTTAGTTACAATGTTTTTTTTCTTTATCGCATATTTGCGTGGGTCTACTCCCTAGTCTTTAAATTATAATCCAAGTGACATAGACCTCAATAGAATCATTCCATATATCGCATATACCGTATTGTTTAAGTGTCAATTAAAAACTGCAACTACAGTGTCAATTAATAACTGCAACTACGATGTCAAAACAAAATAAAAATAAAAATAATTGCAACTACGAAAAAACTTAGTAATGTCAAGAGAAGTTAACTTGTTCATATAAATGAGGAATCTCAGCTCCCAAACGCGGAGAGATATACTAAATCATGCAATGTGCCATTTTAAAATTATATGTTTTCATAATCAATGAGTTGTAACCACGATCGGAGATGTCTATGTTCACAGAAAACAAATTTGTTTTTCCGACTAATGAGACACTTGCATTTGAATTAGAATTTTTTTCATTGTAAAACAATTTTGAGTTTTTAATAATAATATAGGACAGTTTTTGAGGTAGTTTTTTTAACTAGAAACCAATTATTGTCAACTAAAGTCTTTTTATCTAAGTAAAGGGGTCCTATAATTTTCCCAGATTTACAACTTTTTATTTCTTTTCTCGAGAGTAACAAACAAAATTTAGAAATCAAAAATCTTCAAAAACTTCTTCTTCACATCTCACTTTTTAAGCTCTCGATCCAAGTCATATACGCAGCTCCTCTTCGGCGTGTTTCTGGGTCCTCTTATATGATCGCTGGTGAATCTCCGTCGAGCTTAATCGCAAAAATGGTTACAGTTCGTATTTTTCTCACCGTAAATTAACACATTGTGCTCTTCGATTCATTTCCCTTGTGTTGTGACAGTAGCTCGTGGTGATATGATGCTCGAAATCCCATCATGGTGGCCGTTTTTTAGTTGCACAATGAATCTGAAACAACAATGGCCAAATCTCACTATTTTTTAAAAAAAACTAAAGTTGAAAATCTATTTATAAATGATAAAGTTATGATCTTGAAGTGTAATCTATAATTAAAATGTAAAAGAATGGAAGATTATGAGAAACAAAATCTATGGCAGCCGCAAAAAGTATTGCAGCCCTAAAAAATCTAGGAAAGACGAAGATATAATTACTAAAATGCCAATCACTAAAAACTTGAAACTAATGTGTACACATGTGTAATAAAGTGTACACGTTGTTGAACAAAATGCGTACCAAGCTTCCAAACAAGACATATACAAGTTCATAGGCATACACATGGATAATAACGTGTATGTACACTATCATATATGGTATTGTACAACTAGTAGTGATGGAAGCATACTCCCATATTTAAAAGAAGAAACAATCTGTATATAATAAATTCAGATTTACCCTCCCATAATATCTACATATATACATATTCCACGATATAACTTGTACAAGAAACATGAAGTGGACAATATAAGCACTTAAATGTAGTGTACACATGTAGTGTACACAAGTATATTTTGAAGTTGATGTACATATGTCCACTATGAAATAGACGTACATGTACGACATGAGCATTTAAATGTTATTACTGCATCTTAATTAGTTAATTTTAGATTATTTAAGTAGCATTTAAACAACAATCTACATATATGTGTACAACTTCTTTACATATATTGGTTCATTTTCGATGTACACGTGTACACGCTTCAAAATGTACATGAAATAACCTGTCCATTTGTCTTTAACTTCTATTTTTTTAAGTTTTCTACACGTGTACACACATGTTGTTTGTTAAAATTGCTCTTACAAAGTGTACATGAAATAACATGTACAAAAATTGATCTTACATGTGGGTATCTATGCATCGGTATACGCGTGGACAATATTATACAAGTGAATCATTGTACATGATAGTAAAAATTATGTGTACACATAGACATCATATGGTTGTATACATTTTGAAACTTGCAAAATTATCCAATTAAATAGTGTGATATTATGGTAATATGTACACATATTTTAGTTATATCACTTCTAAGTCTAAGTACACGTCTTGAAACTTGTAGATCCAGATGAGTAATGTTATGTCATGGTAAGAATGTCTTCATATTGTTAATTTGGTTGTGCAATGATTGACATGTACACATTGTACATAATATTTATTTTAGCTAAAACTGTAAAATACTCTCTGTTTCAAAAGAAAGATTTTCACTATCCTCATATACATAAACATTAAACATGTACATCTTTCAACTTAGAGTAGTATCAGTTTACAAAGAAATATGTACAACGATTTTGGATGTACATGTGTACATGTCACGAAATGTACACAAAAATAACTCACAAATTTCTTGATTGTTCATTCCAGTACATCCTCATAATTGCACGAATGATACTTGATATTTTGTTAGTATTTGCCTCCAATACTCTCTTTAATTTAGCCAAAAATTAGGAAATTTCTTTGATTTAGCCAAAAACTATGATATTTTATGATTTTAATGATTTTGAATGTCTTGTGTTAGTTTATTTTAATTATGTTAAGTAACATTGTAAGTGTATATTTTCTATTTGTGTATTTAGTTTAATGATTTTGAATATCTTGTGTTAGGACACATCTTCACTTTTTAAGAATATTGGCGTTAAAATTAAATGATATAAAAATTAAGGGACCGAACGTGCAAAAATGTCAAAGTTAGCCATTATTACTTTTGAGCTTTTCTGATGGTTGAAGGATTCGTCAGAGAGGAACAGAGGTCACATCAATGATGAATCACGACAAAGAAGAATGAATTGGAGCACGATACGAGGGATTGAGTCGAGTGAAAACGCGACAGACCGGATTTACCTTGTGATGTCACGAAGAAGATGAACATTGTGGCCTAGAGATCGAATTTGCATGAGGCTCGCCGGCGGTTTCGGAGTAGGAACAGAGCAGAACAACATGAGAAAACAGAGACACCATGTTTGAACCTTGAAATAGTGAACAAGGGAAAAAGACGAAGAAGAAAATTATATGAGATCCAGTTTATTTTAGTTAGTTAAAGTTTAATTAGAAGGTGACTATCTTGTTTAGAAAAAGAGGAAGAAAAGAGAACTAGTTAGAATAAATTGTCTTGGTAGCATAAACTGTTTTTTTGTGTAATAAAAAACTTAAAACTGACATATGATGTAATTGTTTCTTTAAATTATCTTCAATATACTCAAATCTAGTGGACGCAATTGGTAGTATAGATTTGACATTTCATGTTTCAGATTATAGGTGGAGCCATGCCCAGGATCCTAGACGCCCAAGGCAAAAATAAGGGAAATGGATTTTTTTATGTAGTTTACTCTGCCGTGTTGACCTTCAACCCCATACCATAAAAAACGTTTATCAAGCAAGTTAGGAGCCTCAAGTGTAATACATGTTAGTATATAATTGTCATCTTGATAATTTAACAAGCAAGTAATCAATAAGATGCCTTGTTTTAAAAATCTTATATATAGTTGACTGCATATATTCCTAAATTTTCCCAATTTGCTAAGGATTATTGTTAAAAAAATTTTGATTTCCAATTTAAAATCAATTGGCAATTAGTAGATTGATTCAAATCTCTTGTATATTATTTATCTCTCTTTCATTTTTCGATGTGGGATCTTTATCTCTAACATTCTCCCTCGAGATAATGATGGTATAATCATTAATTTCGACAAACCATCATACTCCTAAAACAATGCTCTGTATTAGCAATTTCTACAGAACTGGACCTTTTATAGGCCAAGCTAATGGGATGATCGAACTATTGTCTGGACCGGATTAATGGGTTAGAATGTTAGTCCATTCTGATACCATGTTAAACAAAATAGAATATGATATATTATTGTGTTGTGTTTGATATAAAATGCATATATAGCGGTAATCTTAACTTAGTTAACACTAGATGATGTTAATTTTTTTAAACATTTAATATAAATATGCTAAGAATATCTTGAGATGAACTTGCTTTTCAAATTTTTTTTTTTAGTGTCGAGGGTCTTCAAAGATTTCACAGGTTTATAGTCTTAATCTGTAAGATATATATTTTTTGGTCCAACATATTTCTAATACTCTCATGCATGACAAACATGAAATGTAACATGCAAATCTGTAATCACAAACCACGTATGTCATAGACACTATGTAAATAAGAAAGGATGAAAACTTCAGCTCTTCTTTGGTCTGACAATGAAAATACATCCCATAGACGCAACTAAAACTTCATAAACAATCGTCGTTAACTTGAACAGTTTATAAACCAGACTAAAAAATTGACCTGAAACTTAAATGTTCTAGTAGAACTCCCCGTAATGGTTAAACTAAAACTTTCCAAACTATGGAAAATTAGAACATAAACTTTGAGAAATTCTAAATTTATAGCTTTGTCGCAGATTAAGTTCCAATTGTTACGCCTTTTCACGGTCAGTTGAGGCACAACTTTTAGAGCTTACTTTGACCAGGTACTTGTCTAATTTTTGTTTATATATACTTTTAAGTAATGCTTTTACATATCTAACACAAACTTTTATTTGAGTAGACAGTACTACATAATTGTTTTGGTATACCTTGGGCTTAGATTATGTTTGTCCCATATTCTCTATACAAGCAAAGTCATTACCCTAAATCAATTCTTGTTTTCCAATCTTTGAAAATTGTTAGCTACAACTAATAAAGCGATGCCATATCAAGGAGTAGACAAGCTCAGTTCAGGTGGCAGTGGAACAAAAACACGTTTACATATCCTCCATCTTAAAAGACCAATCACCACAAAGAATCAATCTCAACGGACCAAAGTTTTCTCATCGTCAAAGTCCAATCTTAACTTCCAGAACAAGAAAAAAAAAGAAGATGGTCTAATATACCAAAATAAGATGCTCTGAACCAAGAAAGCTCAGAAACAACAAAAAAAAAAACAGCCGGTTTGTGTTAAACCGGGATATTTTAGGCCGCAGGTTTCTTCTGAACAAGATCCTCAATCAAATCAGCCGCCTCTTGAATCGTTGTAATGTTCTGAGCATCAGTTTCTTCCACACTTATGTTAAACTTTTCCTCCAAAGCCATCACTATCTCCACCTACATCCATATCCAACCGGAAAAATATCAGCGAGTACACCACATTTTAACTAATAACAAACCATTACGTTACAAAACCGTTAGGTCTACTCTAAATAGAAAATAAACTTGGCTTAAACATCACGTTAACATGAAAAGAAAGAGAGAGTATTAACATACGGTGTCGAGAGAATCAGCGCCAAGAGCAGAGAACTTGGACTCGGCAGTGAGAGCAGTGTCAGCGGACAAAGCCAATTGTTCCTTTACAATGTCACTCACTTTCTGCACTGTCTCTGGTTTTGCCTGTACACTCCTCGCATGTTACAATTCAACTTATTGTATTTCTAATATAATTTAAATAAATAGTTTTTTACTTACTGCACAACTGATTTGAAGACGAAGGCTCTTTAAAGACTGAAAACTTCCAAAGGAGATAGCCTGAAAACTTGAGGGTTTCCTTAACACCTGATGATTAAAAGTAGGTAATTGCGTTATTTGGTGGCAAAAGACGTATAATCACAAACTCTAGATGTGTATATAAATAAAAAACTGTACACTGATTTAAAGAGACGAATGTGGTCAAGTTACCTGTGAAAATCTGCTAGATTGTATAGAGGGAGCTCTGAAGCTTAGAGAATTAGTTGATAGGGAAGCCATTTGAGGAGATGTAGTTCAATGCAGAGCTCAGAGATACAAACAGTGGCTTCTTCGAATGCTACCAATAATTGGATAAGGTGTAATCTCTTAAAGCAGAAAGATATCTATACTTTTTTTGGAAAGTAGGGGACGCGGATACGGCGTCGTTCACAGGACGCAAGAACAAGTAAGTCTCTCTGTTTTGTGGCCGAGTTTGGTTCTTGGGGATTCTGACCTATCTTCCGCACATGTTGCTATGGGTCCTACTTTTGTGAAGTGTGGTTATACATTTTCTGCAACTAGAATAGGCCCAAACCAAAATATAAGTTATTTCAACGTTCCCATTTTGGTTCTTGGTTATCGTGTCTTGTTTAAATTAGCTTTGAGATTCATTGGTGATGATTGCCATAATATCTTTTGTTCCCTCAATCTTTGTGTAGCTATGCAAAACTATATGATGAGTATCTTGGTCCGAGCGTTCGGATAGATGTCGAACAGATACAAATTCAAGTTCTTGGTTCGGTACAGATTTTGGATTTCATTTATGTTTTATGTAAGGGACGGTCCTGAGATTTACGGGGTCATAGGTGATTTTTAAGAAAAATTCAACTAAAATTTTTCTTTATATCAATTTGGAGGTTTTCAAAAAAAAAAAATGGAACCTATTTCTATATAATTTTTTTCAAAATGTCCAGGAATCCGAAAACGAATATTTCAACAAGCTTGGTCCAGGACCGGCTTAGTGTAAACCTAAAAGTAAATCACAAGTAAAAGAAAAAAATATCTGTCTAAAATAACATAAAGACTATAACCTTGAGTATCCGAAGTTTGGGGCTGATAAGTATATTACGAACGTTTGTGTTTGTTGATGAATTTTTGTTTTTTTTTTTTCATTTTATTAGCTAAGAATAATTTTTTAAGTGTAGCAATCATTTGAATATCAAGAGGAGTTTACTTATCCTTGTCGAAACATATTCTTATCACCTTTTTGATAGGAGTTGATTAGTATTGAAATGCAAGTAACAAGAGTCCCAAAGGATAAAAACAAATGAAGACGAGACTTAACACAACAAGTAACAAGAGTCTCAAGGATAAACACATTACGAAATCATACAGTTTCTTTTTTCAGATTTTTCATCTTATAACAATAAGTAATATTTGAAAGCTTGAAAAATCATGAGAGTTTAAGTAAATGTATAACATGAAAACGTAAAGAAAGTTAATCAGTAATGACGAGCAGCTGAGGCAGTTAAGACAGTAAGGATGAACAAGAGGATAAAAGAAGCGAAGGATAATGCGAGTGAGAGAGTAACACGGTTACAGTAATTATGTACGTAGCCACATATCGGAAGCCACCCGGCGTGTGTATTACCGTACTTTCCGATGTAACCATCCGACATAGCCGCAGAGAAAGCCGATATAGCCGTCAGCGTCGTTAGCTGTATAGCATGATTAAAACTTGTTACTTGTTAGGTTAATCTTAATAAAAAGAACTTTGGACAATTTGGAGCCTTTTCGATTAATGTATAATAGCTTTTAAATTTTTGGGTCTAAAGTGAATATCTCATCCGGTAGTGTTGAGAACCGACCATGTCCATCTCAAATAGTTCATGTATATAGTCCATATCGTATTTTAGAAGGAAAAAATGGAGAATAATTACCAAATCAAAGAAGAAGAGTGCAAATACAAGTCCTCTTCTACGGACAGCTAAACAAGCCCATACGAGCGTAAAAATTGTCATGCCTGAGATAGCTATCTCTGCGTACACCAAATATCTGCGAAACATATCAAAACAATTACACATTTTCCTGTAATCATCACTCGATCTCTCACTTAATTGTAACAATCTGTTTTGTGTCACATCATTGTAATGATTCTAGTTAATACCGTTTTAAGGTTGTCCATGTTTTAGGTTTCAAGTGGTAGCAAACACGAGACAATGGAATAGTGATAAACGAGATGTGAACGAATGAAACATGAAAAATTCAAGAATGAAATTATTTTACATAGTCTTCTACGTCACAATAGAGAGACATCTCTTCTTTAACACTTCTCTCTTAATTTTTTTTTTGCAAAATTTCCTACCAGAATGTGTGAGTTAACCATTTTTCATAGGTACTTTAATGTGTTTCGGTGAAATTTCATCGGACGCAGATTAAAGATGCTACATTCCGTCATTTTTTGATTCACTAATTAAATAAGTATGTGCAGCTTGATAAAAATGAGAAAAATAGTATACCTAAAGGCAGATGAGTAGTCATATTGAGCCTCAAAATTAATGCCATAAACAGAGGCGAGTTCATGGTTAGTGATCATGAGCCCCATGGAGGTCAATGCAGTGCCAATGGCTAACACTCTCATCGACACTTGAACCCCAAGATTCATTAAAGGCGTTCTTCTCCCATCATTGGCTCCCATCATTATTCAGATTAATCAAGATTTCACTTTCCTTAATAAAAGGGGACAAATGATACAAATAAGACAAAGATATGGTTGTTGTTGTTGTTGTTTGTTGTGATGTAAGATCCCAAAACTTCACCAAGACAAGAGAAATGTCATGGATAAGAAGAGATAAAGAGAGCATGATTTTATAGCAAATCAACATGTGGATGAGATTGCAAAACAAGATATTTGAGGACGTTGGATGATCGAATCCTCTGCCTAAACAGCTGGGCACTTTCCGTTTGAATACATTCAAATTGGGAACATATCTGTGAATATATATAGGGTATGTATACACGTCATTTTTAAAACATTATTTGGTGTTTTAAAAAGGAATCTGGATAATTAACTTACTTTCTGTTAACATCAACAAAGATCACAAGTTGTTTTTTCCATCGAGGTAGGGCTGAGCAAATAAACCGAACCCGAAAATCTGAATCGAATCCGATCCGATAAAAACGAATCCAAACCGATCCGAACCCGATTTAAATACTGAATGTATCTTGTTTTATGATATTTCGGGTTATGGGTATTATCCGAACCGAACCCGGAATTAAATGGACATCCGTTAGAACCCAAAACATTCAAAATTTTTAATAAGAACGTGTAGCGAACATGATCTTAATTCCTAATATATATCCAAAATATTTAATATATTACTAAACATCTAAATAATTATCTATTACATCAAGGTTGATGGTTAAAACTGGCGATTGAAACTTAAAATTTTTTTATTAAGGTTTTGTTTTTATTAAATAATGTTTCTTATTTTTTAAGAACTTAGTTTTCGTTTTATGCTTTCACTTATTTGGTTTTCTTTCAACTAATAACCATGTTTCCTTTCGTTTGATTTTGAATGATCATGTTTGATGTTTTTTTCTTATTTTTGAATCAATTTTACTTATGTTTTGGTTACAAAATAGTTACACATTAGGTACTTTAAATCCGAAGAACCGGTTTTACTTATGTTCTGGTTACAAATTAGGTACAAATCAAGTATTTTTAAACCAAAGAACCGATTGGGACCCGAATCTGAAAGTATAACGGGTTATACTGGTTCTTTAAAGTTTACTAACCCCGATAGAACCTGAACCGATCCCGAATCGAACTTTCAAATAATCCAAATGGAACTGATTTTGATAAACCCGAAGAACCGAAACCTGATTGGACCAAACCGAAACCCGATTGGGACCCGAATGCCCAGACCTACATCGAGGATTATAATAATCTATATTATAATAGTAGACTTTCTAGGCTCCATAGCGTGCCATGTCAGCAGCTTTATGGGTCCCGTAAGTATTTTTTAAAAACGCATAGTCTTGGTAAGATGATTGGGAACAATGAAATACACTTTAGCCAAGTGGTATAAGGTGTTTAATTAAGTATGCAAGGTTGTGGGTTCAAACCACGCAGCTATCACGGATTTTGATTTTTTGATCTAAGTTATTATCATATGGGCTTTTTGTTTATAAGGTTTTTATGTTTTTTTTGGGCTTATTGTTTTAAAAATTAAAATAATTGGATAAACCCTAAATCTTAACAAGTTCAAACCCAAAAATAGTTAAAATTGGATCCTAAAACAAACAGTAAAAAACAAAAAAAAAAAAGAAGTCCCACCCGGTTACCTACGCGGATGGTTTAAAGAGCCTTAAACTATCCTATAATATAGCTCAACCCAAAAATAATAAAAAATAAATCCAAAAACGAACAGACCAAAAAAAAAAGTGATTCCCGCGCGGCTGCCTACGTGGATGGCTTAATAAGCTTAAATAATATAGCTTAAGAGCTCAAAAAGTTAAATCATTGCACATATTTCCTAATATATATTTTCAAAAGATTTGTAGGTGAGATAAAATAAAAAAACAACAAAATTTAATTATTTTTCGTTATTTATTAAATGAATATGTAATTTTTCTTACATTTTAATAACTACTATAATTTCATTAAAAACATTCCTCACTACCGATTCCAGACTCCAGCGAATGGATTCCCACAGTCGATGACGCTGTAGATAAAAATGCCACATCATTTATGAACAAAACTCAAACTTACAAAAAATCATATATAAAACCTATCTAATGATACTTAAACAACGAATATTAACTTAATTAAGGTTATTTTCAAATTGATAAGTCGTTTAATACAAATATAGAATTATATCAAGTTTGACCTACGATACAAAAATTATTTACAGCAAAAAAACAGCTACTTTTACAGACTAAAAATTATATTGTAGCCTAACTATTCCTATAAACCTTACTTCGCATATAAATAACATTTAACACATTCCTAATATATTTTCAAAAAAAATTGTATGTGAAATAAAATAAATAAACAACAAAATTTAAGTATTTTCGTTATTTATTAAATGAATATGTAATTTCTCTTACATTTTAATAACTACTATAATTTCATTGAAAACATTCCTCACGACCGACTCCAGATTCCGGCGAATGGATTTCCATAGTCGATGACGCCGTAGATAAAAATGCCACATCATTTATGAATAAAACTCAAACTTACAAAAAATCATATATAAAAACCTATCTATTGAAACTCAAAGAACGAATATTAACTTAATAAGGTTATTTTCAAATTTATAAATTGTTTAATACAAATATAAATACTATAAATATAGAATTATATTAAGTTTTGACGTAGGATATAAAAACTATTTACAGCAAAAAAAAAAATAGACACCTACTTTTACACACTAAAAACTATATTATAGTCTAACTATTCCTATAAACCTTACTTCGCATATAAATAACATTTAATACATTATACTCCCTTTGTTTCATAATAAGTGTCATTTTAGACTTTGGCACACGAATTAAGAAAACAATTAATTTTGTATATTTCCTATATAAAAATACAATTACCTATACATCTAATCATATTTTAACCAACAGAAAAATAGATTATAGAATAAAGTTAATAAATTTTGCATTAAAAACCGAGAACGACATTTATTTTGTAACGAGAATTTCTCTCTACAACGACACTTATTATGAAATAGAGGTAGTATATACAATATTTTCACTTTACACTCTTAATACATTCTTTCCATTTCATTATTATTTAGTGTCATTAGAAGAATCTACTAAACCAACAATCGAAAAAAATACACGTAAACACAATGATCCCGGCCGCCACGCTTGCGCGGGCATTATGCAACTAGTAACTATGAAAGCCATACATATCAAATGTCCCATATCACGTTTGCCCGTGTGTCATTTATTTTTACCAGGGCCGGCTTAACACTGTTATGGGCCTTAGGGCAAAAAAAAATTTCGGTCCTTTAAATTTCTATTTATTTAATTTTTTTGTATATATTTTTCTTTCTAAAATTTAATTATTAATATTTTGTGATGAAAAAAAGAAATTTTATACACATAAAAATTTTTGGACCCCATTTTAAATTTATTTACTAAAGTTTTAAAATTTTATATATGTAATTATGTATTTATTAAAAATTTTGGGCCCCTAACTATTAATATACGGGGGACACGGGTTTGGATCCGGAGCGGTCGCACCGTTTGTCCCCCCCCCAATTAGCCGGCCCTGATTTTTACATCAATATATATATAGCTCACATGTCTTTTCTGTTGTTTTCAGTTTTGCTTAAGTGAAAAACCTAAATAAGAAAATAACTTAGATTATACCTATTATCCAGTAATATAAGTTGATAATTAGATTATTAGATTGAATTCATTCATTTACAAGTTATCAAAAAAGCAAAACAGATATATTCTTGTAGATCATATATACAAATTTAACAAAACTACAGATACAAAATTTATTTATTTAAAAATTCAGTAAATATATATAAATTAAGTTTTGTTAAACTTTTAAATAACAATTTGATTAAGGTTTAATGCACATTTTCTCACATTCTACTTTATCTGTAAAAAGACCTTTGAGCCTAAAACCTATATAAAAGAGAATTTAGCGAATCAGTTAAAACACTATCGAAAATATGATTGAGTTTATAATGATAATAAAAGGTTGAATGGAACCTAAACTATAGATAACCTACATTCATGAACACTAACGAAAGAAACCAGGACAATACAAAATATAGCAAATTTCATTGACGACATTAGTTTTTTTTCATCAACTTTTTGTTTATGATAGAAATTGCTGTACGTGAACACACATATATATATAGAGAGTTAGTAGTAGATTTGTTGTAGGGAAATCTGAATAATTTTATTCTATTTTTGTTCTAAAATATTGATGTCTAATTTATTTTTTGATGTTTTTGATTTGATATAACATCACCTAAAAATAACAATCAACGCTAGCCATATATGTTGTTGAAAGGTCTGTAGCTAAAAACGAATAGTGATGGTTAGGGACAAATTTTGTTCCCTGCTAATTTGCTTTATCGCTGAAATTTGTTGCTAATTTTATAGCAATTAATACAGAGCAGCCACTTTATTATCATTGATTTTCAAATGACATATTTACGTGATTATCACGTAAAAAACTTGTATATTAAAACATAAGTCATGGCTTTGATTCATGTGTAATTTTAAAAAAAAAAAGATTATTACTAGAAATTTTTACTATAGGTATTTTGTTAAATCTAATAATAAAATATTTATAACTATTTTAATCATAATATCTTTTGATATCTTTTGATTTTAAATATAAATATATATTCAAAATTACAAATATCTGTTGAAAAAGATTTAACAAAATCTTAACTTTTAAAAAGTTATGTAAATATTTCACTAATTTCAAATTAGTAAAGAATATAACTATACATTAATATATATATATATATATATATATATATATTTAGTTATCTTTTATAAAAAAATAAAAATATATCCTTTTATCTATATTTTGTAAAATCATAATGTATCATATTAAAAGAAAATTAATATAGTAAAATTGTATTAAATAGATAAATTAATCTATTTTATTTTTCATAAATATAAATATTAACATTAAAAATATAATACGCTGGTAGAACAGGTTAACATTAGTAACTATGTAATACATGTATGAAATTAACATATAAAATTTTATATATACAATAATATATTATTTAAATAAATATAAAAATGTGTAAATTTAGTATAAATTAAATATAAAATAATTTTCTAACATGATTTTTCATGCATATATTAGTTTATTTAATAATTAAATGCAAACCCAAGAAGATAAATATATAATAAGAAATGATTGAAACACTTGTTATTAACATGTGAATTATAAAATTATTGTCTTTGTAATAGTTTTATAAACATTTAAATATATAACTAACATCAATAATAATGTAAAATAGATATTTATGTATATAAAAATGAAAATAAAACATACACGATTGCGCGGGTAAATTAAATCTAGTGTAGTTTAAACTACCTTTTGCATATACATCACAATATCACATTGATACCTTATCCAATATTTTTTTGTCAATGTAAAAAAGTTGCTAATTGGTAATTTGCGCTTTTGAGAAAGGATTATTTTGTTTATAAAGTCTAAGCAAATGTGGGCGTCTAGAAGCTATCTAGATCAAATTTTCAAAATATCATTTGAGAATTTTATTTATAAAGTCTAAGTAAATTTCTAGGCACCATCTAAACCAAATTTTAGAACACTGATTTATAGCTATAATATCAGAGGTAAGTAGTATATCTACCCACAAACCAAACCTGATTTGAGAATCACTAGAAAATCATAACTATTATTCCATTCATTTCAATTTATATGTCGTTATAGAGTAAAAAATTTCTTTTAAAATAAGTGTTATTTTATAATATCAATACAAATTTTTTAAAAATTTATATGCTATTCTATTTTTTAATTGGTTGAAATATGATTAGTTGTATAGTGAATAGTGTTTTTTCTCGAGAATATATAAAAGAATATTTTCTTAATCTGTGTACAAAAATCCAAAACGACAACTAAAATGAAACGGATGGAATATTAGACAATTCATCTTAAAATTGAGAACAACTCAAACATTTTGTCATCAATAGCGTTATTAAGATTTTTTAAGAAATGTTATATTTTTAATAGATTAATGTAAATAATTAAATAGATATAAGTGATGAAATATACCTAGCATAACTTTTTATGGTAAATATAATTGTACTTCTCTTTTAATCGAGAAGATATGGTAAATAAAATTTGTATTTTTTTTTTAATAGAGAAGATATTATGCTGTTCGCAAAAAAAAAGAGAGGATATATATGTCAGTATATAAAAGTAAGTTAATTGGGCAGAAACACTAAAACTATGTCCTTATTAACAATCTACCTTGAACAAATTCTTTGAACATTTATCTCATAAGTAACAGTGGCTTTTAGATATATACAACGTTTTAAATATATAATAAACTTTATATATGTAGTTTGTTAAAAAAAATTATGTTATCTATAAAATTAAATATTTTATTTGTTTTGATAATTTGTAAATGTGTAATTACTGGAGGACTAAAGAGTACTTTTGTTTATGAGATGTATAAACACTAAAACATGTATTTCAGTAACTCTCCAAACTCTTATGTCAAAAAAAAACTTACATCTTTTTATTATATTTTATTTAATAAACCGAGTCTTTTACATTTAAAATTTTAAATACAATTTCAACAGTTTAAAAATAATTTATTCTAGTTTTTCTCAAACATATAGAAACTTTTACAAATACAATCTCCAAAACAAGAAGGAAAACAATTATATATATATCGAGAATCTTGAAGAAATCAGAACTCTTTTAGCAGACAACATTAGTTGCTCCTGTAGTGACAGGACTTGGTACTTCAAGCAACATCGGATTCCATTTCATCACCACTTTGTCACCGCACCTTCCATCCGATGAAACTCCGGGGAACTGCATCTGAGTTGCTTCAACAGACGACACGTTTGGTCCAGCCAATGTCATCTTCTTCTGAGCTACCGACTTGAGCCTATACCTCTCTGCTCTTGACCCAATCACCTGTCCCATAACAGACGCAGCTATGGTAAACACCATAGCCATCTTAGGCATCAACACAGACTTCCTCAGTATCCCTATGAATGGAACCGCTGCGTGAAGAGCTATAAACCAAGATGCAGAGAACTTTTCAGTGTGCTCTCTCCAAACCCCAAGAGGCACGTTTAGCGCCATCCCCAGCATCCCTATCACTAGTACTTTGGATGATAAAGGCTGTGGGCGGAGGTTCTTGGCGAAAGCTGTTTTTGATATAGCTGCTCGAGCTGCTACTATTGCTTTAGGGCACTTGTAATGCATCCCTGGAGGTGGTTGCAGGATCTTCGCCACGAGCGGTGCCACACCACTTACAGCTCGAAATGATTTAGCGATTGGACAGTTTCCTGTTTGAAGCCAGTCGTCACTCAAAGATTCATGGTTTCCTCCCTGAAAGAAACAACAACACAATGGATGTTTTCAGGGCTCTCACATTGAGAAGAAACGTGTTGAGCAAGGCAGAAGAGGAGTAAAAAGCTTTTACCTTGGAAGAATCATTCTTTTTGGAAGAGTCAGACTTTCTCTTTTGGTTTTTAAACATGTCGGAAAACGCATCAAATCCAAAAGGCCCTCCAGGTCCAAAAGATGAGAGACTAATAGTGGCGGCCTTAGCAGCGAGTGGGTTAAACACAGGCTCGCGGTTCTTCTCAGCTTCAGCTCTAGGGCTGTTGGAGAGAGGGACAACACCATCTTGCCCGTGGAAAAGTCTAAAGGCAGTGTCAAAATTGGGTCCATCCTCGAATATAGGTCCGTGACCTGCTCGTGCCTGGAAGGGATTAATATAAAAGTCAACAAAAGAATGTGATGAGATATAATTTAATGCAAAGGAGTTTATGTTTTACTTACGGGGATGGGAAAAGGCAAGGAGGAAGAGAAGGAGAGATTAGTGGGCTCATTGATGTTTCTCAAGAAAGGGCATCTGAGAATATCGAACTGAGAAGCGTTGGAGTCTTCCGAACAATTAGCCATTCTTATTGTGTCGAAAAAAAGGAGAAGAATCTGAACACAAAAAACAAACAAGCAAATGAGTCATAAGAAAAAATGTTCTTACAAACACAAAAATTAAAAATAACAATAGAGTCAACACAACACATGAACTAAAAACTTTTAACAAACAATCCAAAAGACACTAAAGTATCTAACTTTATATAAGAGAATAGTTAGATGCTTTCAAGATTTAAGCTTTGATAATACAACACTATACCAAAACCTTGTTTCCAGATTTACAGAGCCGAAAAGTCGTTAAATTGAAGAACAATTTGGGTATAATTGAAAAGTCTGATTCAAAAAGAAACAATTTTTCCACAAGTCTTATACAATTCACATAGAAACTTGGCAAAAGTCTAAAGTAGTTCACAAGCAAAACCATAGTTAAGAAACCAATTCAACAAAGCCAAAACGAAAGCAATTCAATTTCAAACAAATCGGAAAAAGTAAAGCTATGAAGACTATGAGCACTAGCCTCCACAGTGAAATTGAAATTGAAATTGAAATTGAGTGAAATAGCTTGATAAGTTCTCTAAATCAGATCTAAGCACATATAATGAAAGTGAGATTGACGAAATCAAATTGGGGAAAATGGCTAGAAAGAGAGAAGAGACTTACGGATAAGAGACGGAAGACGAGTACGGACGGTGATGATTCGAAAGGGGCAAATCGGAACAAGTGAGAGGCGTGTGGGAGGAACGATGAGAAAAGGAAAAGCTTAAAGGAAAGAGAAAAGATAACAGGTGGATGAGTGGTTAGGTTGTTCGAAACGTGGAGTTGATTTTTATTTTTATTATTAAGAGCAAACAAAACTGCTGAATTTTTCTCTACCTGCTTCGTGTTGACCACGCGCGCTCTCGATCATCAGCCATCTACTTTGACAATTTTGCAATTAATAATGCAATTTGCATGTATCTTGTTTGAATATGTAAATTTCAATACTCTAGTCCCCACCCAAACCATTATTTTGTCAAAGTCTGCGCCACTTTTTCTTTGTTTTTTTTTGTACACAAGTTAATAGGGATGACGATTAACTCTCTCTCTCGTTCTGTTGTGTTTCCTTGTCTGACCACAATGATTCCGTTTTCATATTGGTTTAGACTTTTAAGACTGGTAACATTGAATTTGGGTTTTATTTGTGACGACTGATGAGATAAACCAAACCTAAACATAATCAGGCCCGCCTAACTTTCCATACCATACCCTGTTATTTCTTTTGTTACGCGTTCGCTTTAAGTTTTACAAAAATATATTTATTACACCTTTGAGCCCAATGGGCTTTCTTCTTTACTTTTTCTCTCTTTGTAGTACCTCAACGATTGGGTACATGATGCATAGTTCTTTTAGTCCAGTTATATTTTCCCTTTGTTGTGGCATGATGTTACTTCCAAATTTTCAGATATGGACAAGTTGCTAATTCACATCAAGTGACGTGCGAACTTGATATAATAATAATATTTGACCAGCTCCTCGCTTGCTTCCAATATACTTTGCATGTTGAACCAAATATGAGTATTGAAAATAGACTTTTCTGATTGGCAATAGCCAGTAGTTATACAGTGTGAATGAGAAACTGTGAAGATGAGAATCACACGTTCTTTTGTATCTTTAAGGTTGTCCTGGTACTGGCTATTTGAATTTGCCACCTTGGTGACAACCTCTGAGTTTAAGTATTTTTCATGTTTTCGTAGAACTAATGACTTTGCTGGTGAAAGCAGTAGATGTGGATGTAGTAGCTGATTCTCTGCGCCTTAAGGCAAAGGAGCTGCACTGCGCCTTACCAAAGGGGTCTGGAATTTTGGATGGTTCCTTATGTTTTTGGGGATTATATCAAGAGAGAAGTGATTAGAGAAACATATATAAACACCCATGAGTACCTCTAGTTATCAACCAGTGTCCGCTATACTTGAAACTGGCTAGGTTGATAGTGTATATATAAAAAAGTCATTAGGCAAACCGCCAGGGAGATTACTACTATTTCCTAGCTAGTAGACGATCTTAGGCTCTGAAGACTAGACGATCTTTTCATAAAATAAAATAAAGTTATAAGCAAACGTCATACAAAACAGAGATTGCTCCCTCCTCCTAATATACGACAAAATTTATCATTGTCAAATTCTGGAAAATTATTGAGATGGAGGTATGATGTGAAGTAAATGGAAATGTAATCAGTCGAACTTTTAAGCTCCACCATAACAATTATGTACTGTATTATATTGAAGACATGAAGAAAAAGCTAAGGTGGAAAAAATATCTGCTAAAGGGAAAAGCACTTTAAATGGACGATGAATTAAGGGTAACATATTATTATACACAAATAGGCAGCTTCAACGAATATTCTGTCAGTAATAAGTTTTGAAGTTATTATATTCCCTTTTATCAATGTATATATGGGGATTATCAATGTAAGGCTATAGCTTTGTTCTTCTTTGTCTTGTTCCCTTGACCATTTTTTGGTTATGTATTTGTATATGTGATCACCTATTAGTGCATCCATTGCCTCGTGTTTGTGATGCTTGTGAATGAATCTTTGAACCTAATATATATTAATCATATGACTTAAGAAGTTGGGCCTTGGTTATTACTTCAGTCACTTAATTGTATTTAGCCATATTTTGGTTTCATTATATAATTGGTAAAATGATCATTATCATATAATATATAACCTTTGTTCGGTGCTTACCAAAGTAAGCCACTCAATGCACTCATGAAAGCTCTACTCGTCGACCATATATTTTATTGGTAATTCATAGGGCAAGGGAACAAAAAGCTCTTTTGCTAGCAGTAAAGCATACTCTAGTAGCCCTTGTAATTTCGTATATATTCCTGATTTGATCATTTACACATTGCAACAACATTCTTAAATTTGTATAATATTTTATGTCTTATTTTAATCTGATATGTCTGGAATATGTATTCTGATTATGATGTGCTGCTCATGTATGGAACATTGAAGCAGATGCTCTTCTCCTTAGTGCTGACATCTTGTAGACTCTGAGTAAAATATATATGAATTAGAATGGACCCAAAAAAAAGTGAAGAAAGCGAGGACGAGGAGGAATGGTTGGGAACGAATTTTAACCGTCTAATAAGGAATCTGCATGGTTGGATGGAACCACTCCCTTTGACCGTAGAAGAAACACAGAGACTCCATAAAGCAAAAGTTTCTTTGCTAATTATTTACTTAGTTTAATGCAATAAAGATTTAATCAGTCAATTAGTGTCTGATAATTGAGTGAGACTAAAAACGAAAGGTGGAAACAATAAGCACGATGCAAATGGGTTTTCACTTTTCAATAGTCAGTCAATCCTTTTCATACACCTTTTGTTTCAACCAGATGATTTCTGTTTCTCCTTTGATAGGTTATTTAATTTGATATATTTTTTTTACTTAAAGGTTATGGTCTAAGAAAGAATACACTTAATACTATAGAGTAGACTAGTATGAAAGCATACCACACTATTTGACCCAAATTTGAAATATATTCTAAGTAATGTCAGGGTAAAATGATCATCTATTACGTCACACTATATAAACTACATGAACCGAACTAAAGCGTAGGCTGACCATGGCCAAGTAGTACGCACAAGTTAATAAATATGCATTAAGTGATGAATTGGTACTACGTACAAGCTTGTAAACTGAACTTTGTATTTGTAAACTGAACACTACACTTAACCACAAAACGGTTATGATTTACTTCACTGGTTTATTTCACTAAATATATGGAATTTCTTATCGAAATGTTATGTTACATGATACTAATAGCAATTAATGTTACGAATAAGTCCATTCACATGAAACATGCTAATATTCAGCAGTGTTGACATGATCCATGTGACCTCAACAGGTGCATGTGGCATACTATACCACGCCACATGATATTCAAATTTGCAGTTACTAAGAGTCTGCCTTGAAATGGCAAAGGACAATGATCAGGACTGACAATGATAGTAAAACCGTGACTAGTTCTCACGGACTTCAAACACTATATTATACACACACGTACGTAAAGATCTGACGGTGGTCCTGAGGCATCACCATAATGCCTGAAAGTAAGTAGTGTTGATGATAATTACCTAGCTTGTCGCTTGAACTTTCTAATCATTCAGTATTTAACATCTCATCTTTCAGTTTTTGACCCAAAAAAACATCTCATGCATGTTTAATTTTCTACTAGTTATATCAGTACTCATTATCAAGTTAACTTTTAATTTGATTCAAGTTTGTATAGAGCTAGTTAACATTTTACCAAAAAAAGGTTAATATAGAGCTCAATAAAGGCTTCTCTTTTATATTGTTAAATTTTTAATCTTTTATATGCAATTTAAAATATTAAATTGTACATTTTATGGTAATGATTAATGGAGTTATAAGTGTATATGTGTTTCTGGGGTAATTTCACAAAATTTAACCCCTTAAAATATACTTATCGCTATCCAAGGACTAGCCTTAGCCAAATTCCTAAAAAGGACTAAGCTTAGTAAGATTCATAAAAGGAAGGGTTTTAGTAATAAAATCCCTCAACTAAAGATGAATCGTAAAAAAAAACTCTCAACTAAAGATTTAGTGAAATAAACCCTCAATTTTAGTTCCGTTAATATTTGTCACCCTCCGTCACGGAATTTTAGACGGAGGGTGACATACGTTAACAGAACTAAAGTTGAGGATTTATTTCACTAAATCTTTAGTTGATGTTTTTTGTTACGATCCATCTTTAGTTGAGGGGTTTTATTACTAAATGCGATTAAATATTTTAAAATCTTTGTTATCATTTATTTATTCCCTTTATTATTTAAGAATCTTACAAAACATTGAAAAGAATTTATAATTATTTATATATTACTTTATCAAATTTCTAAACTATTTATAAAGCTTAGTAAATAATTTAATAATTAAAAAAAACTATTTATAAGGTTTAACGACGATTTTATAAGCTTTTGTCTTCTATTTCTTAGGGTGGAATAATACATGATTTTCTTGATATTACGAAGTAAAACAATAAAGCTTTTTAAAGGAGGAAACACATACAATTTTCTTATATTAATACTGTCAAATATCAAATAGTTAAGCTTTCTAAGTTATATAAAGTTGTAGGTAGTGTTGAGGATATTTAATTAATTTAGAAATTCAACATTGTTACTTAAAATATGACAAGGACATTTTTCTCCTCTTTAAACAATTTCAGTTTAATTCATACTTTTTTATATTTCAGAAGAAATAATGTAGGATTATTTTTTTGAACCAATATGTTATACTCTTACCATATTAATCAATAAGATTTTCTTGTTTCATTTATTTACTTCATGTTTTTGTAGTATGACGAATAATCACATTTTTAATCTTATAAAATCATCATTAAACCTTAATAATTTATAAAAAGTATTAAATGAGAAAACTTTATAAATAAGTTATAAAATTGATAAAGTAATATATAAAAAATATAAATTATTTTTCATGTTTATAAATCAATTTTAAGATTCATTAATATAAATTATTTTCATGTTTATCAATCAATTTTAAGATTCTTAAATAATGAATAAATGATAATAACTGTATTTAGTAATAAAACTCCTCAACTAAAGATGGATCGTAACAAAAACCCTCAACTAAAGATTTAGTGAAAAAAAACCCTCAACTTTAGTTCTGTTAACGTATGTCATTCTCCGTCTAAAATTCTGTGACGGAGGGTGACAAACATTAACGGAACTAAAGTTGAGGATTTTTTTCACTAAATTTTTAGTTGAGGGTTTTTTTACGATATATCTTTAGTTGATGAGTTTTATTACTAAAAACCCTAAAATGAATAAGCTTAATAGGTTTATTTTATTTTTAAGGCTCCAATTGATGATCATATTTTAGGGGGAAAAAGATGATGAATTCTTTGTTCTTCTAAATTAATAACAATCATGTTGAATTTTTTTGTCAACTTTATTACATGTAGGTTCCACTGAATTCCTCTCTTATCCTCATGTTTAGATGAATTAATGAAGAAAATTATTCTTTCTAAAATTTTATACAAATGTAATTGTTTTAAAAAAAAATGATTCATCGTCATTCCTCTTTTTATATTTATTCTTTTCTTCATATGAAAATTTGGTCATTTATTTTTCCATTCCTCATCAAAGTGTTGCTAATTGGAGCATAAGGGTTAACAAAATACATATTTGGTGTAACTGGTAACAATCATAGAAACATTAACAATGGATAAAAAATGAGTAAAAATAAAAACTTGGGAATGATAAGGAATGATAATTCCTTATCAAAATTACCAATGAACAAATTTTCTCTAAAATAAACTACAAAAAATGAAATGGAAAGGAATGTAAAAAAATTATTCTTCATGAATGGTAATTTTTGTAAAGAATATAATGTTCCTTTTCATTCTCTTGGTTACCATTCAAAACCATAATCTCTGACTATCATTAGTTTAGTGTAAGATTGTAAACAGGGAATCATGTTGTAATCATAATTAATTAGAATTTTGAAAAGTATTTCTATGTAAGTAGTTGTGCCAACATAATATATGCAATGATTTCTCGTACAAGTATCAATATTTCATATAATTCCAATAATATTTGCTTAACTAGATGAATTTGCTGATTTAGTAATATTTTATGGTAGAGTGCATAGATTACATAGGCATCAATTGAAGACTGATGGTGGATATGATAAATATGTAGTAGATAACTAGATTAACACGAAAGGTAAGTGGAAAATCAAGAAGCATAATGGTGAATCTTACCAATACGGTTTACACACGCGAGAGTCGCGTCTAATTAAGATGAAACGCACTATTCTTTGTTTTATAAATTTAGTGTGTTTTTTCTCGAGGCGTTTATATACATTATCAAAGGGAAAAATGGGACTTTAACTCAATATGCCCCTGGGAAAAATGATATTATTCTTTGTTGTTATGAAAGCTGATAAACTATAATTTGTTACAGGCCTAATTTTGGCTGCCAAATCATGAAGTTCAAGAGTGCTCTAAGACAACATATAATATATCACACGTGGCGGACACTTAAACGTTCATTTTTACTGGTAAGATGAACAAAGGAAAAGAACATGGGTTATACCCTCAATGGAACTTCATGTATAATGGGAACTTGAGTTATTGCAACCAATTTTCTTGTCCTCTGGTGTGGATTAGAAAAACATATATATTCCTCTCTAAATGCATCGTCGTGCTCAATCTTGGGTTCGGTATAGCAAAAAAATTCCTCTTTCATGTAGCCAATTAATTGGAGTTTTTATGGTATATATTTTACTATGAAAACTTTGGAATAGTAAAATTAAAACTTTGGAATAGTAATTTAATTACAGATCATAAACACATAAGCTATATGTATGTGCATGGAAAACAAATAAATAAACTATTTGGCTAGTGCGAGTCCTGGTAGAATACTGGAAAATTACATGATTGTAGTGATGAAAGATAACCACCAAATATTTTTATCGAATATATGACTTTAATCGCTATTTATTTGAATGGTTGGCCATAAAACTAACAGACGAGCAATGGTTTAATTTACTGGTCATGCCAAAAGAACAAATCACCAAAGAGTTTAGCTCAACATTTTTTTTAATTATTTGGTTTAATTAAAGGAAAAAAGAAAACTCACTTAAGGGGCTAAGATAATAATATAAACAAGGTTTGGCATAAAGTTTGACATTAATATAATACACGCCAAGAGTGCATACCACATAAAATTATCGAATATTTACCATTTTAAAAAACTTTAGAAATACCTGAGACCATCAATATGCGATGTTCTTCTCTCTCTTAGACCACGAAAACGACAACGTCTCCAACATATAAACATTGCACCCTTACACATGTAACCCTCTCTATATATAGTGTGTACCATTGGCCTCATAGTTCAATTCATATCGAAGAAAACTCAATTAGAGCTAACAAGAGTTCAAGACCTCCTCTTGTTAGCTTGTTCCTTTTCTTCGATAATCTTATTCAAAAGTAGACAGATATATAGTCGAAGCTCATTTACAAAACAATCAAAATGGCTCTAAACGTATTGGCGTTTACATTTGGAATCATGGGTAAGTATCTAAGCTTTCATCAACAACATCAAATACATAAAAAAAAATCAATACGACAATCTCCATGTTAATATATGCACATACCCATTTTTACTCATATGTTTGAATATGCATCTTTTGCAGGCAATATCATATCATTTATCGTTTTCTTGGCGCCAGTGTAAGCATCATCGATCTCAAAACACTCACTTTCTTATTTGTTTTCTCTTTAGCGAATAACTTTTAAAATATCTTTTGGATATTAAATTTCATGTATGCGAAGGCCAACGTTTGTTAGGATTTGCAAGAAAAAATCTATAGAAGGCTTTCAGTCACTTCCTTATGTATCAGCGCTTTTTAGCGCGATGCTATGGATCTACTACGCTATGCAGAAAGATGGATCAGGCTTCCTCCTGATAACCATTAATGCCGTTGGATGCTTCATCGAAACCATCTACATCATCCTCTTCATAACCTATGCTAACAAGAAAGCTAGAGTACGTGTAACCATAACATTTCTTTTGGGTATACTAAAATGCACTCTTTTATAAAAAATATGTTAGCTGATGATATAAACAACCCTGTAGATATCAACTTTGAAGGTTCTTGGGCTCTTGAATTTCTTGGGTTTTGCTGCTATTATTCTTGTATGTGAGCTCTTGACCAAAAGATCGAACCGTGAGAAAGTCCTTGGAGGGATTTGCGTCGGATTTTCTGTTTGTGTCTTCGCAGCTCCTTTGAGCATCATGGTACGTATATACTGCTACATAAGTCTATAATACACTCCTAAAAGCCATACAATCGTATGAAGAATATCTGACGATACTCTAAAGAAAATTACATCTCTGGCAATTTCCTTTTCTGGTATATATTAGCATCTTTATGTTCAATATTATAGTTTTTAACATTTGAAAAGTAAAAAAAACAAATGATGCAGAGAGTGGTGATACGAACAAAGAGTGTGGAGTTCATGCCCTTCTCTCTATCATTGTTTCTTACACTCAGCGCCATCACGTGGCTCTTCTACGGTCTTGCTATTAAAGACTTCTACGTTGCGGTGAGTCTTTTTTCTTGTCGGCATCTTTTCCTTATGATATTAAATCTTTAATAAGCATATAATATTGGACAACGCAACATAGTATCATATATATTATTATGGGTGGTGCATGTTTAAGGGGAAAGAGTTTCCACAACCTTTTCTCTTTTCCCCTTATTCCTTCTATATAAAGACCGGCGAATATATCATTTGAGCCGTACGCTTCTTTTGCTTTATGCTTATAATCATATAATATATGATTGCGTCAGAGAAACCAAGATTATACTTATACGTAATGGGATTTGTACTGTTTCCAACAAATGATTAATGGGAGATTACTGATGTGATTATTATTTTTGTATTGAAGCTTCCAAATATATTGGGTGCATTTCTCGGAGCAGTTCAAATGATTCTCTACATCATATTCAAGTACTACAAGGCTCCAAAAGTTGATGACACAGAAAAACCCAAAACGGTGGCAGATCACTCCATTGACATGGTCAAGCTTGCATCAGCAACTCCAGTAGTTTCCGGTGATTTGAGGGTTCATGCTCAAACTCATGGTGGTGGTGATTTGGAGGGTCAGATGGAAAAGAAAGTGTCAAACCAAATCTAAACCTAAGTAGTTTTTTTATTATTGATTTTATCAATGTTGTACTGTTGAGTCGTGTTTCACTAGATTGTACTTTGTCGTCTTCTATTTTTCCCAACCTTATTATTTCGAAACATTTCGAAATTGTATTATCCTTCCAAAAGTATTTAATAAAATAGTTCTGTTGTTCTCTACCCACAATTCCACAAATACTTGAACCCTCTTTATGGTTAACGAAAATTAAATTCAAAACGTACGCGCGTGATTCTCCTTCTTTATATTACCTCGGCGGCGGCCAGATGTAGGAAATTACGCGCGTAGAAAACTACCCTAACCTTGGGCTTTATATATTGTATTTCGTTACAAAATGATGTCGCTACGGCCCAGTTATTTTTAACAAGCTAAACTATGTCATTTGTAATGGCTTTTCTACCAGAAGAACCTCCACCGTCGCGAAGACACTCAAACGGTACAAGGAGATGCACAAAGAAGACCTGATTAGACCTAAGGTTGTATTATGTGTTTGAGGTATTAAAAAAAATCCAATGCATTTATAATGGGTCCAGTTAGTAAAGTCCTGACATTTGTAACCACGAGTTATAACTTACAACCTCATAACTAATGTTATTTATTTGTTTGTCTACTAGTATGGGTCCAGTTAGTAAAGTCCTGATTTGGTATGTTGCAAAAATTAAAATTTTCAATCAATGAATTTCTTGCAATGAGAACTACGGTTTAGTCTTAATACGACTAGCCATCCAACAAATAAACAATCAAATTAAGGTTTGCAATCGCAGATAAAAGATCAGAAGGTTGAACGAGCAGGGTATCATTACTCGATTTGGATTTGTTCGGGTTACATGATAAAACAAATTCTTATGTGACTTTTTCATCAGTGTTCTACAAGAAAAAAAAACTGGTGGGAACCGAACAAGTTTATTCTTTAAACCGCTATAACCGTTTTCACTAGGAGTAGTAAAAGATCAGAAGGTTGAACGAACTCATCGAGCTTTTCGTAATCGAAAGAGAGCTACTTTTCCGTATTTCAATTATCTCTTTCAGTTCATGTTCAATCCCATTCGAAGCGGTCCTTTTTTGTCTATTTTTTTTGTATGAGGTGGATTGCCCCATTATTAAGGACCCAGAGATAACATGAACAGTCCACTTAGAAATGATCCAGGCCGGTCCGAGTTGATCGCGCCTCGGCTCGGCTCAAGCTCAACCATCCCTGCGACTAAACGACAAAAGGGAACCGAACGGTGCGCGACTTAATGGACCGACCAGAAAGCCCATCGACCTAGATCATTGAGGAGGAGCAGAGCATACTATAAAGGGAGAGGAGGAGACAACGAGAGAGGGGATCCGAAATCGAGCAGTTACTTACAAAGGCGGCTAGAATTAGGGTTTTCACCTCTTTGTATCTCCGCGACTTGTACTTTCACGGCTAAGCTCTCTGAGCAACGGCGTCTCGCCTTGTGTTTTCTTATTTGTACATCAAGTCTCTCATTAATAAACTTACTCTTCCACTCATAAATAGTAAAACGCTTTTGAAATAACCCACCGACAAGTCCTATCACTCTCTTTACCGATACACGACCGAACTCGGTTCAAACAGTTGGCGCCCACTGTGGGGCATAACAAAGTAGCGTCAACATAGGAATGAGTTCGAGTAACGATTCAACCTCCGGTGAGGAGGGAGACACAGTAGCACCGACTCTGGCTACTGCTGTACCGCTCGCCCCGACTTTCATCGAATCCGTCATGGAGCGTTTTGCGCACCAAGACGAAGCTCAGAGAGCGACCACCGAGCAACTCGCCGCCATATCAGCCATCCTCGCTCCGTTCGCCAAGACGGCCGCCACTAACCAACCTTTTCGATGACAGCTGCTCAACACCGACCGAACAGCTAACCCTACCAACCAAGTCGCCGGAACGCAGGCCCAAGGTGCCGAGGAGCAAACCAACACCTCCGGCTCCCCAGATCTGCAAATTGTCCAAGAAATTGCCGCTCTCAAGAACGCCTTCCTCGACATAAACTCGAAGATCTATGGCGTCACAACCTCCGCTCCGCTCATAGAGAGCGTTCTCGCAGACACTCTCCAAACGCCGTCCACCAGAAAAATCAAGAGCGTACGACTACGAAAGATGGACAAGGTCCGCCTACCATCCTACGACGACCTGTCAGACCCAACTGCTCACATCAAGTCTTTCAACATCGCTATGAGACGACCAAACTTCTCCGACGAGGAGAGAGATGCCGGCTTTTGTCAGCTCTTTGTCGAAAGTTTAACTGGTGCGGCCTTCACGTGGTTCAATGGTCTGCCAGAAAACTCTGTCGACAACTTCCACGACCTGTCGTCAGCAGTCCTCAAAAACTATACAATGTTTACTCGTCAAGAAGCCGCTGCCTCAGATCTTTGGAACCTCTCTCAGTCACAGGGACAAAGCATGCGTGGCTTCATGGAAAATTCCAAAGCCATCGTGTCAAAAGTAAAGGTCCCCGATAGCATCGGTGTGGATGCCTCATGAACACCTTGTACGTGCATTCAAAGTTCAGAGACGATCTATACCGCCCTCTAAGTCCCTTTCTGACGCCATTGCTCGCTCGAACAACTTCATCCGCATGGAGGAGGACACTAAAGCAATCATTAGTAAGCAGAACGCGACGAAGTTAGCATCGGCTAAGAGTAGCAAAGCTCGCACGGAACTTCGGCAACACGCCCCTAACGACAAAACAAACCCGAAATTTCGTATACCTTGTCAACGAAAACGACCTCTCTGGGTCAACAGTGGTGGTCCGAGGAAAGGGGTGGAACCATTGGGAAAGGGCTGAAGACAAGCAAAAGACCTCAGGTGCACCTGAAGCGTCAGGGTCGAAGCCCACAAAACCAGAAAATACTGCTCCTATTACAAGAGCAAGAAGCACGACACGAAGGAGTGTAAAATCTTATACGAGCACTTCCTCTCGTCAACCGCCAGCAGAAAATTGGAGATTGAGCCTCCCAAAGCAAAGCTGAAGAGTAACAACTGGAGCAAAAATAAAGACAAGAAGGCTCAAAATTTTCAGCGCGAAACTCTGCGAGCCGAGCAAAAGATGAATACCGAGGAAACCGCTCCCAAAGCGCAAGAGAAAGGAGACTCGTCTGCCAATGAAGAGCAGCCGAGGAACCGACGAAGAGTCGAAGTCATCCTCGCGCGCCCGAATGCACCGATAGAGGAGGAAACGGAACCTTCCCCAGAGGATCTACGTATATACCTTAATAAGCGATTTACCAAGAGAAATAGTCTAAGTCCCGTAGACGTGCGACGTAGACTGAAGCGACGAAACATTGCAACGGAGATGGCAACATCAGACTCCACCAGGCAAGAGATAATATCGACATTCCGATGCTCGGGCAAGAAGCAGCCGGAATCACAAATGATCCAAATGCGTGCAATTCTCCCCCAGACGGTATCAATTTGAAGAATCACCTAAACTCAAAGGCCAGTGACCTCCGCCTCAAACTCATCAAGCCGAAAATCCAGGACTTACGACAACGGTCGTGGGTTCACCCTATGACCTGCACTCACATATCCAGGGCAAACGAGCAAACGTTATCATGGAAGGGTCGCCCCCATGTTGCGACTCGGTTCGCTCTGTCAAAGCCCATCAGCGCCAAGCAAAGACCTTGCAGAAGTGGCCGTCCAAACCCGAGAATTATTCTTTGATCACGTTCTCAGCAGACGACACTCTCGGAGTCCACATGTCGCACAATGACCCGCTCCTCATTGAGCTAGGAATCGGAGATTGTGAAGTAACCAAAGTACTGATCAACATCGGCAGCTCAGTTGATCTTATCTTCTAAAAAACCCTTGAAAAGACGGGAGCCGACCTACGTCTAATGAAACCATCCAACCACTCCTTAACCGGATTCAATGGAGTATCAGAGGAAATGATCGGCAGTGTTTGACTACCAGTCTACGCTGGCGGAGTTACTCGCATGGTCAAGTTCTCCGTTATTGCGACCGAAGCACCCTACCATGTCATACTCGGCACGCCGTGGCTTCATTCGATGAAAGCAATCTCCTTCACTTACCATCAATACGTCAAGTTTCCTGGAAACGACGGTCGAATCAAGACGATACGAGGCGACCAACCGGCGGCGCGCGACCTTCTAGTCGCCAACGTCAAGCTCCAGCAATTGCTCCCTCAGGTCAACGCAGCCGCTAAGCCCATTCACAAGATATACCCCCAAAAAGATGAGGTCCTCGAAGTTCAGATCGACGATAACGATCCAAGTAAGATTGTACGAGTAGGAGCCTTCATCTCCGACGAAATGCAACGAACGATCATCGGCTTCCTCAGGGAAAACACATCAACCTTCGGTTGGACCACCTCGGACATGAAGGGAATCGACCTGAAGATCACCTCGCACCAGCTCAACGTCGATCCCACCTTCAAACCCATCCGACGGAAACGTCGAAAGCTCGGTCCGGAACGATCAAAGGCCGTCTATGAAGAAGTCAAGCGACTGCTCGCGGCCGGATCGATCACCGAGGTACGATACTTAGAATGACTAGTGAACCCGGTTGTTGTAAAGAAAAAGAACGAAAAGTGGCGTGTTTGCGTCGATTTCACGGACCTGAATAAGACATGTCTGAAGGATAGGTTTCCTCTCCCACACATCGATCGGTTGGTCGAATCAACAGCTTCACTTTTGTGGACGCATTCTCCGGGTATAATCAGATCACAATGCATCCCGATTACCGAGAGAAGACTGCGTTCATTACCGATAGAGGAACGTACTGCTACAAGGTCATGCCCTTTGTGCTGAAAAATGCCGACGCGAAATATCAACGTCTAGTCAATAAGATGTTCGCCAACAAGATCGGTAAAACGATGGAAGTGTACATCGAGGACATGCTGGTCAAATCACTACATGCGGCTGATCACCCATCCCACCTGCACGAATGTTTCAAAACCTTGAACGAATACATAATGAAGTTAAGCCCCGCGAAGTGCACCTCTAGTGTCACCTCGGGGGATTTCCTCGGTTACATCGTCACACAACGAGGAATCGAGGCAAATTCTAAACAGATCTCCACAATCCTGAATCTTCCTAGCTCAAAAAATAGTTGGGAAGTCCAGCGATTAACGGGTCAAATCGCCGCTCTCAACCACTTCATTTCACGGCCCACCAACAAGTGCCTCCTGTTTTATGAGCTGTTGCTTGGCAATAAGCGATTCACTTGGGACGAGAAGTGCGACGAAGCCTTCACTCAATTAAAGGCGTACCTTACAACTCTACCGGTTTTGGCAAGCCCGAACCCGGGGATACGCTCTACCTTTACATCGTCGTCTCGTCCATTGCAGTCAGCAGCGTTCTCATCAAAGATGACCGAGGCGAGTAAAAACCAATATTTTACACCAGTAAACGCAAGACGGGCCCCGAGACGGGCTACCCAACGCTCAAAAAGATGACCCTAGCAGTCATTACCGCGGCAAAAATACTGCGACCCTACTTCCAGTCGCATACAATTGAAGTACTGACCGATCAGCCTCTTTGTACCGTCATGCAGAATACCAACCAGTCAGGACATTTGTCCAAATGGACAATCGAGCTCAGCGAGCACGACATCGTCTTTCGAAACCGTACAACACTCAAGTCGCAAGTCCTAGCTGACTTCATAATCGAGTTACCACCAGAGCTTGCACAAGATCTAATCCTGCCGAGCAATAACTGAATTCTGCACGTTGACGGTTCATCAACGAACAAAGGGTCTGGCGCAGGGGTCCAGTTGCAATCTCCAACCAGCGAGCTGATCAGACAGTCGTTCCGACTAGGCTTCGCCGCTTCCAACAACGAAGCTGAGTACGAATCACTCATTGCCGGGCTGCGCCTCCCAGCTCGTCACTCCCAGCTCGTCACGAATCAATCAGTGGAGATTACAACACTCGAAATGAGGGAATGGACGCATACCTGAAGGTAGTCCAGGATCTCGCCAAGGAATTCGAATTCTTCGAACTTGTGAAAGTTCCGCGCGGGGAGAACGTCTGCGTCAATGCTCTCGCAACCCTAGGAAACAAGCTCCGGGATCAAGTTAAAAGAAAGATTCCCATCCATCAAATCGATAAACCAAGTATCGACTTAGCTGCCGAGAAGCCGCACACCGACACAACACACATTCACGCAATTGAGCAATCCGATGAGGCAACACCCGATTGGAGGACCGAACTGATTGATTTCCTCGCCCATGGAAAACTCCCCGCGGAAAAGTTGAAGGCGCGACGGCTGAAAGCGCGAAGTTCAAACTACGTTGTCACCGACAGTGAACTCCACAGGTGGACAGCGAACAAAGTCCTTCTTTGATGTATTCACGACAAAGAAACGTATCTTGTCTTGGCCGAGACGCACGAAGGAGCCAGAGGCAACCACTCGGGCGAACGAGCACTCGCTTTGAAAGTATAAAGTCTGGGTTTTTACTGGTCAACCATGATTACTGATTGTGAGACGTTCGCACGGCAGTGCGACAAATGCGAAAGGCATGCTTTGACGATCCACTGTCCAACTGAGGCACTCCGAACGATGACAGCCCCTTACCCATTCATGCGAGGGCGATGGATATCATCGAACCGATGCCTTAATCCTGATAGAAGCGCTATATCGTGGTACTTACCGATTACTTCATGAAATGGATAGAGGCTGAATCCTACGCTTTGATCACCGAGAGAGAAGTTCAAAAGTTCGTATGGAAAAACATCATCTATCGCCATGGACTACCTTACGAAATCGTCATCGACAACGGCTCCCAGTTCATCGCGCAAAAGCTTTGTGGGTTCTGCAACAAGTGGAGGATCCGACTGAACATCTTTAATCCTCGCTACCCACAGAGCAATGGCCAGGCCGAGTCATCAAACAAGACAATCATCGACGCAATCATGAAGAGACTCGACTTGAAGAAGGGTTATAGGGCCAACGAATTAGATGGAGTCCTCTGGTCGCACCGGACAACGCCGCGAGGAGCCACCAAAGTGACGCCATTTTCTCTCGTTTACGGAGTCAAAGCAATGGCACCAGCCGAAGTAAACATCACTAGTCTGCGAAGATCAAGGATGCCAGAACACATCGAACTAAATAGCGAAATGCTCCTCGATGCTCTCGATGCTATCGAGGAGAGACAAGACCTCTTCTTACTCGTTCGACCTTGGCACGGAAGCTTGGAATCCCAATCACCTGCGCAAGTACCAAGAGTAAGAAACCTGTTGAAAAGTAGCTGACGAGACGAGGTGGGAATTACCTACCTCGATCGATACGGTCTAAGGCTCGACATATCCTTTCCTCGTTTATCTCGGCTCACCATTGTTGACCGTGCTCAACCAAAGCTCGAGCGTTGGGGTAAAACTGCTCTGGAACGCCCGACGAGAAGAAAGGATGATCAACTCCACCAAAAAAAGAAGAAAAGAAAGAACAGTGAAATTACACAAAATGTTTAAAAATCGAGACGAGATATCTATCAGTTTGCCATTTCCAATAGGTTCGAAACTCCTCGCCCGGGGTTTGATAAAAGCGTATTCATCACTCTTGTTGAAGAAATACTGACGCTGCCAGTTCGGAGTCTTGATCGGATGGCCAATCATTATATTGTATTTTGTCCTCATCTTCACCGAGTAGAGGCAATGATCCAAAGGAGTAATGGGCGTCTACTCTTAGAACGCTTGAACACTCAGATATATGTCAATTTTGGCGGCCATCACCATCAATGCGACTGAAATGATCCGTTTACCATCTGACTGATGGCCACATCGCGACGAGAGACGTAGGAGATTATCAGACAAGGGATCGGGAACCAAAGTCTGGTGTGGCTCCCGAAATAGGACTCGTACACCCACTGATACCCAACTGGAGGCGACCAGGGACGCTGCTCGCTATTCGAAATCAGATAAGTCACACCAACCGTGTCACAAGTTATAAGTAGATCTTCCACCGTCTCAATAGTCGCCTCCGTCTCGTTCGTGTTTGTCCACGACTAACCCTTGACCTTAGCAGGACGAAACAACTCGTGAGGAACTGCAGACCCTCTCTCGAAAACCCCTCGTCCCAAGTAGCGAGTCGGGGCTGGGGGAAGGCCTTCCTCCCATACTCGTCTCACATTATCGGATTCATACCGAAAAGACCCCGACCGATTGGAGTTTGCTCGCCGAGATCGGTTGGAATTTGCTCGCGACGGTCGAGGCTGCCTGATCTGAGGATCATTCAATATCTCCGCAGCAACATTCCCTGCACAATCACCCCTGAGCTCCCTTCCACTATCTATGTCAAAGAGTCGTTGAGACAAGCTGAAACCTTCCACATCCATCAGTGCTTCCCAATGCACTAAATCAAAATTCTCCAAGGGCTCGTTGGTCGTCTCGTCCCTGATCGGATTCGACGCAGTCGCGATTTCTTTCCCTTTCTCCTCTTACGTTAGTCTTTTTTACAGGTACATCTTACCGACGGAGTATATGTATATAACGTACAACAATATAGAGAGAGAAAGTAGAGAGAGGGGAGAGAGAAGAATACCTCTAGTGGGGAAGAAAATAAATAGGATGAAATGAGGAAGACTATATATAGAGGCGGAGAGGCGCGATTCCCAGAGTCATAATTAGGTTTATTAAAGCCTAGTTGGGCCTCAATTTCTCGCGACTCTTCACAGTTTGATGGGCCAAAGTCTGTCAAAATGCCCATTTACACGCGACTGTTCATATTTCTGCAGCGTCAGTTTATTTCACCCAAATGGCGAGTAAACGATTTGACTGTCTGGGCGAGATAAGCCAACGAGTAGGCAACTCGGATACCGAGTCAAGGCGAGCCAACGAATGAACGATTCCATTAATTCATCGAGTGCTCGTCTCGGCAACCAAGTCAACACGAGCAAACGACTCGACTGTTAAGTCAAGATAAGTTGACGAGCAAACAACCCAGCTACAAGTCAAGACGAGCAAACGGGCGAACGATCCCATCGACTCATCGGCTCGGTAACCGCATCCGAGGAAATTTCATTTTTCTGACCATGTTATTCAATGAACCCAATCTACTAAAATCCGTTCCCAACCTACCGAGCAACTCGACAACGGACTGGGAGGACTTACTATAGGAGGTGGATTGCCCTATCCTTCAAGGTCCACCGGATAACAGGAGCAGCCCACTTAGAAATGACCCAGACCGGCCCAAGCTAATCACGCCTCGGCTCGGCTCAAGCTCAACCATCCCTGCGACTAAACGACAAAAGGGAACCGAACGGTGCGCGACTTAATGGACCGACTAGAAAGCCCACTGGCGAGAGGCCTTTTAAGAGACATTGACATAGGTCATTGAGGAGGAGCAGAGCATACTATAAAGGGAGAGGAGGAGACAACGTGAAAGGGGATCCGAAATCGAGCACTTACTTACAAGGTGGCTAGAATTAAGATTTTCACATCTTTGTATCTCCCCGACTTGTACTTTCACGGCTAAGCTCTCCGAGCAATGCCGTCTCGCCTTGTGTATTTTCTTATCTGTACATCAACTCTCTCATCAATAAACTTACTCTTCCACTCATAAATAGTAAAACGCATTTGAAATAACCCACCGACGAGTCATGTTACTCTCTTTACTCTTTACTGATACACGACCGAACTCGGTTCAAACATTTTTTATTGCAGATTGGAACTATTACAGATCTGGAAGACTTGTGTTGAACTCTGGTTTTGAGAACCGGGACTGGTAATCGAAGGTCTGAGTGAGAGAGAGAAAGAGAGGGAGAGAGAAGTCAACAGAGATGCCGGAGGAGGAGGAGTCAATAGATATCAAATCCAGGCTCTAGGATGGCTCCGACATCGGCCCAATTCGCTATTCTTCTGCCTCTACCGTTGATTTCTTGAAACAGAGAGTCGTCTCTGATTGGCCCAAAGGTTTCCACTTTTTTGGCCCCCTTAGAATCTTGATCTTGTCGGTAGAAAGATGTGCGATTTAGAGCTCTTTGAATGAAGTTATAAGTATGATGATTCACAAGAAATCAAAAAAAAAATAGAGCATCGTGTTTGAATACTCTGTTTTTTTTTGTGTTTCTATTTAGGCAAAACTCTTGTACCAAAAGGAATAAACGAAGTGAAGCTGATCAGCTCGGGATAAATGTACTTCTTCATGGATTCACCTATGTGTTATCTATCTTTGTCTTTCACATGTTTGACCTGTTATATTTGCCTTATGGCTCTAGTTTCCTTCTTGTGATATCATCTGCCTCCAGTTTACTTCTTATTAGCATCGTCTGCCTCTAGTTATACTACTACATAAAGCTGATCAAATGATTGAAACTGTGAGTCTATCTTATTTCAAAGAAATGTTAAGGAATGCTAAACTAAAAGTTGAATACCGGTTTGCTTGAACAGAGAAGAAGGTTGAGAAAGCATCCAAGGCTGTTATATGCACATGCACCATTTTCCAGAACAAAAACAAAAAAGAAAGGTAAAAGTAAAGTAAAGTAAAGCTTCCCTTCAAGCAAGTTGTGCAGTATCATAACCTCAGAAATGCAATGACTGTGTTAGAAAATTATTAGATTCTTTTTTTTTACAAAGAAATTATTAGATTCTTTTCATGTAGCTTTGAATAGCCATCATAGGTTGTCCCTTATTTATTTTTGTTCACACTCTGTTATACTTACTTCATTCGCGTCCCGATGTACCAATGTAATAAATGATAGTTGTATAGGTTTTTTTTTTGAAAAAATATAGTTGTATAGGTTAACTTTAACTTTTTTTTGGTCAATCTAATAAAAGCTTGTGGTTTTTGTCACTGTCCATGAGTTTACCCTTTATCATTACTATCTTCATTTCACTTTACTTTTCATTTTAAATTTTTGCACACAAATTAATAAAATATTTAATATATATTTTTAAGATAAAAATACAATTATCTATATATCTAACCACTTTTCAACCAATAAAAAAATAAAATATCATATAAAACTAATAAATTTAACCTCAAAATTTTATACGACATTTATTTTGAAACAATTTTTTTTTTCTAGAATGACAACTAATTCGAAACGAAGAGAATAAAACTTTTTTTTTCTCTATCCTGAGTTTATATTTAACTAGGGTCGGCCCGCCCTACGGGCGGGATACACTTTATATGTGATCTATATATCTATTTTTTGTATGGTTTGTAGTTTGTGTTTTAAGTTTGTATTTATAAGAGATATATATGATAATAATTTTTCTTTTTTTTTAGAAAATTTGGCGAAGAAGATTATATATGGTAAAATATATTTTGCTTGTTTCTAAATTTGTTATTCAAATTCTAGTCCCAACAGCCATATGATTATTTAGGACCTATAAGATTAAGGACAAGATCAAGAAGAAGATGATAACGTAATATTGGTAAAGATGAAGACTTCTAAAGAAATGTTGCTCAAAATTTGGAGTATCAAACATAAAATGATTCTGATTAACTTAACAAAGAAATTAAAATCAGTATCACTTTCCCCCTAGTCAACCAAAAGTAGAGAATTCGATAGTAAAAAAAGAAGAGGATGATAAGTTTGATAACCAGTTGTAGAGATCATCATCATCTGCAGCAGCAGCAGCTGCAGACGTGGCAAAAGGATCAGCGACTCCAGTGGTTTCACCTGAACCAGCATTAGTCTCAAACCTGAAGTCAGAACCAAACCCTCTAGACTGCTGCAGCGTCTTGGCAAAGGCTTCGTACTTCCTGATGTCTGCATCACTCACACTCCTGCGTACATACTTCATCGACTCCTCAAACTGTACAGCTTTGATCCCTGATACTTCATCCACTCCATCTTCATCCATCGCCTCTGGGTTCAAGGACCTCTTCTTCTCCTTTTCAATGTCCTAAAACAAAGAAACAGAAATGGCTAAAATTTTAGTGACTCCAGATAGAGATTTAAAAAGCCTAATTTACAATGATCTCTGACCTTCTCAATGTTTTCTCTGATGGCGTATTTGCAAGCCCTCTGACAAATCTCAGTGATAACAGCACCACTGAATCTCTGTGTGTACTTTGCAAGAGCACTGATGTCTGCATCTTTAGCAACATGAGATATCCTCAAGCATGCCTTGAAGATATTGAGGCGAGAATCCTCATCTGGTAGTGGAATGTAAATGAGCTGGTTGAGCCTTCCTGGTCGGAGAAGAGCAGAATCAATAATGTCTGGTATGTTGGTCGCTCCGATGATGAAGGCAGTTTTCTTGGCGTTCATTACATCCATCTCGGTCAAAAGCTGGCTCAAGACTCTGTCTCATGTACCGCTAGCATCACCTCCCTCTCTGAGTGGCAATGGAGTCGAGCTCATCAAAGAAGAGAACACATGGAGCAGACTGCGGGCTTTGTCAAAGATTTCACGGACATTGGCTTCACTCTCTCCAAACGACATAGTGAGAACTCATGACCTTTGACACTGATGAAGGTTGATTGGCACTCGAATTTTACCACAACCAGGAGGAACATAGAAAAGGACTCTCTTTGATGGTGACATACCGAATTTCTCAAACTTCTCTGGGTGCTCAACTGAGTATTGAACAGTCTACATTTAAACAACCACAATCTTAAGATTTAGCTTACAATTATTAGATTAAGTACAGATCCAAGTGCAAGAATAGTAATAGCGTTCTACCTCCTGAAGCTTTCTCTTGACATTCTCAAGATCCCCAATGTCATCCCAAGAAACATTGGTAATCTCCACAACCTACAAAGTGAAGACATTTTGGAATTACCATTAATAAAATTAAAGGTTTTAATCTTGTTCAAAGTGCAGCAATGTCAATACTCAAAGTTTCACGAAATACAGATGGGTTGTTGTTCCCAAGAGCGGTGTGGAAGTGTTCATTAGTCACTGCCATGGAATTGAGGATCTCAGCATCAATGGAGTCATCTTCCAAATCAGTCACATCCATCTTCTCCTTGATACATTGCAGGGCAGCCTCTGTGCAAAGAGCTGAAAGATCAATACCTACATAACCGTGTGTGTCCTTTGAGATCATTTCTAGATCCACATGAAACATACAACCATTAGCTTCAATAATCATTAGATTCAACAAACATAGGCAAAGCTATAATTCGAAACTTACATCTTCAGCGAGCTTCATGTTATTGGTGTGGATTCTGAGAACTTGAAGACGTCCAATTTCATAAGGAACACCAATATCAATCTCCCTATAAGGAGAAGAAACATAAAGAGCTTTGCCGGAATATAAAATCAAACATAGACGGACATATAAAATTTAGATTCATAAAACTGAGAACCAATATTCATACAGAAAGTATGAAAATTATAATCCAAAATCTATACATCAGAATCTATTAACATAAACAACAGTAGCGGAATGAAAATCTGATGATAACCTAAATATAAGAACCAATATACAAACATAAATGAAACAGAATCATTCTTTTGGTTCTTCAAATATCTGAATCATACATATAAGCTTATAATCAGACAGACAACATCACCGGAATATTGAAATCAGATGGTAATATACTTACATTCACATCGATCATTAGCATGTCGAGACACGTCAGTCACCACCACGGCGATCACTTCTCGCCTCCCAGAAACGGAGGAATCTAGCCTCAACGCTGGAATAACACCTGCCGGACTTCACATCGGAGAAAAGAACCCTAGTATTAGTCATCTCAAAGGTAATATATTTAAGCAATTTCATGCAAAAGAAGATCAAAGATGAAGAAGACAATACCTATCATCTGAAACAGACCAATGATGGGGACGTAGTGGGGATGTCATTGATGTCGACGAAGTGATTAAACCGTGAGCTTTTACGCTTGCCGTTCGAGATCGAGATAATAGTCGGAAGCCAAAAAGTCCAGCCGACAAGAGAAGCTGACATCTCTCTCATTTCAGGATTTCCTTTCCGAGAAGGCCAAAACAACATAAAAAGCCCAACTTAGCCCAACCAACTTTGGTTTAATGAAACGCAGATGATGGCTTCGTTTCAGACGTGTGAAAGGCAAACGACTTTCCAACTGGAATCCTACGTGGACTTGTCTAGCTGGCATCTGACGTGGATACTTTAAGGGGGAGGGAAATACTCCTTTATATAATAGATTCTCTTTTAATGCTAGAGCTAGATTATGGCCTGTGTTTTACAAGAGTTAAGCTGTGTTACAGTTTAGTGCGACTGAGGAAAGATTTTTTTCTTTATAGCCAGAGTAAAGCCTGTTTTTTAGGCTTATAGCTAGAGTTAACCGTTTACTTATAGAGTGGTTAGGGTTGTACGTAGCTGGTTTTATCAAGGTTGGTTTAATCAAGCCTTTAATGTTACAACTTCAAATTCTTTTTTTGTCAACAATATATTATTATAATAACTAAATCTTTTCACCGCGTTACGTGCGATTTATGTATTTTAATTTAATTTCTGTTTATTATGTAAATGGTCTTGTTTGATTGTATTTATTTTTTTAATAATTTTCATTAGTTTTATAATTTCTATTTATTTTCTTTTCAGTAATTTTAGAGTATAACTAACTTGTTTTTATTTTATTGTATACCATATAAACATATTTTCACAAAAATGTAACTTTTTTGAATTTTCACATAATTTAATGATATGATATCAAAAAAGTTTTACCTACTTTATCTATAATCTTTGAAAATAAATTATTATATATTGAAATTATTTTAATCAATATAGGTAAAACGGGTAAATAATTTATATTCTTACACTCAAAACATAAAACGATTATCTTTGCGAAACAAATGTAAATTTTGAAATTACCATCTTCGAAGAACCGTAGAAGTAACTTTACCATATATTTTGTATTCTATAATGTGTTTACAATTTATGTACAAACATTAATTTCCCTTTTTATTAACATTGAGTCATTACAATATTATTAAAAATATTTTCTATTTGATCTTCAACTTTTGTGATTACCGTTTACAATAATAAGGGAAAATGAACATGCTTAATGTTTAAGAGATATTCTAAATATGTTTGCAGTTTTAATTTGTATCCTGATCTAATAACATTATTCTCATATATAATTTTACAACCTTTTCACTTGCTATAAAGTATAATATAATCTTGCAGTATTTTTCATTTCATAAATATATTTATTATATATTTCTATGAGAGGAGAGTAGTCTCTAGAGTGTTTACAAAAACTATAAGACAAATTATTATCAAAAATCGTTATTACTATGTAAATTAAATTAATATCTTGGATTCAACATTTGACTTGAAATATGTCTCTACATATAATGATATAAAATTATAGTATGGTAATATGTCAATATACATGGGAGAGAATAAGTCATTTATCACTCAAAAAAAGTCATCAGTTTAAAAATTTTAATCTTTTAGTTATATTTAGTATTTTAAAATTTGATCCAGATATGTGCAATTAATGAACTTTTGCCGAGGTAGCAAGTGAAGAAAGAAGAAAGATCTGAGATGACAGTTATAGAGAAGAAGATTTGTGGGATATAAATAAGAGACTTTATCTTTCTTGTTGGCTATCGAGTTATTTTGAATATAAATAAGATGCCTTATCTTAATGGATCTACGTGTAATTCTATTTGGATTATAAAAAAAAATCCAAATAAATGAGTTGACAAACACAAATTAAAATATTAATAGAATGATAAAATAATTTGTTAGTATACTCAGTATTCAATAAATAAATATAAAATTTCCAAAATTAACAAACGCGTGCGTGTTCAAAAATTGTTTTCCACAATTTGTTCATGCTTTTATATTTGAGTATTTGTTCTCAATTAGTTTGTCACTTTTTTTTTCCTTTTTTGGCACAAATATTTCTTAAACTTATTTACATTAACTCTATACATTCAGTATCATAAACTCATATCATCATTTAATTGACGTAACGAATATTTTTTATACGTCAGTAAACCAATCTTCCCCACTGTGAAAAAAAAACTAAATAATTATACCAATGATTAAAAATATATATTATTTTATTTTATTTCTTTTATTATGTGTCAACAGCTGTAAACAATTTGGATTTCTTTGTGTTAACCATATAAAAATATTACTATGAGAATAAAATAATTAAAATGGCTACTATGAAGAAAATGTTTGATATTTTCAAAAACAATGATACATAAATTGAAATACAGTAAATATCTTCACATGTCTGCTAAATATTTTATTTACAAAACACACAAATTTTTTTTAAAATTATAAAATATATTACTGTACAAAAACCTGGTTATATCTCTTGAAATTTTATCTTCCACGATTTTTTCATGTTTTTATATTTGAGCCTTTGGTCTCAATTTGTTTGTCACTTTTTTTTGGTACAAATATTTGTTAAACTAAGTTATATTAGCTCTATAAATTCAGTTTCATAATCTCTTATCATCATTTAATTGACGTAACTAATATTTTTTAAACTATGTAAACCAATCTTCCTCACTGTGAAAAGGAAAAAATAAAACTAAATGATTATTTTAATGATTAAAAAATATATATTATTTTATTTTATTTCCGTGTGTCAGTAGGAGTAAACGGTTTTCATTTCTTTGTGTTAACCGTATAAATACATTACTACGGAATAAAATAATTAAAATGTATATTTTGAGAATAATGTTTAATATTTAAAAAAAATGATACATAAACTGAATACAGTAAAATATCTCCATATGTCTGGTAAGTATTTTATTTACAAAAATACAAAAAATGTTAAAAATTATAAAATATATTACTGTATAAAAATCTGATAATGATGAGCTTTAGATTTATATTTTAGTTTATTATGATCATTCTAGGTTGTACTTATGTCTTTATATTGCATTTGACATGATCTAAGATGTACAATTGAGAAGTTTAGGCGAAAATCAAGAGTCATTTCTGCATCATTTCAATTTTAGGATCAAAATAAAAAAACATAAAAAATTGAAGGATCGATCTACAATTTCACTAGCGTGACAAAAGAAAATAACTCTATTAAATATTTTTTTAATATGATATGCACACTCTAACAACGTTTGATATCTTCTTTTTATTTATAGTAGATGGTTATGGACCATAAGAGTTACAAATGAAACAAGCTAAAGCCCATTACAAATAAAACCCAAATGAAGCCCAACCAAAAGAGATAAGATTGATCGAAGAATGATGGATGTCTTCCACGTGTCTTCAACGAGGCTCCAACATAGGTTACGTGTCGCACAGTGGGAGAGGGTTGAATCGGTGCCGGAACAGTGACCAAACTCGATCCATCCCCAAGCTCGATCCATTTGCATGCTTCAATCTCCATAATCTCCATAATCGTTCATAATGCTTCAATCGATTCAACTTCAGTTCTGATGCCTATTCTGATGCCTATTTTATAGAGTACTAGATTTTGACCCGCGCTTAAAAGCGCGAAAATTTTTTATGATTAAAATTTTATACAATTGGTTTTATCTTAATTTAAAGAATGTTTTGGTATAAAATTAGTTTACCAAAATTTGTGGTGATAGTTGTTTTTCATTAGTGGAAATTTTTTATGACTAAAAATTTATATAATTGGGTTTTGTCTTAGTTTAAAGAATATTTTGATATAAAATTAGTTCACCTAAATTTGTGGTGATTATTTTTCATTAGTTTTTAGTTTCAGTTTTTATTTTTAGATTTTGGTTTTTGGTTTTTAGTTTATAAGTTTCTACTTTTCATTTTTAATTTTTGGTTTGGGTTTTTAAGTTTTAAACCCGCCGAGTTAGTTTGAACTAATATTACCAACAAACAAATCTCAAATAATCGAACATCTAATTCAAAACTGAAAAGATGACAACAAATTAAAAAAAAAATTGAAATAGTTTATTTTGTAAATAAACAAAGCAAAAAATATAACATGTGTTTTCAGCTTTTGGTTTTGGATTTTAGTTTTTAGATTTGGTTTTTTGTTTTGTTTTATATTTTTTTAATCTGTAAATTATTTAAGAAAAATAAAACAATAAATTATTTAAAAGTTACCATTGAAATTTATCAAAACAAAGTGATTGTTATTTAAAATAAAAAAAATATATTAACATGTTTTAAAGTACATGATTTAAATAAATGGTTAATAATAGATAATTTTGTTTTGTTAAAAATATTAAATATCTTTTGGGTCTGAAAATAATAATTGATTTTTTTGATATTTTAAGGTGAAAAGTTTATTCAATGTTTTTCGAGTTTTTTTCTTAATACTAAGCCCAAAAACCAAACTATATAATTTGTTTGGATTTAAGTATAATTAGTAGATTTTCATATTCCATATTTTGATGATATATATTCTTTTAGAACATTCCATATTTGTAGGAGAAAATATGTGTTTTTGGTATACACATAGATACCTGCCATATTTTGACCCGCGCTACTTTTTATGATTAAAATTTATATAAATGGGTTTTGTCTTAATTTAAAGAATATTTTGATATAAAATAAGTTCACCAAAATTTGTGGTGATGATTGTTTTTCATTAGTTTTTAGTTTCACTTTTTATTTTTAGATTTTGGTTTTCGGTTTTTGGTTTTTGGTTTTTAGTTTTTAAATTTCTACTTTTCATTTTCAGTTTTTGGTTTAGGTTTTTAATTTTTAAATCTGCTGAGTTAGTTTGAACTGATATTACCAACAAACAAATCTCAAATAATCGAACATCTAATTTAAAACTGAAAAGTTGACAACAATTTTTTTAAAAAAAAAATTGAAATAGTTTATTTTGTAAATAAACAAAGCAAAAAAAATATAACATGTGTTTTCAGCTTTTGGTTTTGGATTTTAGTTTTTAGATTTATTTTTTAGTTTTGCTTTACATTTTTTTAATCAGTAAATTATTTAAGAAAAATAAGAAATAAATTGTTTAAAAATTACAATTGAAATTTATCAAAACAAATTGATTGTTATTTAAAATAAAAAAAGTATTAACATGTTTTAAAGTACATGATTTAAATAAATGATTAATAATAGATAATTTTGTTCTGTTAAAAATATTAAATACCTTTTGGGTCTGAAAATAATAATTGATTTTTTGATCTTTTAAAGTGAAAAGTTTATTCAATGTTTTTTGGAGTTTTTTCTTAAAACTAAACCCAAAAACCAAACTATCTAATTTGTTCAAAAAATAAAAGTAAGCCCAAGACTATATTCCATATATAACCACTGGTTTAATTTAAGTATAATTAGTAGATTTCTATATTCCATATTTTGATGATATATATTCTCTTAAAACATTCCATATTTGTAGGAGAAAATATGTGTTTTTGGTATACACATAGATATCTGCCGTATTTTGAAGGTAGTTTACATAAATGTCGTCTTTTTACATTAATTGTGTTGGTTTAATTTAAGTAATACGGTTCATTCAGTTATATGACTTATATTATTTGTAACATTCTAGAAAGAGTCCAAATTTAAATGACAACTTGTATCGGTAGATAAAAAGAATGACTCTATTTTAATCTGCCATATTTTGAAGGTAGTTTACATTAAGGTCATCTCTTTATATTATTTGTGTTCGTTTAATTTAAGTAATACGGTCCAATCAATTATATGACTTATATTTTTTGTAACATTCTAGAATGAGTCCAAATTTAAATGACAACTTGTATCAGTAGATAAAAAGAATGACTCTATTTTAATAGAGTAGATGTATAAATTTTATACAAAATAAGTCGTTGCCAAGTGGATCATTGATGAAGTAACACGTTGGCGATTATGAACGAAAGCACTCTTAAGATCGCAAACATTCCGTGGATCTCATCAGACTAAATTCAATCAATAACTAAATGAAGTTGCATAAAGTGTAGACGGTAAGAATAGTAATTTTCAGTTTATTATATTATGGTATTTGCTTATAAATATGAGATCTGAATACAGATGTTTTCACCGCTGATTCCATGGGAAACATTTTTCTTTACCAGTTAGTCTACAAGGACCACTAGGTCTTATACTCCAAACGCATGGATGGTCTTGACATGTACCTTGATCTCTCTCAACAAGAAAAATATCAAACCATCTACTCTGATTTCCCCATTTAAAATGACAAAAATACAGAGCTGAGGGATAAAAGTTAAGAGTTACTCTAAATCCGTAGTGTTGCTTGTACACTAAACTTTGCGGTCCGAAGTCTGTGTTCTTGTCTTTGCAGTGCAGTCCGAGTTGAACATTTCGACCAATATCATTGATGATGTCTATATTTATATGCTCTTTTGCCTCACAAAGGCCACTAAAGAGAAAAACGAACATAAATATAACACTAATTCTCATGCGAAATGAAAATGACCCACACATTATGAAAATATGATGAATACCAAGTCAAGCATAAAATATATAAGAAGCTATACTATATTTTAATCTTGTTACCCGTTCCCTCAGTGTCTTTATAGTTTATACTAGAGTTAAACACTCTTTATACTATTTGTTTTCGAGTGATTATGACAGAAATTGATGAAAACTTTTTCTTAGTCAAAAATATTTATTTGTGTTAAATATGTATTGTATGACTTATGATTGATTTTCAAACAATAGTAAATACCTTCTATATGAAGAAAATAAATAGCATAAAAACACACAAATTAAGCTGACTGCTTTAAACAAATAAAAACTTTGACTGAAGACTTTTTGAAAAAAACTTATATTTTTCTGTTTTTTGATAAGTATCATTTTGACATTTTTCACATAGATTAAAAAATTGAAATATGTGTAAATTGGTATTAATTACATCTATTGACCAATAGTATTTGAGATAAATAAAATGATATATAAAATCAATATAGTTTGTAATTAATTTTCAACTAAAATTAAGTATATTTTGCATTAGAATTCTAAAATGACATTTATTATGTAACAAAAAAATGTTAGAATGACATTTATTATAAAATAGAAAGAGTATAAGCTTGTCCACTTTAAACAAATAAAAATTTTGACTGACGACTTTTTGAAAAAAACTTATATAAGCTTGTGATTTGTATATTTTTTAATGAGAATTCGGCCAAAAAAAATACCAACTTTGCACGAATTGCCAAAAGAAATCTGAACTTTTGGGCTCACAACAAAAAAACATAAACTTTTCACTGACTTTAGAATTAATTAACAATGTTTTCGTTGACAAAAATTAACGTCGTTAATTGTTCAATTCAGATGATACGAAGTCGTTTTAAGTGATTTGAAAATAAAAAACCGTAGACCACTGGACTCGAACTCGGGTTGTTGGACCAAATGGCAAGGTAGTTTACCACTAGCCCACATTCAATGTATATACTAACACATTTACATATAAACGAATTGCCAAAAGAAATCTGAACTTTTGGGCTGACAAAAAAAAACATAAACTTTTAATTGACTTTAGAATTAATTAGCAATGTTTTCGTTGACTTGCCAATTTGGCACGCCGTCAGCAAATTTAACAGACAAAAATTAACGTCGTTAATTGTTGATGTTATGATGAAACGACGTCGTGTTCAGATGAAACGACGTCGTTTTAAGTGACTTGAAAATAAAAAACCGTAGACCACTGGACTCGAACCCAGGTTGATTGGATCAAATGGCAAGGTAATTTACCACTGGGCTAGTGGCACATTCAATGTATATACTAACACATTTACTTATATTTGGTACTGATTGAATATAAAAAAAATTCTATAAAAACTTTAAAATTTCAAAAAAATAAAAAATAAAGAATTTTTTTTTATAAAATTAATCTTGAAATTAAAATCAAAATATATTTTATTTTTCTTTAAAAAAATCAGACGGAAACTTATAAAATTTTATTTTTCTTTTAATGTATCTATTAACACATTTACTTATATTTGATACTGATTGAATATAAAGAAATTCTATAAAAACTTTAAAAAATCTATAAAATTTCAAAAAAATGAAAAAATAAAGATTTTTTTTATAAAATTAATTTTGAAATTAAAATTAAAATAAAATTTTATTTTTCTTTAAAAAAATAAAAAATCTTCCAAAGTTTTATTTTAAAGAAAAATAAATTTTATTTTAATATTAAAATTAATTTTATAAAAAAAAATCTTTATTTTTTTATTTTTTGAAATTTTAAAGATTTTTTAAAGTTTTTATAGAATTTCTTTATATTCAATCAATTCCAAATATAAATAAATGTGTTAATAGATACATTAGAAAAATAAAATTTTATAAGTTCCCGTCTGATTTTTTTAAAGAAAAATAAAATTTTATTTTGATTTTAGTTTCAAAATTAATTTTATAAAAAAATTCTTTTTTTTTATTTTTTTGAAATTTTTAAGATTTTTAAAGTTTATATAAATTTTTTTTTTTATATTCAATCAGTACCAAATATAAGTAAATGTGTTAGTGTATACATTGAATGTGTCACTAGCCCAGTGGTAAACTACCTTGTCATTTGATCCAACCAACCCGGGTTCGAGTGCAGTGGTCTACGGTTTTTTTATTTTCAAATCACTTAAAGCGACGTCGTTTCATCTGAATTGAACACAACGTCGTTTTATCCTAACGACAACAATTAACGTCCGAGTTAACACCGTCTTAACTGCTCGTTAACAGTGTGTTAAAATGGCGAGTCAATCGTAAGTTTATTAATAAACTAATAAAGTCAACAAAAGTTCATNAAGCGACGTCGTTTCATCTGAATTGAACACAACGTCGTTTTATCCTAACGACAACAATTAACGTCCGAGTTAACACCGTCTTAACTGCTCGTTAACAGTGTGTTAAAATGGCGAGTCAATCGTAAGTTTATTAATAAACTAATAAAGTCAACAAAAGTTCATGTTTCTTTTGGCCAGACTCGAGTACATGTTTCTTTTGGCAATTCGTACAAAGTTTGTGCTTTTTTTGGCCGAATTCTCATTTTTTAATTTATAGTTTATCATTTTCCTTTGATCTTCTTTATTTATTTTTTCAATAAATTCTTTTCATTTTTTATTAATAAATATTTTTTTTAAAGAAAAAAAAAAATTTCTGCTATTATCTTGACACAAACGTGACAATCTAAACTAAAAATATCACATATCAAAATTTTGCGAACTGATCCTATGTATTATGATCATGTCAAATAAATGCATCCAACTTTATACAGCAAGATTATATGATATTTTTTTTTTACTTTGAAATATTAGTTTGGGGATGTTATTGGATAGTGAATTTAAAGTTAACATTTTAGGTTTTATAATCTAGTGCTATTCAGTGAGAGATTTTCATCATTTAAAAATTTAGTGTTGGTTACCGTATTTAAAATATATATTTATTAAAAAATTAAGAATCTATTGTTATTGGTTATTGTATTTACAATTAAATTTATGAATACAATATTAAAAATTTTGTTTTATTAATGTTTGGTAGATATTTATAATTCATTTGACTTGAAATAGTTAAAATATTGGATACAACTTCATGTGAAAATATAAAAATTAAAATTTCACATTTTATCTTAATGTTAAAGATACAATATCAAATATCATTATCTACTTGAAGAGATAATATTTATCTCTTATTTTGTCTTATTCAAAAGCTGTCAAAGTGACCGAGATGCGTTCACTAAAATAGTGAATATTTCCTTCTTGTTAGAAATATTGATTACTCATCTCTATAAACAGATGTTTTTGTTGTGGCAATTATATAATCCTTGTCACTTCACATGTGTCAATATAAGAGAATAGTGATGCCATTGTTTAATATATTCTGATCAATATAAATATGTACTCCTCCTTCTCTTTTGTTTGTACGACGGAAGAAAGCAAGAAACAATAATAATAAACATTTCTCTTTTGTTCTAAATACTCTCTTTATAGTTTATCAGTTTAAAACAGGTTATCAACACGAAGTTCTGATCCTATACTAAACAAGGTTATACCAGTGAGGTAATGTTTAATTTATGTATTTTAATAATTTTTATTATAGTAATTTTATTATTGTTCTGGAGTGAGAGACTAGACCTTCTCCGTTTATTTTTCGGGATGATAGGCGTTGTCTTCTCCGACTGATAGTTAAGAAAGGCTATGCCTTCACGATCAGATGAACACGTTGTAGGTTTTGCCTCCGTGAATAAAAAGAAAATGTTAATATGACAGATATCTCCTCAAACCTTGATAAAAGTGATCAACATGGTAGATTATGTCTCCTCAGATCATTTGGAAGGCTAAACCTCCAGTTTTATTTATGTGCTTTAAATTTATGCAATTTAATTTATACCTTTATTTTATGCTTTTAATTTTTGCATTTACATTATGCATTTAAATTCTCGTCTTTATTATATTTTTAAATTATTATTCTATTAATACAGTTATCATGTCGAATCTGACAAAGCTCGAAATAAATACCCTAGATATTACGGGAAATAATTATATGACCTGGGCAGTGGGTGCAAAGATGCACCTGAGAGAAAACGAACTATTGGAAACCATCGATAATACAAAAACGGTGTCGGATGAGAAAAAAGCTAAAGCCATGATATTTTTACGACACCACAACATGAGGTTTGAAAGAAGAATATATTACGAAAGAGAATTCTTTGGACCTCTGGCAATCTTTAAAAGAGAGGTTCGATCACCAGAAATATGTGATCTTACCGAAAGCTAAACACGAGTGGATCCATCTCCGGTTCCAGAACTATAAAAGTGTTAGTGAGTTTAATTCCGCTATGTTCGGAATTACATCTAGGATGATGTTATGTGGAGAGAAAATAAGTGATTATGATATGATCGAGAAAACTCTTTCCACGTTCCATCCTAAAAATATAGTCCTGCAACAACATTACCAGGCGAATGGATATACCCGTTACTCGGAGTTGATGCAAGTCCTCCTTGTAGCGGAGCAGAATAATCAACTCGTGACTTTAAACCATCAGGCTCGTCCCACTGGATCTGCTCCATTCCCTGAACCGAATGTTGCATCATCCAGTTATGATAATTGGAGAGGACGAGGTCGTGGACGTGGTCGAAATCATGGTCGTGGAAGAGGACGAGGAAGAAAATTCCGTCCATATGATAAAAGAAATAATAAAGATTTCCACGAAAATGAAAAAGGTGAAAGGGGCCGGGATAATAAAAAGCAAACAGGAGTTTGCTACAGATGTAGTATGAAAGGGCATTGGGCACTTGTTTGCCGTACGCCAAAATATTTAGCCGATCTGTATAAAGAATCTCAAAAGAGAAAAGAGAAAGTAGGTGAAACAAACTTCATCTCTGATGAACCCGAGTCATCCTTTCATGGTTTAAATGATGATACTCATCTCGACGTATCAGACTTTCTGGTTGAGCCAGAGAGTATCGATGAGTAATATAAAATCGATGTGATATAAGTTTACTGTATTATAGTATCTATATCTTTTGTTGTAAGATATATGTTATGTTTCTTGTTTAATAATGCATGTTTTATGTTATGTGATATAAGTTTAATAATACATGTTTTCAGAAATAATGCCAAACTTTGAGACTATGGATGGAGATATGTGTTTGGCAGATAGTGCTACGACGCACACGATAATCAAAGATAAGAAATATTTCTCTAGTCTCAAAATAAAAGATTACGCATGAAGCGTAAGTACAATATCTGGTACTGCAAAGATTATAATGGGCCCTGGAAGAGTGAAATTTTCAATGCCAAGGGGGACGATATTTGAAAGAAGTAATGCATTATACTCCCCCGAGTCTAATAGAAACTTGTTAAGTTTCAAAGATATCCGAATAAATGGATACCATATTAAGACTATGTGTAAAGATGGCATTGAATTTCTTTGCATTAAGTCTGAGGGGAAACATATATTGGAAGTGTTAAAAATGTTATCCTCTGGACTATATTGTACAAGAATACACATGACTGAGTCCTACGCCGTGGTAAACATGAAGTTTACTGATACATTTAAAATCTGGCATGAGAGGCTAGGACATCTTGGTTCAGTCATGATGAGAAAAATAGTGCAAAATTCAAATGGCCATCCGTTGAAAAACGGAAGAATTTTGTAGACGGGCGAGTTTACATGTAAAGCATGTTCTCAAGGAAAACTTATAACTCAGCCATCACCAGCAAAAGTAAGCAATGAATCACCAATGTTTTTATAAAGAATATATGGTGATATATGTGGGCCGATCCACCCACAGTGCAGGCCGTTTAAGTATTTCATGGTATTAATTGACGCATCTAGTAGATGGTCAAATGTGTGTCCTTTGACAACACGAAATACGGCTTTCGCAAAGTTCATTGCCCAAATAATAATGCTGAGAACGCAGTTCTCATGATATGCCATTAAGAAAATAAGGCTTGATAATGCTGGTGAATTTACATCGCAAGCCTTTAATGATTATTGTATGTCAGTGGAGATTGATGTAGAACATCCAGTTCTCCATGTTCATACACAGAATGGCATGGCCGAGTCATTAATTAAACGGTTGCAGTTGATTGCAAGGCCGTTGATCTTGAGGACAAAGCTCCCAATTTCAGTATGGGGTCATGCTATTTTGCATGCGGATGCATTAATTTGATTAAGACCGAGTGCATATCATAAGTACTCCCCATTATAATTGGCGTCTGGGCATGAGCCAGATGTATCCCATCTCTGTGTCTTTGGGTGTGCGGTCTATGTTCCGATAGCTCCGCCACAAAGGACAATATGGGTCCACAGAGGAGATTGGGAGTATATGTGGGTTATGTGTCACCAAGTATAATAAGATATTTGGAACCAGTTACTGGTGATATGTTTACGGCACGATTTGCCGATTGCCATTTTAATGAAGAAGAATTTCCAGCGTTAAGGGGAGGAATTAGAGAAATTCCTAAAGAGATTACTTGGTGTACACCATCGTTGTTACACCTTGATCCCCCTACGAATCAAAGAGAGCTGAAAGTTCAGAAAATTGTGCATTTGCATAATTTGGCAAACCACTTACCAGATGCATTCACAGATACGAAAAGGATGACGAAATCATATATACCCGCTGAAAATGTCCCATCAATAGTTGTTGTTCCTAAAGAACACACTGATGGAGATACAATGAATGAGCCTAGGGCTTAGTTAAAGAGGGGGAGACCTGTGGGTTCTAAAGATAAAAATTCCCGAAAGAAAAAGAAATTGGCTGAGCAAAAAGGGAAGGTTCTAGAAGAACCTGATACTGAAGGATGTCTGAAAGAAGGCATAGATGAAAAGGTTAAAAAAAACAAATAAAGATAAGGATCCAGATGACGAGGAGGGAACATAAAAGTATGAGATTTCCATCAACTACGCCCAAGATGAAAAGTTATGGATCAGAAATAAGATAAAAGATGTTGATGGAATGTTCTCCTTTTCTGTGTCCAAAGAAATAGATCACGAAAGTGATGATCCTGATCCAAGGTCCATTTCAGAATGTATGAAAAGACATGATTGGGAAGAGTGGAAGAAGGCCATTGAAATTGAATTACTCTCCCTAAATAAAAGAAATGTCTTTGGACCTATAGTCATAACGCCTGAGAATATAAATCATGTTGGGTATAAGTGGGTATTCGTGAGAAAAGTAAATGAAAAGAATGAAGTAACACGATATAAATCCCAATTAGTAGCCCAAGGTTTTTCTCAGAGACCGGGAATTGATTTTGAGGAAACGTATTCCCCGGTGATGGATGCAATAACGTTTAGATTTTTGATGAGCCTTACGGCGTCAAAGAATCTTGAAATGCATCTTATGGACGTTGTGACTGCATACTTGTATGGATCATTGGATAATGATATATACATGAGACTCCCTGAAGGATTGAAAATGCCAGAAGCATTAAAAGAGAAATCCAGGGAGATTTGTTCGGTCAAGTTACAGCGATCACTTTACGGATTAAAGCAGCCCGGACGCATGTGTTACAATCGCTTAAGTGAATATCTCTTAAGAAAAGGATAATGCGATATGTCCATGCGTTTTTATAAAGAAATCGTCATCTGGCTTTGTGATCATTGCTGTATATGTTGATGACCTGAACATTTTTGGAACTCAAAAGGAGGTTGATGATGCACGAACTCATATGAAAGAAGAGTTCGAAATGAAAGACCTCGGAAAGACAAAGTTTTGTCTTGGGCTCCAGATTGAGCATCTCTGAGAAGGTATATTTGTGCATCAATCAAATTATACGAAAAGGTTATTGAAACGCTTTCGTATAGACAAGGCAACTCCTTTGAGTACTCCAATGGTTGGTAGGACTCTTGATGTTGAGAGAGATCCTTTTAGACCCTGTGAAGATAGCGAAAAGATGTTAGGTTTAGAAGTACCTTACATGAGTGCTATCGGTGGGTTGTTATATCTAGCGAACTATACCAGACCTGATATTGCCTTTGCCACTAATCTTCTTGCAAGATATAGTTTGGCTCCTACTCATAGACATTGGAACGGAATCAAACACATATTCCGTTACCTTCAAGGTACGATTGACCTAGATTTAATGTACTTTAGAAAACCTGAGTTTGGTATGGTTGGTTTTGCAGATGCAGGATACTTATCAGATCCTCATAAGGCTCGTTCGCAAACCGACTATGTTTTTATAATTGGTGGGACAACGATCTCTTGGGGTTTGCAGAAGCAAACTCTAGTTGCAACATCTTCGAATTATGTAGAAACCATTGCACTTCACGAAGCCTGTCGAGAATGTGTGTGGTTTAGATCAATGAGCTACCACATACAAGAAGCAAGTGGAATAGTTGATGAGAAAGAGCCGACAAAAATGTTCGAAGACAATTCGGCATGTGTTACTCAACTGAAAGAAGGCTATATCAAGAGCGACAGAACAAAGCACATGCCTCCAAGATTTTTCTCATACATACGAGAGCTCGAGAAAAATAAAGAAGTGAACATCGAGTATGTACGGTCATGCGACAATCCGACTGATTTATTCACAAAGACCCTTCTGACTACAATATTCCGAAAACACGTTATGGTATCAGAATGCGGCATTTGAGTGACTTATGAAGAAAAAGCTATGTTCATTATGCCCAGAGGGAGATTACGTCACTGTACTCTTTTTCCTTTTTTATGGTTTTTATCCTAACGAGTTTTTCCATGACTAAAGTTTTAACGAGACACTACATAATCCAAGATGAATAATCAAGGGGAAGTGTTAGAAATATTGATTACTCATCTCTATGGACAGATGTCTTTATTGTGGCAATTATATAATCCTTGTCACTTCACATGTGTCAATATAAGAGAGTAGTGATGTCATTGTTTAATATTTTCTAATCATTATAAATATGTATTCCTCCTTCTCTTTTGTTTGTACGATGGAAGAAAGCAAGAAACAATAAAAAATAACATTTCTCTTTTGTTCTAAATACTCTCTTTATAGTTTATCAGTTTAAAACACTTCTCACTCTCTTTTCCTCTGTTACTTTTTAGCTAACACAAAAATAAAGGAGTCTCACCATACCTTTCTCTTTCATTTATATAATAAATTAGGTGTTTTGTCCGCACTTGCAAACTTAATAATTTTAATAATATCTATAAATAAATATATAATTAATTTAAGTAAATTATAATAAATTATTGTTCATACATTTAAAATATTTAATAATATAATAAACAATTTCTCTATATATAAAACTTCTCGTCACCATATAAATAATTTTCACAAATTAATTTGAAATTATTCATAAATTTAAACTATTTAGTAATAAATTAATATCATTTTTAGACATAACAAAAAAATTATATAAAATTATTTTTAGTAATGTTTTGGATAACACAATGTAAATTATCTATACATAAATTCTTTGCGAATTAATTTTTCATAATTAACTATATATTAACAAATATAATTATTTTTCAAGGTTAATAAAGACTTTATAACACAATATAAAAAATTAGATAAAGATAATTATCAAATTCATGAAATTTGTTTTTAATTCATGAAAGACTTTACAACACAATATAAATAGTTAGATAAAGATAATTATTAAATTCATGAAATTCGTTTTTAATTCATAAAAGATTTTATAACACAATATAAAAAGTTAGATAAAGATAATTATCAAATTCATGAAATTCGTTTTTAATTTAGAATTAATTATATATTAACAAATATAATTATTTTCAAGGTTGAGAAATACTTTATAACATAATATAAACAATTATAAGGATAATTATCAACAAACGTTTTCAAAGGTGATTAACCTTCCATGGGAAACCTCATTCTTTACCACTTGATCTACAAGGACCACTAGGTGCTTGTAGTTGTTTTTATGAGTCTTTTTGGCTTTGAAGAGGCAGTCCATAGCAGTTACTGGTCCATAGCACAACGACTCATTATACTATCTACTTCAGCATTATGAAACTCTCCTTTTGTACCTTACCTTGGTCCATATTCTCTTAAAAAAAAGAACAAATGAGAGTGCAAGTGTTGACACACTTGACCTCTCTTAAGAATTTGGTGAAAATGAACTCAAATTTTGCATTTATTAGAGTAACTCCAACCAGAGACTAAAATCAATTACAACTGTTACACTAATCTGCAACATGCATCCAATCCCATGCAGGTGGAGTTTTTTTTTTTTTTTTTTTTTTTTTTTTCATGCAGGTGGAGTTACAAATCAAATAGAGATACCTTTTCATAAGCTAACCTCAAATCATATATGCAAGTTAATCGCTTAACGTCTCCATCTCGAGCCTTTAGATTCCTCCAGCCTTTTTTTTTTTTTTTTGATTCCTCCAGCCTTCTTATCTTTATATCTTCATATCTGCCATGGCCACCACCGCTCAACCTCTCATCGCGTTCATCAATATCAAGGGTCCTCTAAGTGTTGGACTAATCCGCATTCTCCAATCTTCCAAACGTCATCATCGCTTTTCAGCTTGAACTCAAACAGAAGCTCGCTGGAAGTAACCTCCGATTTGAATTGGAATATGTACAGATGCTCTGCTAAAGGCTGAGTTAGACCACAACTGCTATTTTTATACATAACAACCACTTCCGTTGATTTCTCTTTAAAGCAAGCAGAATCGTCACCTTTATTAACCAGTAAAATGCAAGATTTAAATGTTACGGATTTTGGAAGAGGCTTTTCTTTCAGCTTGATTGTCAATGGACCTCCACTAGTAGCTCGGTGAGTGAAGTATGCAGGCACTTGTACACCTGGTAAGACTGCATACTCACTGTTCTGGATGATGAGGTCTCTTGCTTCTTGATTCAGTTTGAAGCAGTTGTCAAAGTAGAGACAAAGATGTGGATTGTTAAAGGAGTACTCTAGCATCTCCAAGGACTCACAGTATCTTGCATCCATGAAATAGATGGACTCCGAAATTGGTGGGAGTGTTACCAACTTTTTGCATCCCTTGAGCACAATGTTATTCAGATGAGATATTTTTTTGACCTACGGAGGAACCTCTCGTATCTCTGTATCGGTCAAGGAGAGCCATGTGATTCTTTCAAGAGCGTGAGGGAGGTCCTTGAGGTTTTCAAAGTACCCACCGAGATCAAAACTTGAGCACCCAGCAAGATCAAGTTTCTCCAAATACTGCAAATTGATGTTCTTGGGAAGACCTTTTAGCTTACTGCACCCTTTTAGTATCAGCTTCTGTAACTTCGAAGGTTTCCAAGAGAGAGAGGAAGTTCCACCAGATCTAAGCACTTACTAAGATCCAACTTCTCCAAGTTTGTGGCATTTCCAATATAGGAAGGGAGTTCCAACAGATTTGGGAAACTACTAAGATCTAATTCTTGAAGATTAACAGCACTCCCAATAATGGAGGGAAACTCCACAAGACTTGAGCATCCACATATATATAGTTTCTCCAGACTAGTGGCATCATTTCCATTCAGGGAAGGGAGTTTGATTAAACTCGATCAATTACGAAAATTCAGTTTTTCAAGATTATTGGTATATCCAATAGCGGGTGGGACCTTCATCAAGCATTCAGATTTAATTTCTCAAGGCTGGTGGCGTTGAGAGATCAGGAAGCTCCTTCAAATTTATTGAATAACTTAAATCCATCCACTTCAAACTTCGGAGCGGCTGTACTGACAAATAACAAGAACATGGTAAGATAAGAACCACATTTCAAAAAGAAAACAAACAGAACTGGCAAGATCAGTTTTTATAGCTAAAATGTACAAATGCTAAAATTTGCAGGGGGTGATGCATCACCAGTCAGTACTTCACAAATTTCTCGATCAAGGTACAGAAACTGGCGCTGTCCAGGCTCATGAATAGATTGCTTACAACCAATTTCTCTACTTAGTTTTTTGAGCAAAATATGCATCTTTATACATCCTGAGTCAAAAAAGATGAGAATTTCTCAGCTAAAACGTCAAGTCTTTGCCTCACTTCCAAGAACTTCTTTGCAAGATGCTTTTCCACTTTGTGAATCTTTTCAGAGCTGAAGAAGCACAGTATATGAAGAAATAAATATTTATCTTCACCATCTAAAGCATGCATCATAGCTGAACTTCAAAATGCTTCGAATGTCAGAGTCAAGACTAGTCTTCAATCTTGGTAACGAGTTTATCCACTCTTGCTTGGACATTCCCCGGAAGTAGGAACCCATAACCCTTAGCCCCAAAGGGAGTTCACCATCAAGTCTTGTAACTTCTTGAGAAAGATTCTCAAAACCATCTTTAGGAGACTTTTGACCAAAAGAATACAATTATATTTATTTATTGATAAATTTTATTATATAATTTCAAATATTTTCGTACTAAAATACCCGCACGGTTGTGCAGGTCGAGATCTAGTTATATATTGATTTGAATGCATTTGATTATTAAATAAATTAATATATGAATGAAAAATCCTATTTACTGTAATGAAATTATAAATTAATTATATTTAATTTATACTAAATTAGCATCACGGTTTTAAAGTAATTGGATTACTGTTTACTAATTTTCTTATGTTTGTAATATAAAGGTTTATCTGTTAATTTTATACATGTATTATATAATTACTAATGTTAACTTGTTCTTACAGCATATTATATTTTAATACTAATATTTTTTATTTATGAAATTAAAATAGATTAATTTATCCATTTAATATAAGTTTACTAAATGTATTTCACTATAGTATTTTTATTTTAGTGTGATAGATTATGAATTTATAAAGGATAGATAAAAATGACATAATTTTTATTTTTCATTTCATAAAAAGATAAGTAAATATATATTAATTTACAATTATATTCATTAATAATTCGAAATTATAAATATTTACATAATTTTTTTAAAGTACAAAGAAAAAATTCATTCTATCATGATTTATACTCAAATTATAATTTTAAGAAGATTTTATATTAAATATTTTAGATAATTTTAATTTACGTCTAGAAATGAAAACTAAAACAAATTTTAATTTATAATTTCATTAATATTATTTGAAATTTAAATTTAACTAATTTTCGAAATTGTAGTTTAAAAATATTTTAAAAGATGTTAAGAAGATTCTGTTAGAATTTTCTTGAAAATATTTGTAGTTCAAATAAAAATAAGATATCAAAAGATATTATAGTTAAATGATATAAAGTTTAATAAACTCTCTAATAGATGGTCCAAAATGAAATATCACACATGAAAGAAGTCATGACTTCTGTTTTAATATATAAGACTAGAGTTTTTACCCGCACGTTCGTGCGGGTATATTTTTCATTTTTAAAAAAATATTTAATATTAATATAAATGTTTTAAATATATAATTTATATTTTATGTTATATATTGTGTAAATTTATAATCTAATTGGTGTAGGTTTTTATTCAACATTATTAATATATTATATTCTTTAATTTTTTACTTTGTTATTCCACATTATTAATATAAAATGTTTTTTTATATTTTTATATTTTCTCAACATATTATTTTATAATAAAAATATTAAATTTTCAGTTAAAAATATTTTTCTAATATTTTTATATTTTCTAATATCCTATCTTTTTAAAATAACACATGAACTAAAAGTTAGTTATATACTATTATATTTTTTATATAATCATTTTAGATAATATGTTTTTGTGAGTTTTAAATTAAGTAAAAAATAAGATATAGTAAAAATTTAACATTATGCTAACATTTTTGTATAAAAATATACATAATTTATGATGTTAATCCTTTTAATGGTGAATAATTTTTTTATTTAAGTTAAATAAATTTTAAAATAAAGTTTCATTTACCAACTTTATTTATTTTATTTAATTCATAGTGCAATTCTATTTTAATATAACATAGACTATAATATGAAATTTATAAAATAATATAGAATTCTTTTTTTGTTAGTATAGTGAAATTTAATTAGTATTAATGTATAATAGTATGATATTATTAACTACAAAATTCATTATTATGTTATTTAATAAAAAAATATTTAAATTTTTAGTAAGATTTTGTTAGATTTTATCTCAACCGATTCTGTTAGACTAAAAATAAAATGTAAATCTATTATTTTCAGCATATATGATATATATTTGATTGATTAACCTAAATAATTTAATATGTCATACTAAGTAATAATTAGTGAAATGGTCCTATATGACTTCTTTGTAGTAGATAAAAATAGTGACTCTATTTAATAGAGTAGATAGTTTGTTCGATTTGTTAAATTAGATCGAAAGTATATTCCAAATTCCATATTTTGTAGGACCTATTAAATGAAGTTAAGATATGAAATCTTAAGAATGTAGATAGAAAGAGCATATTATATGGATACCAGGATTTTAGGAATAATATATTCACAATTGGTTTTGATTATCTATAAAACATTATTTGAAAACAATAATCTGTTCGATAAAAATCGTTATAGTTGTTGGTGGAATTCGCTAATCCAAAATAATCTGTTTTTATATAACAACCTGAAATACAACGAATTTTATTTTATACAGTATTGTTGGTTAAATGAATATAAACAGGATTTCAAAGTTATTCTAGTTTTTTTTCGTTAAGATTGCTTAACAAACATCTATTCAGTTTTGATATATCCGTTTTGATATACCTATATATACTCTATTAATATACCTATATATACTCTTTTAGCTATGTTTAGGTTAGTTGATTCTAATACACAAAGACCAAAGTTAAGAAATATATTAAATGAAATATTTTATATACGTACTATATCGACATAATATTAAACGTAATATTATATATGCTATGTGAAGGAAACATACAACCTTTATACAATATAAATCTCACGTAGATATACAAATATAATATAATGTTGAAGGCAATATACAACCTTAATCTTTTGTTGGTGATTTATATGTGAAGGTAATATACATGAACCTCCGATCATTAAAATTATATATAAATCTCACGTAGATATACAAATATACAAATATAATATAAGGTTGAAGACAATATACAACATAGCATATATTTATACTATTATCTAATATTATATAAAGGTTGTATATTGCGTTCACATATAAATCACTAACAAAAGGTTAAGGCAATATACATCGGCAGTATATACAAATATAAATCACCAACAAAAATATATGCTATTTTTAAGGACTACATATTGTTATACATATATTCATATTTGTTAGGATTAGGATTATAGATAAATGATCCTAGGTAATAGACTACTTATAAATAGATAAAAACAATGACTCTATTTTAATAGAGTAGATACCATTTAAAAATACATAAGTATTTAATTCCAAAATTGCATTGAACAAGTATTGAGAACTTAAAACTTCAGTAACAAACTTTGAATTTTTTTTTAAACGATGGTGAATTACTATAAATATTAAATCTCTTACACTAAAAATGATGTTATCAATGGTTTAAAATTTTTATTATAAAAATATATAAATGATCATAAAATTATGTAAGTGTGAAGATTCATTTATTAGATAGTCAAATTAAAAGTATAATATATATATATATGTGTTAATATTTATTAATTAGATTTACTTATATAAAATGAGTAAACAAAAATATAATTATTTTATTTTAGTGTTCGCGCTAAGTTAATTGTATATATAAGAGTTACAGATTTCTCAATTATTCAATATATATATTTACAATATAAAAATACCAAAAATAAAGAATAACACATAAAATAATTTTTATAAGAAAGATTCTTTTGATTGTTATCATCATGATGGAACCGAAGTTTTCTCACAACGGTTAAGAGTCCTATTGCAGCAGCAAGAGTGGTAAGAAAAAAAGAAGAATCCATTAGTTAGTATGTTGGACAGACGATCAGTATTACAAAACTTTAAAGCTATGTGGAGGAAAGAAACTACACAGAAGCTTTGTATACATTGAACACAGAACGTTGACTAGGAATGTTGAAATCAACTAGCAAAAAAAGGTGGAATGGCTGCTGCTTTTCTCCGTATACCTACTTCCTTGATATTTCCTCACAGATAATTACAAGAACGATTGTAAAAGGGAGAAATCAAACATAATGGTACAAATATAACCTGACCTTGAGTTGTACCTTTTACCCTGAATCTATTGTGAGGACTAAATGCATTTGAGAAGGCTGCAAAAACAGAGTCTTCCTCGACCATTCCTTGTTTCTCCAATCTTCCACAACCCACAGATCAGCCATACCCTTCTCTTTGATAAAAGAGTTGTCAAAGACTGCTAATTTTCCACCATAGTTTATTAGACTCAACTGCTTGTCAAACTTATATATCCCATCTCCAGCATCATACTCAGCTCTTCAGACCTGATGTTGAAACTCACAAGATCACAAGTATGCAAATCATCCCAAGTCAAATAATATAAAAACTCGTTCATAGTCACTTGTATAGGTGAAGGATAATGAGTGTGAAAGTCCTTTGCAACCCTTTTCCACGAACCACCAGCTTCTAGTGCAAAGACCCAGTGCTCTGTCATTGACTCGGGAATACTTTCTAATTCTACTTGTTCATCTTCTTCTAACTCTTCTTGACAAGGTAAGCCTGTAATTACGCATAGTATTTTGTACTGATCGCCGACAGGGTCATGGCCAATAAAAAAATGAGTGAAATATTGTGGAAGCATTGTGAGAAAAGACTCTTTTACGACGGGAATGTGGCTGGAGTCGGAATGGATGATAGAAGTAGAGATTTTGAGAAATCCATGTTGTACACTAAAGACATGTAAAGACGAGGTTGTGGTTGTAGGAGCCAAAAAATCGAATTGACAGAAACGATATAAATTTAAACGATGATAAGGAAATAAACGATTGGAAAGACGATATGAAACCGATTACGAAAACGTTTATAAAACCGGCATGGAGTCGAGACGAATCTCTTTCCTTAACCTCTTAATATTTGCTCCGCAGTGAGACAGACTTATACGAATTAGAGTCCCATGATAAAACCATGATAGACGATTCACGCTCTCACTCGTGAACGTCTCTGACGAACTAATATTTCTACTAAACACTCTCTAAACTTACTCTGGGAGATTTGCTGGTTTTTGCTTGCGTCACAAAAAAAAGTTTGAAATGAAGAAGGAGGAGAGGCAATATTTAAAGAGACGGAGAAGACCCACTTCCCGCAACAACTGCTGCAAGTGGGTGAAAATCTCGCTGAGATCTCAGGAGTGGAAGCTGAGAAACTTTCTCCGCAAGATCTTCTCTTTTATTTGACTCGTTCAAATTGATTGGCAAACAGATAGACTTCGTGTGGTCTTTACCCAAACTGCGTGCTATTTATTCATAAACGTCATGTTGATTTTTAATTTTAAAATGGCAAAGCGTTAGGCTTAATTTGGTCCAAAAAGATAACTTCTTATCGCCCGACACCCAAGCCCAAGTCCAAGCCCATACAAAGTCGGCCGGGCGGCAGCGGCGCGCGCGTGGGGAACCATCTCTCACCCTGAGTCGTTTACAACCTCCTAACACTTGAGCATATATATACTGCTCAATTTTGTCTTTGCTGGCTGATGTGGGACAAACTCAAAAACTGGGTTTTTTAGTTTTTGTCCACACCAAGATACCAACTTCAAAGTTTCATTTCTTATTCAATTTTGATATGTTTTTAAAGTGTGAATATACCACGTTGTAGTACTCGTTACAAGTCTTACAACGAGCTGATGATCTGACCGGAACAACCACCGGTTAGCCTGAAAAGTCGCCGGAAAATCAGAAACGCTCAGAGTTCCAACAATCCCCTACATTAATATAAAAGTAAATAAAGATCTCTTTAAATTTATTATGAATTAAAAAAAAAACAAAATATGTAATAGAATTATTGCATTCATAATAAAATTATGATGATAATAATTAAAGCAACATAGGTAATAGAAAAATAAAACACCAATAATATGATAATTGTCTTCAAATCTCATTCAGTGCAAAAACCTTTCTATGGTCTCTCCACCATATTGCTTCCAAAGTCAAATGACTTTTACCTTAATCTTCCATAGAGATTTCTTTGGTTTTAAATCAGAGATGAATTCAAGTCTTGCATTTTGAATGATACTTTTAAATCACTTGGGTTGTGGTGGAGTTGTAGGCATAGTATCGACTCCATATATATAGTATTTCGGATACAAATTTATCACCATAAATTGTTAGTATATTTTGCGCTAATTACATATCTTCTGATTGATAATATAGTTGTATAGAATTCCTAATTGATCATGTTCTGATTGATAATATAGTTGTATAGAATTCCTAATTGATCATGTTTCCGATTTTAATTTCGAAAAGCTAAAGAGACAAAAAAATATGCAGAGTTAATGCTTAGATATAGAGAGTTAATACTATGTAAGTAATGTAAAATATTCTTAATATAATAAATAAAATTAAAAGTTAGTGCATTTATGTTTCATGGTTACTAAAATATCGTAGAGGTCCGGCTATGTTTCGGGCAAAAACTAAGAGTATAATTTTTTCCTAACCTATTTAATTTTTAATTATTTCTAATACTTTACATTTAGTATGGCTTGAGTTTTTGATTTTTAGGCATTCACTATAATACTTGTGGATTTTGTATATGATCGTAACATATGAAAGATTAAATTTGATATACACTTATCATATTTAATATTTAATTATTTCTAATATACTAAATTTAGTATGAGTTGAGTTTTGAATTTTATATTAATATTGACGCATTTATTTTAATTGAATTTATGTTAGTGCATTTATGTTAATTGGTAAGAAATCAATTGAAACATATATAAAATAATCAAAATTCCATTGATTAGTAACTAACCATATTTAATGTTCTTCTATTTTAGAAAATAGAAATCATTTTAACTGTATGTATCTACACCAACAATTTTAAAATTATGATTAAACATTAAATTTGGAATAAAATCTTTTTGACTGCTAAATTTAGTAACATAATTTATGTTTATTACCATTTATAGCGGTAATGACCATTATCATAATTACATGAATAATACATATAATTTACTATGTTGTGTATTGTATAAATCTTTAATTTATGCTTATGATTTATTTTTATTATAGTAAACTATATATCGAATAAATTATATATATAGTTTATTATATGTTACTCGAATAAATAATACAGTATTTTCAGTTACACTTATTTATTATTTATATGTAACATTATATATAATGTAAATCATAAATAAAATAACATATAGTTTGATATACACTTATTTATATGTTGCTGACATTTATATGCCCTGCTATATATATAACATGATCATAAAAATAACACTTTTTATATACATTTATTTATATGATACACACTTATTTGCATATTTTATTTACATGTAAATAAATTATTTCTATATAGATAACGTGAATATGAAGATAAGATAGATGTTAATGTTAATATAAAAATACACTTCTATATTAAACTATATGTTACTCGAATAATATAATACATATGAACTATGAAAATTAACATACAAATTGTTACTCGAATATAAAAATAACATATTTTGTTTTCGAGTCATTTGGATCTATATGCATGATTAAAACCTATAAGTTCTAATGCTTTGATAAAAATAACATAGCTGTTTTCGAGTTATTTAGTTCTAATGTCACGATGATACATTTTCGGGATGATTTATGTCTTCAACATGCATATATATAAAAACATATAATAAAATAACTTTGTAGATTGATTTGTTAATAGCATGACATGTAATTAGTCTAGACCAAAGAGGGTTATTGAAAAAAAAGGTTGTGATGTGAAATAAGGTGTTGACACCTAAAAAATGGCAAAGTTGTTAATCATATATGAAATAAAAGTTTATTTATAAAAGTTCTCCTCACAGAATAAGAAGGGGATAAAAAAATTATATAACTTTACTAGGTTTGGCCCGCCATACGGGCGGGATATACTTTACTTGTGATCTAAATTACTATTTTTGTATGATTTTGTGGTTTGTATTTTAGGTTTTTCATTTGCAATAGATGTGTATGATAATGATTTTTGTCTTTTAGAAAATCTTAGGCGAGAGATTATAAATGGTAAGATTTTTTTTCTCTACAGTAGTTGTTTCTATATTAAATAGTTTAATTGAAATGTTGTTAGGTTTCAAATAGTTTTCAATGTTGTTTTCTTTAAAAAATTGATCCCCTATCGATGTCAAAAAAAAATTTCCTTCTTAATATTAATTTTTGTAGAGATTAAGTAAAAAATTTCTTATTTAGTCTCGTACGGTAAGTGAGTCATCGATCTGAATTGAACGGTTTTAAGATATTTTAAAATTTCTATGTTACAATTGAAATAAAAAGCAAAGAAAAAAAACATTGGTTAGATTTTAATATGTGTTAAAGAGAATCCTAAACAACAATCCTTTTGCAGAACATATACTACTTTACTATGATGTTTCCACTTCTGAACTAAGTTTTTCTCTAAAAATATATATAATACCATTATTAGTTCCACAATTATAATCACAACGACATCATTCACAATTTATATATTGTAAAATATGTATATAATTCTGATAAATCAATTTCCGTGTAATAAAATAATTTCATCCACTGTCGCAGGGACACCACATAAATCACTCATAGTTACAAATTGAATTGATCATGGATCTTAAAACGTAGAGCAAAGCAAACCTACAATATCACAAAAAATTGCATATGTTTACTTCATGGTTTGGAATAAATCAGGCGGTGCAGTGAGGACAATACATATCATTTTGTCCTCTGCATATAGGGCAAAAGATGTAAGTTTGGTTTTTCATCGGTCATATTACATTAAGTGGCTTCTACATGTGTGGTCAGTTTGGTCTGGCTCGTTAGATTTGGGTTAGTTCCGAAAAATCTTCTTGCAAAATTATAAACAATGATAATGTTATTTGACTTGATTACAATTAAAAAAATCAACATAAAATTGTTGTGGTTTAATATTTTACTAGATTTTGACCCGCCCTTAAAGAGGGCGGGTCAACCGTTTTTGCTTTAAATTTATGCTCTTGTTCGATTATTCACAAGTATGTATAGGCATGAGTATCCGGATTCAGATCGATTGTCGTTAATAATTTGGTTTGGTCCGACATATATATATTAAATAAAATTACGTACAATTTAATGTGTGGTGTAGGATTTATTTTTTTATTCGTTTTAGTTAAATAACAAATTATAGGGACCCGATAAAATTATGAGTTCTATTCGGTAATCTAAAGTATTGATTTGTAAAAACTGAAATAAGATAATTAATTTTTAATAATTTCATATTGGTTAAAACTGATTTTTTAAATAAAAATTATTTTAGATATATTTTACCAATTCGTTTTTGAATCATTCCTAGACAGAGGCCTGTTTCTTGTTGATAAAATTATTAACTCGTTTGTTAGATGACAATAGAAATAAAAAATGTATTTGTGAGATCCATTTGTACTCAAGAAATATTTAACATATTTAATGAAACAATCTGTAAATATTAATTGTAAAATTTCTACTTCATTAATTGCAGATTAATTTTGTAAAATCAACTTTATTTTAAAATTTAAAAATATTTATTTAAAAAATAATTATTATTAAAATTATAGTTTTTAAGCGCATATATTTAGTAAATTTATGTCATATTGATTTTAAAATGCAATCTTTGTAGTTATTTATTTAAACTTAAAAATTAACATTTATTTGGTCATTTTAAATCATAATTGCATCATGTGTAAATATTTTAAAATATTGAAAAATACTTTTCACATAGTTTTAATTGTAATTTAAGTGCAGATGTTAAAAATATATTGGATATTTTTAATTTTGAAAATAGATAAAACAATTATAGAACAAACAAATCAATCCTAAAATTAAGGAGGGGTTAAAATATTAGATTTTATTGTTATTTGGATATTTAAAAAAGCTTAAAATTAATATTGTTGGATTAAATAGATTTTGTAATGAATTAAATAAAAATCATAGGTTTTAAATATTCTAGTGACATATCTGTAAATATTGTAGATTTTGACCCGCTCTTTGAAAGCGCGGGATTTCGTTTTTGTTAATAAAACTATTAATCCGTTTGTTAGTTTATAATTAAAATGACAAATATATTAGTTTAACCTGTTTATACTTGATAAATATTTTGTGACCTAAAGCAAATAGCCATATTAAAGAAATTTTAGCTTATTCCCATATATATATATATATCAAAATGAATTTTTGACCCGTATACAATGCATAAATGATAATGATAATTGTAGTTAATATGGTATGTAAAAAATAATGATTTGGAATGTATAAATAAAATAATATCTTTTTTCTATTTAATTTTATTTCAAATTAAAAGACACTATTCATTTAAGTCAATATGAATTGTTACAATTTTGAAATACCCGCATAATCCGAACAATATTCATTTTATTAGATTTTTAGTTTTACATCACCAAGCATGATATTTTTTAAAATAAATATTATAAAATCCAGATGTCTACCTAGTAAGACTTATTAATGGTAGATAAAAATGGTACTTCTCTTTTAATAGAGAAGATATAGACTATAATTATAAATTTATCAGAAATATCAATCTATTTTATTTTTAGGTTATAATAAAATTTAATTAATATAATTTAAACTAATATTATGTTACTTTATTACAAATTAATTAATGCATTATTTAATAAAAAAATATTTAAAATGTTTAGTAGGATTTTGTTAGATTTTCTCAACAGATTTCTTTATAACTAAAAATATAATTAAAATTAATAATTAAAATTAATAATCAAAATTGATTTATTATTAATATTTTATTGATTATTATGTTATATTATGCAATTAATGAAATGGACCTAGTAAGACTTCTTAATGGTAGATAAAAATGGTACTTCTCTTTTTGATTATACATATATACTTTCACAT
>CAKOAT010059599.1:0-101764 GCA_932364175.1 Eruca vesicaria subsp. sativa | reverse complement strand
ATAGATAAATAGATAGATAGATAGATAGATAGATAGATAGATAGATAGATAGATAGATAGATAGATAGATAGATAGATAGATAGATAGATAGATAGATAGATAGATAGATAGATAGATAGATAGATAGATAGATAGATAGATAGATAGATAGATAGATAGATAGATAGATAGATAGATAGATAGATAGATAGATAGATAAATAAAAGGAAGGAAACCGAACCGAACAAGAATCAAACTAAGTCAATTTATTTTCTGACAATGCGATCTAAAACATTAAATCAAACTGGGGACTGATAGGGAGCTCGCTTCTCTGGAACTTCATCCTCTAAGACTACTCTTCTATTTTTGAACCACTTCAAAACTCCCTCCTTATTGGTCACTTGAACAATGCTGCTAATCACAGCATTCTATGCACAGACCATTAAAACATTCACAAGTTAATCTGTGAGCTGGAACATTCAACTAAAAAAAAACATTCAAATAAAATAGAATTGATCCAAATGTAAAAGGAAAGAAAAAAAATCCTTTTACAGTGGGTCATTTGGATTTTCTATAAACTTTTTATATGTTTCAATATGAGCTTTCTTTGCTCTTTTCTGAGCAGACTATGACATGGACTGCTTCTTCTTTTACTTTTCCTCAGGTTCAACCTCTACAACATATTCGCCAATGAGGTTCCAGACACTACAAGAAAAAGCGTAACTTCTGACGGCCAAATCGGAAGGAAACCGGTCAGAAAGAGGTTCTTCTGACGGATTTCCGACGGATATTACTGTCAGTTCTATATCGTCAGAAATAAAAAATCGGTCAGAAAATCGTTAGAATTTTCTGACGAATTCTAACCGCTACTATCGGTCGGAAATTTTTGACGGTCATGTCCGTCAGATACGCTGTCAGAAGTTTCTGATGGAAAACTTGATCGGAAAGTTTTGACGGCTATTTCGGTCAGAAAATTTCGACGACGATTTCGGTCAGAAAGTTTTGACGGCCGCGTCGGTCAGAATGTTTTAACGGATAGTTCGGTCAGAAATTTTTGCCAATTCTTCCAAGAATATCTTATATATTAAAACAGAAGTCATGACTTCACTTCATGTGTGATTTTTAAAAAAATGGACTATTACTAGAAAGTCATGTTACATTAACTCTCTAATAATCTTATCATTATTATATCTTATGAAAAATCATATCTATAATAACAAAGATACGCTTAACAATATGGTTTTGGTAAATTATCTCAAACCTTCCAACTTAATCACGTAAAATATGTCAATAGATATAAGTTTAAGAATCTTCTATTATTTATAAAGAAATATATCAATAATAGTTAAATGCATCCACAATATAATAACAAAAATCACAGATTCGTAATATGGAATATTTATATAACCTATCAAAATTTACACGCTATATATACTAGATAAATTTATTTCGATATAAATTTTTAAAATTATATTGTTTTAAAAATGAAATTGTTTAAAAAAAATTTTTTAATAAAATTCTGTATAATATTAATTTATGAAGTTATAAGTTTAGTTTTTAACAAAAATTTCTTCGAAGTTTATATTATCTTTCCAAATTAAAGTATATTAATATTTAATAAACTCTATTTATATTACTTTATCTAAAAAAAAATACTAATCTAACAAACAATAAAATATAGAAGAAGAAATAAACACATGTTTGAAAAACATATATAATATAGAAAATTGAAACAATCTATTTAATTAAAACACGTATTATATAATATTATTATGTTTGAAAAACATTTATTATACACATCGTAAATATGTGATTATTATAATATATACCAAGTTACAAGTGAAAACAAAAAAATTATATAACTATTTATAAACGAAAACAAACACCCGCGCGGTTGCGCGGATTAAAATCTAGTTATGCTTATTTTGGAATCAGAATTGTTATTTAAAAAGTTATAATAGAATAATTTTTTCAATTTCTTGTAGCTAGGGATGAATTTTCAGGTGCTGCTACTGGCCGTTTTTCATCTGGGAGTGTAGCCCTTGGCATAAGAAGCTGAGGAGGCGGTTCAAGTAATAAAACTGTTTTCTGTTTTCAGCAGAGGAAGTAAATCGGATTTTACATGAAACTGCATGTATCCTTCAAATAATGGCGTCGTGTCTCTCACAAAAAGAAAAAAACTCATGCTGTTTTCAGCAGAGGAAATAAACCAAATTTTATTATGAAGCGCCTGCACCCTCTAAACGACATCTTTTAAATAGACAAACCACATCTTGTTTTGTACTAATGATAAAACAAGTTTTGTCGTTTTATTAAGTCTTTTGTTTGACAAAGAAGGGATCTTAAAGAAGCCAGTGAATACTGACCCAACCAGAACCGTTCGTGTATTGCCATGATCTGCGCTTTCCCTATGATAAAGTATGACTTGAAGAAAGCCACAAGGGTGGATTTTGCTTGTCCCGTGCTAACCTTCTGATGAGCTCTTCAAAATCTATGCTGAAGTGGCTTGAAGGCAAAAACTAAAGACAGTCTATGAGAATCTACTGTAGGAACAAGTGGAAAGCAACTCTGAGACGTGATTACTTCCACAATCTTTTGGTCAGCTGCTGCTGTTTGCCTTCTCCTTCTTGCTTTTATACAGGCCTATGCTCTATACAAGGGAGCAATATTGGCACTTGTGAGAAAGTGATGTGAAAATCAGGTGATCGGGAGCGAATAATGTACATTGTTTCTCTAATATTCTTCCTGTTTTTTAATCTGCTTCTCTTCTGATTACTCCTTGTTTCTCAAATGTGTCATCTTATACAAGATACAAATGGTGAGACAGAAGCGTATTCGGTTAGAACTAAATAAAAAAGGTAGAATAACATGTATGCAAGCGTCTGTAGTCCAACGGTTAGGATAATTGCCTTCCAAGCAATAGACCCGGGTTCGACTCCCGGCAGACGCAATTGTTTTAAACGTTCTGTCCTGTTGCATTGTCTCTTTTTGTTAAAAAAAAAAAACATTTTCTTCGAAAGTTTCTCAGAGCAAAAGGCTCAGACCATCAACTTGAACTTGCAGTCGCAATTGTTGAAGCAAGCGAAGTTATATACTCTACTATTTTTCTGATATGGAGATGCAAATAAAAGGGATCAAAAAGATTCAAATTTAACTTTGCAAACTGATACGTTTTACTGTATCAAACTTGTGAGAAGATCAAAACAGGGGAATCAAACGATTTTATTGATCAAAATAGAAAAGTACAATGAGTTTTTCTTAGGAGTTTCTCCTCTCCTCCATGACATGAAATTGATAAAACTCTTGATAATCTCTCCTCCTAATCCTCAAGCCAATCTTATACTCCGGAATCAACACACAGCTTGCATGATCCTCCAACAACCCATGTGCACTTGTTCCTTTCCTGTGACGTGGCTAAGTACCACACTCTTAGGCCCAACTGTTGACTCCTCTTAAACTTTTAGACTTGCTGGCCCATCTTACTCTTGTGCTTCTTGAATCTGCAAATGGCCCATCGTATCACAAACATATCATCAGGTGTCATCCATTTGAAAATGTTATGTAACAGGAAACTTGTTTTTGTGAGTCACTTTGGCTTTCTGAAGAGAGATCCATAACACAACAACTCAAGAAACTTCACATGTTAATGTCTTAATAAGTTGATGTGAACTCTAAGCCGAAAGTAATATCATGCAGCTGTGGTTGGTTCTCTCTTCATTGATTTTCCAGATTATATCAAACTGATTTATAGAGTGCACGTGTTGACACTCTTTACCTCTCTTAAGATTTTAGTGAAAATGAACTCAAATTTTGCATTTATTAGAGTAACCCAAACCAAGACCTAAAACCAATTACAACTGTTACACTAATCTACAACATGCATCCAACCCCATGCAGGTGGAGCAACAAATCAAATAGACTCTTCCATAAATCAAATCATATATGCAATTTCAATGCCTAACGTCTCCAGCTCGAGCCTTTAGATTCCTCCAGCTTTCTGATCTTATTCAACAACTCGTCGATCGTATTCGAAGCCTCCTGCAGTGAAAAATGAGCATAGAAAATGATAATCAAAACGGAGTTATAATGGAGAAAGGTTTTGTTTAGTGAATGATGAAGAACCTCTAGCTTCTTTCTCAGACTTTCTTCCTCTCCATCACGCCTGTCTCTTTCCTCTGTGAATATCTCAACCAGATTCTCTTGATCTTTCCTCATTTCCTCTATTTTTTCCCTCGCTAAATTAACCTAAATCTCAACCATGGAGGATTCCATCACAAGAGTGTTATAAAAAAAGAAGTGAGAGAGTATGAACCATATACCTCATCTTCAAGTGCCTTGCTTCGCTCTTTCTCACGTCTCAGCTCCTCTTGCAAATACTGAGAGTACCAACGAGGAAAAAAAATAAACAAAAGATTTGTTACAATGGAAAGCTTTGAGATATTTTTGTTGGGAGTGTGTTTACCAGTGAACTATCTTTCCCTGACACACCATTGTCCCCTTTATGATGACTAGGATATGAGCCTGAGTAGAACTTGTCAGAAGCTCGAGTTTTGATCCCTGATGGAGCAGATCCCTCAGGATCATCTTCTGGTGATTTGTCTACATTCCGACAAAAATAAAACAGTATCAAATGTTTGTTTCTTACAAGCTAAATCTCATTGAAAATTGGTTTGGACGTTAGAACCCAATAAAGACATTGTAGTACCTCTGTTGTAACCATATCCGTTTCCAGGCTTGTATTTCCTCGGTGCATAGCCAATTTTGTGGCAGTTGGTGCTCCTAATCAAAAAGAGAAATTGAAATAACATAAGCTTATGGAACATCAAAGTCAAGCTTGAGAAAGCGTGAAAGGCAAGAAAAGAACTAGACCAATAAATCTTCTGCATTTGAACTAGCCGTGATTCAAGCCTAGAGAGAACTGTTGTACGCTCAAAGCCTTGCTTATCATGAGCAGGCTCCACAAAATTAGCTTCCAGAACACCTATTAGTAGCACAAGAAACTTGCATATTATAACATATTCAGGTACAAATAAGCAAATAAATTATTACAACTTCCAGATCAAGAAAATACCTATGACTCCACGGCCATCACTCCCTGCTGCATTCCATATCCTCCAAAACGGCTGATGAAACAAGTTAAAAAAGAACAAAACATGAGAATACAAAGTCCAATATTTTCCTCTAAAATCCTAGTATCATGTTAACCTTGATGAGTCGGTTTTTGTGGTAGACATTAAAGCCTTGAACATCAACATGATGTTTTGCGTCCTTCACGAATCCAAGAACTACAACAGCAGACATCTGACAAAAGAGATAACTAGTTTTAAACTGGATCCTTGCTAGCAGTAAACAGAAATGTATTATAAAAACATACATTTGAATCCTTAACATATGTATCGGCGGGACCATACTGAGGTCGATATGTGATCTGCTCAGTCTGCATCATATCATTCACTACATTGTGGTGCTCAACATCTTTTCCTCTTAGTATGATACGAAATGCAGGTGGGATTCTTAGGTAGAGGATTGATACATAACTCTGAGAACACGTTGTAAACATGTGAGAAATGAATATATATTGCAACAACAAAAAATGAAAAATAATGAATGTGTAATACCCTTAGTGAGTGTTTGAAGGTTAGGAAGTGCCTAGAATTAGGAAACTGAGAAGCCATTTTGATGTTTTTCTCATCCCTATTGACACCTCTGAGTTGGATATCCTGCGGATACAACAATTAATATGTTATGCATAAAGGCTCTGTGTAATCTCAAACATTAATATGCATACACTAAGCAATAAAAAAACTACATACATGTGGATCAGCATCAAAGTCAAGTTCCAGCAACCCATGGTCATCTTCCCACAGGTTATATATGATGATCCGTGTCCCACAATCCTTCATTAGACCAAACTACAACAAATTAAGCAACATGTTAGTGAGAACATCTGCTCAGAGACCGTAAAGGGATAGTAAGTAATATGAAAATCCACATAAATATGTTAATGACTCTTCTTTTTGCCTTTCCTCGGTAACAGAACCTCCCATGTAATTTTTCATTAGTGTGAATATATATTTACCTGACGAAGGAGATCCTCTTCACTAGAGAATGGCGACCATTGAATGATTGTTCTCACATTCTTATCCCAATCACTAAGGGAAGACTTGACTATTTTACTCCACTCAGGGTCTTTTTTTTCGTAGTCAAGCTGGTCATTTAAATAACAGCACAATAGAATATAAAGATACAACATTCATATAAACTCGAAAATAAATCTTGTGCACATAAAACATTTTGTATAACAGCATATGTGTTTGAACAGTTAAGGAACAAAGCTAAGCCACAATGATGAACCAGCAATACTGAAAATTTTATACATTGGTATACAAGCTAAGATAGTGAGAGAGAAGGGAACCTCTAACAAAAGATGAGAATAATAATATGAGCATACTATCTAGAATAGAGAAACCAAGTGGGTGACCATGGAGTTATTCTGTAATAATGCCACAGACAATCAAAGAAAGAAAGAAAGATTACCATGGGTACAACAATGTCTTCCTTTCCTGTGCTCCTCAGAAACGTATATGATAGGAGTCCTATGCTCTGCGTAGCGCTGAAACCAACATCAAGTACAAAAAAGTAACTATAACAGAACATTATAAGCCCGAAAGGGGTAGCAATTTGGAAAAAAAAAACAACTAACTTCTTTCCATCTTTTCCAGAGCAGCGTGAGAACACAATGACATCAGCTCCAAGTCTCATTGTACTAGTCTTAAAACCATTCCCATCTATAAAACAGTAGATAAATAAGCATTTTTACTACAAAACATATTATAGCTATCACTAGAGTTGGCAAAAGAATAATTACATTGTCCAATGGTGTTTGCAAGTTTGCTTTTGGCAGAGTATCCTAGAGACATGCATTGTCGCATTTTCTCAGGATCCATCCCACCTCCATTATCTGCATCCCAAACATCAGGATCGAGCAATTTAAGCAACAAAACAGGGGAGAGATTCTCTGAGATTGTGCTAAAATCAAATGTATACCTTCAATTAGTAACATCCTGTTTCCTTCTTTCTTATTTTCAAGCATGTCTACGTTAACATAAGTAGCTCCACTAGCAACCTGATTTCAATAAGAAACCATTAGTACAAAGCAGAACCTAATGCGCTCTAGTCTAGTTAGGAAAATTAAACACACCTCATCCAAAGCATTGTCCAAAAGCTCTGCAAAAGCTGCACGAACGAACAAATAAAAAAAAACAGATTCACTTATTAAAAATTACAAGCAAGTTCATATTTAAATTAGAAGTAGATTAATGATGAAAGAACACCTACCTCCTAGAGCCCATTTGTGACTGGTTGCATTAGAATGTAGAAACTTGGGATGGACTCTTACATGATCAAAGCCACCTAAGAGACACACATACAAATTGAGTAACACATCATGTCTTCACACTACTATAAGAGAACATGTGTTTACCTGAAGAAAGATCCCAATTACCACCAGGCGCTCCTTCATAATCTCCAGCCTTCCAAAACTGCTTGCAACTACCAACTCTACCGGAGGAAACGCCCGCCGCCGGCATATGCGAGAAGGCATTACATGAATCCGCCGGAAAAGTATGCGTCATATTCACCGGAGGAATCGACTGTCCGAATCCTTCAGGCAACACAACAGCTAACTCATTCTCCACCGTTCCCTTCTTCTTCGCATTCTCCCTGTCCACTGCAGCAGAAGAAGTATCTCGTGCCCTCTTGGCACCGACGTTGTTTACAGAGTTGTACCTTCGTTCAACAACATGTTGTTCCTCAACGTCGGAGTCATCGCTGCTACATAGATCGATAAGAGTAACAGTGTCATCTCGCGGGATGTACGGTGGTAAATTCTCTGGCTTCACTTCGTTATCCATCAATAAAGGAACGAGAAGATTAATGGTCTTTGAACAAGAAAACTGCTGCTACTTGCCGGCGAGTGGTCGGACTAGAGAGGCAAGCGGAGAGTTATAAATTATGAAGCGGCGGACATAACTAAAAAAGAACAGAAGAAACTGTAAAGAAAAAGGGTTTTTGACTTTGACCTTCCACGTGTATTGCTTTTACTTGTTCTCAGTTTATTTATTTTGTCGGCTACTTTGACTTGTTTAGTCTTTATCGTACATTGACAAAGAAAATAAAAAGTGATTGCTAATTTGTCAAACTCATTTAATAGTCTGACTTTTTCAGATACTTTACTGTACAATTTGACCTCTCAATTAGACATATAAATGCGCACATTCGATTATAACGAAACAGAAGTAGCCTGATGATGTTCGCCTCAAGGTAAGCAGATTCAATTCATGCAAGAATGATATAGATGAAACTCAACTATATATGGACCTATATCTTTTGATCCATTTTGGGCTTTATGTAAGTTTACATTATAAGGCATTAACTATTGATTTGTAAATGACTTTGGGTAGACATATTATCCATAACCCGAACCCGGACCGAGAAACCCGAACCCGATCAGTTATGGATCTTTCAAAATACCCGATCGGTTTTGATATGCCGATATTTCGGGTTCGGGTTCGGTTTAATCTGATATCCGAAACTAAAACCCGAAATAACCGATTATATGTATAATGTACAATAAGTATATACACATACTAATTATTAACTGATTTTGACAATTTCCAGGAAGGCACAACCACACTTTGTTATTTCCAATTCTAAGACACAATTAGGTCTAGACACAACCACACCTTTTATAATAACCTTAGGAGTGATTCTTTTATGTTACAGCTATGTTTTATGTTTTCTGTTTTCTTTTGTTTTTTTCTTTTTGCGGCTTGAGACATTAAAACTATCAGTTTTGTTTTAGTTTGTTTTCCATTTTAAAATTTTATGTTGTTATTATGGGTATTGGGTGTTGTTGCAAACACTTTTACTAAGTTTGAGTTTATTAATTTTGAGAGACATGATTTTTAGTTCTTATCTAGTCAACTTATGAATGTTTGTTAATTTGTTTTCTTTGAATTTTACTTTAATTAATCCGAAACCGATACAGTAAAACCCGAACCCAAATGATATATGGTAACTTTGGTATAACCCGAACCCGAACCGAAACCGATTTATTATATCCAATCCCGATCCGAATTTAAGAATTTCTTAAAATGGAACCTAGGAGGTGTTACAAAAAAGAACCGATATCCGATATACCCGACCCGAACCCGAATGGGTACCCGAACGCCCAAGCCTAACTTTGGGTTATAGCTTTTTTCGTCAAGTGGGTAACTTCTTAAGAGTTTAAAAATTCAAAACATTTGTCATGGATTTTAGTTATGATCGAATGGCTTGCGCTTATAGATTCATTTGATTATGCATCAAGTCTTTTTCCGTCAGATATGATGTAATATAGATGGTTGATTTATTCTCACAAAGTTAGAAAACGATTTTGAACAACAATAGCGTAACACCTGTGTTCCTTCCAAAATAGAAAAAACGCGTGGAAGCTAAGGCAATACAACAACAAAGGCCATGACTACTTTAAAACGACCACACAACTCATTTAGTGATCATCACATCCTTTCCCAAACCTTTTTTTTGTATAAACAAAACAAAAGTAAAACGTAAGATTAGGCAAGACGGGACCAACACCAACTCCATCACAAGACTAGTTAAGCTTCTTGTGTCTACTCACTCCGCGTGCCCTTCCTACATAGACATTAATAAAATTCTAAATCAATTAGGTCACCAATACACTTGTTATATCGCTACTGCTCCCTAAATTAGAAAATTAGGCAGCCTACTCATCTTAAAACATGATTAGATCACTTTTTAGTGTAATATAAGATATGTATTTTAGTTTTTCTTATTCTAAAAAAAAAACTAAGAAACAAAAAAAAAAATAAGAAACTCCGTAAATAAAAGATATAAGATAAAAGATATAAGAGATGTTATTAATCATTCTTAGGATAATAGTCTTTGAAAATAAAAAGTTGAGAAAAATATTAAATCATGGGTCTCCCTCATTAATCATGCTCTTAAGATAATAATCTACTTTTGAATTTAAAATATATCGTTACTTTTTTATTTTCAAAGATTTGAAGTTTAAATAATAATAAAATAAAAGATTATTACCTTGTGGGGGAAAATGGATTTAAGGATCTTGGGCTTGGTGGGCTTGGACTGTTGGTGAGGGAAGACGCCGTGTTTCTTGAACTGTTCTCTCACCAAACGGTTGTAGATGAAAGCTGCGCCATGGAACTGTGGCAGAACCAACCAAGCTACAAACACAAGTTTGACCGAGTACCAAATAGGAATCCACTCAAGAAGAGATTGAAGAATCAGTTCCGTGAGTGTGAGGAACGAGTATATGATCCAGTAGGATAACCATTGTTCATCGTCTACTTTCGTTGCGGTCTCCATCGCTACCACCGATGCGTACCTAATATTATATCAAATATAAATTTTAACCTAATTTTATTATCCTTTAACAAAACAAAATAGATTAAGGGAAGCTTACAGTGGATACACTAACATCACCACAGGCCTGCATATACATATCAAACAATATTAGAAAAGCCTGTAATTTTTTTTTTTTTTGTAAATAAAGCCTGTAATTTACAAACTGAAATACAGATGAATTTTATATAAATTAATAGGTAGGAGGACGAATAATACCCAGCGCCTGTGTGAAGAGCAGTGAGCAAAGTCCAAAACTTGCTCATTTTTCTCTTTTATAAAAAAGAAAGTTCAGAAGCTACTAAAATCTGGAAGAGTGAGAAACAGAGAGAGAGAGACAACTCTGTGAAATTGTTGAGGCTCTTTTCAAGGAAGAGCCTGATTTATAGAAAGTCCCTTAGAAAATTGTGCGGTTTGCTACAGTTGGTTCACACATTTTTCATTTGGCTCTAGTTACGGTTTAGTAAGCAAAAAAGAACATAAACGCTGATGTCATATCGGTCGGTTTACAATAACTCCGGTCTGGGTCTATCTGTTCATTTAGCGAATCCAAGTAAAGAACCTGGTTTGAATCGGTTTAGTTTATTCGTAAGATTGGTGTCACGTGGCGCGCGAGAGAACAAAGGGAGACAATGAATATTGTATAACTCGACATGACCGACCTAAAAAAGAAAGATTGGTCGGTCGGTGATTGCTACCGTCATTTGCTTTTTTTTCTCCAGAAGCTTTCTGAAACACCCGCATTTTCCATAATAATAAAATAATTAAAAATGTCTGAAATCTCCATTTATTAAATCGCATAAATCATCTCCAAACTCCATAAATCCAAATAACATAATAAATCTCAAAATAACGATAAACATAAGTCTGAAAATAAATGAATAAAACTCCCAAAAGCACCAGTCTGAAATGATCACTCCTGATCGTCAGTATCACCTGAAATGGGGAAGGAAAGAGGGGTGAGTAACAGGGGAGTCACTCAGTGAGGTATGGGATGCTAACCCGCAAACCACTGACTCAGTACATAGCACTACGACTATGTAGGCCTAGCTCTAGCATGAGACAAACATGGTGTCTATTACACCTCATAAAACAATCATATGCCTAGAGCACCATACAACAACAATCAATGCGATGATAGTACATAGCTATTCTCTGCACCCCGCAATCTCCTCATAGGGATATACATATATAACTCTACAGGCGTCGCTAGTACGGTAGTCCACTCCGTACCCCCGCAATCTCTACGGCGCGCTAGTACAAACGTCTCTGTACCCCGCAATCTCCACACAAGGCGGCGCTAGCACAGACGTCTATGTGCCCCCGCAATCTCCTCAAACAAGGCGTCGCTNACGGTAGTCCACTCCGTACCCCCGCAATCTCTACGGCGCGCTAGTACAAACGTCTCTGTACCCCGCAATCTCCACACAAGGCGGCGCTAGCACAGACGTCTATGTGCCCCCGCAATCTCCTCAAACAAGGCGTCGCTAGTACAGACGTCTCTGCACCCCCGCAATCTCTCACACATGGACTCGTATATATACATATATATATAGCATTCTTAACATCAATCATGTCATACAACCGTTGAATCCTCTATTATCCTATGTCCGGTTTAACAATCAATAATAATAAATAACAAAACAAGACTCTCAAACAGACTCAATTCACAGAGACGGAACATGTTTCAAAACTAAACTTTTCATAATAGTAGTACTAAACTAGTTCGGGATTTAAAGGAATAGCCCTCACCTTAGTCACTGGCTAGAATGATCAACGGAAGATGGTCAACTGACGTCAACTGCAACACGAGGGAATCAACGACTTAGGCTCAAAGTCTCAGGAAATAAAGTTTCCGAAAATGGAAACTTTCCTAAAATAGAAACTTTCCTAGAATAGAAACTTTCCTAAAATAGAAACTTTTCTAAAATAGCAGCTTCCCTAAAATGGCGGTTTCCTAAACTAGAAATTCCTCTAACTAGAACTTTCCAAAACTAGAAATAGAGAAGCAATAAACTTACCGGAACTATCGCCCAAAAACTCGCCCGGGGACCTGACCGAAACTCTCGCCAGAAAAATTAATTAGTGACTGGTCGTCGAATAATTAAACAACTTGTCACACGCAAAGAAATACTTTGACTTGATGAGAATAAAAGAGAAGGGGGGGAGTTTATTATATAGGGAAAGGGAAAGGAGGTAAACTTTCTAAACTTCCAATGTGGGACAAAGTAAAATACTTAAGAATTTTAATTACTAGAGAAAATGGGCCTACCTAGGTTTTGGGTCATTACACTTTCTTGTTTATTCAGTGTTAGCTGATTATATGAAAGACACGCGTCATTCGATCAACTTTACCGAGGAAAGCTAATGGTCATGGAAGATTCTTACCCCAACAATTAAGCTTCACAAGTTCAGAGAATGCTTTTTCTTTTATCCTTTTAGATCATCAAAGATATGCAATATGAATCTTTTTCAAAAAGTTAAATTCCGTAAAGCACTAAAGAGCCCAAGTCAAATATGTGATACACAAGGCACAAGATACACGATGTAAAAAGAGAGGTCCCAAGAGCTAAAACAAAAGACTTTTTAAGGCAAAAAAGATATAAAAACTAGATTAATTCATCCTCTGCGCAGCTTCCTTGGCTAGAACTCTCTCTTTAGCCTTAGTCTTGGCATGTGATTCGGATTCCATTATCCCACCTCCCCACTTCTTCCTGTACTCCTCATACTTGTCATTGAAGTTTGCCTATAATCCAACCATGAAAACCATTTGAAAATTCATAAACACCACATAGCAATTGTAAATGAACAATCATCACTAACCTTAATGGCATCAAGGACTTTGCTGAACTCCATCTTGTCCTCGTTCTTCACTGTTACCAAACACAAGCAAGCTGCTGTTTTCTGGTGAACAATCTACAAACAAGTAACCACCAACAAAAGAGATTACAGATCACATTACAGATAAAATGCGTAAACATTCATATATCATTACCGCTCCTAATCTTGACTTCCCCTTGATAATACAGTAAGGAACTTCCATTTTCCTGCACAGTGCAGGCAACCAGACAACCAACTCAATCGGGTCCACATCATGAGCAATCACGACCAACTGTGCCTTGTTCTGCAATCATAAGACAACAGATAAGTTTCAGAGAAGATTAACTCCTAGAAAAGTTATGAAAGGGAAGAGACCTGCTCAATGAGGTATGTAACATGGTTAAGACCATACTTCACGACAATTGACTTCTTCGATTCAGCAGGCTTTCCCTCAGCCTCGGCCTGAGCCTTCTTGAGAAGACGTTCTTTCTTGGCTGCCTTGTCCTCAGGCCTATACTTGAGGAGAATCTTGCAGAGAGAAGTTGCTGCAATGATAACAGACACTGAGTTAAAAATAGAGGGTAATTATAAAAGGGAAGGAGATGAGGGAAGAACTTAGTTCTTGTCAAGGGTTTTAGTGAACTGGTTGAGTGCTGGTGGGACCTTAAGTCTCTGCTTCAGAATACGTTTCTGCCTCTGGAGACGGATGGACTTTGGCCATTTGATGTATCTAAGTTTATGTACAATAAATATTACATGTACATTTTATTTGAGTTTTATTTTGGTTTTAGAACCATTTAATTTATAACTTCAAAGATATTAGGAAATTTACTTTTAAATATTTTTCTAGTGGGTGGTTACTGAGAAAATATAAATAACTATGCTCAAACAACACGACTATACCTGAGACTCTTGACAGATCATAGATTGGGTTCAATGCATTAGATATAATGGACAAAGAAACCAGAACGCATTAGTAGTGAGCACTTTTGTCATTTTTTTTTTCACTTGCATGGTCTATTTCGACTTTTGAGCCTTACATGTCATTTCTTATTTTCAGTAAGCTAGCATTGTAACAACAGTGAATTACTGATATGGATGCACATGAAATGAAATTTTTTAGCTTCTATGAGTTTGATGTTTCCAGTTTGCTGTTACAATTTCGCCGACGTTTTAATTCTTCTCCTTCTAGTATCATTCCTCTTTTCTAACACAGTTAAGTTCTTGCTACAACACATTATCAGATGTTGGCTTCGGATAGTCCTTGTATTCCTGGGAAAAATAATAGAAGCCAGCAAAAAAATGGTTTTAACTAAACTATAAGATGCTTGGTCTGGCAGAGGTTTCACTAAACCAGACAATGTAGCATGAGAATCAGCTGAATAACAACAAAGTTAGAATTGATTGAAGACACTATGGGTTCTCTGAAATTTAATTTTTTTTTATCAAATAGAATGAAGATAACATGGAAAAACGATATTGCAGATATAGCTTGATCCTCACGTTTATTATATGTCTCCGTATATATTGTTTCCTTTATTTAGATACGCACAGATCTTTTGATCACTTTGTATAAATATGACCTAAGGGTCTCTGTAATAAACACAACTTCTTCGATCAATACTCAGTCTCTTTGTCATGGTATCAGAGCAAGATCTGAAGACCTAAAATCAAAGCCTCTCGGCATCTTATTATTTCTGTAAAACTCTGTTTTTCTTCTCCGAAAACAGAGCATCATCTATTCTTTATCAAAGCCTCTCAGCAAAACTCTTTTGAACCATCACGATGTCTCTCACAACTACAGATTCTGTTCCTAAACGCAAAACGATATCTCCTTATGATCTCACGTCTGGTGACAACCCTCGAGCAGTGATATCTCAACCACTGCTTAACGGCTTAAACTATGACGAGTGGGCTATCAACCTGCGAATGGCTCTCAGTAGTCGCAAGAAGTTTGGGTTCATCGATGGCTCAATATCCAGACCTGATCCTAGTTCCTCTACACTCGAAGATTGGGTTGCCAACAACCATCTCTTGGTTGGTTGGATCAAACTTACAATTGAACCAAAACTCAGATCTTCAATATCAACTCGTGAAGTGGCACGAGATCTATGGGAAATTATAAGAAAACGTTTTTCTGTCAAGAGTGGAGCACGTCTTCAACAGCTCAGAAACGCTCTCGCTTCCTGCAAACAACAAGGATCTTCGGTTGATGATTATTTCGGTCGCTTGACAAAGCTCTGGGATGGAATTGCAGAATGCACCACCACGAAGCGATGTGAATGTGGTAAATGCACGTGTGATCTTAACACTGCTCGAGACACAGAACTTGAGATACTTAAGATTCATGACTTCTTGTCTGGCCTTGACGATGATGTTCATGGAGCTATTCGAGCACAGATATGTGCCATCACACCTCTGCCTGATCTCGATACAGTGTATCAAACCGTAGTTCAGAATGAGACAACTCGCTCCAGTGTTCTTAAAGATACAGCAGTCATGAGTTTTGCGTCTCAGTCTTCATCATCTTCTTCTCGTCAATACGGTTCATCTTCACAACGTCCCACTCGTGATAGCTCGAATTCTGGGATATTGAATCGTGATCCATCAAGAGTGTGTACTGCTTGTGGTCGTACTGGACATGAGGCAGCATCATGTTTTCGAATTGTGGGCTATCCTGAGTGGTGGGAAGATCGCACGCGCGGCAAAAACAATTCTCGCAACTCAGCACCTCCTGCGACGGGCCGTGGACGTGGTCAAAATCTGAGAGCAAACAGTACTCAGATAATGGTTGCGAACTCTGCCGCTGCAGGATCAAACCAGCCTTTGACTGATGCAGATAGGCAAGGTTTGAGTGGTTTAACTGAAGATCAATGGCGAACCATTCAGAGAGTTCTTAGTTCACCAATTCCTACGGATCGCCTGAGTGGTAAGGATAACGACGTGTCTTGGATAATCGACACAGGTGCCACACATCATATGACAGGATGTGCTGAATTACTTCATGATGTGCATACTATTTCTCCTGTTTCTGTTCAGTTGGCAGCAGGAAAAAATGTTGTCTCTTCCCAACAGGGCACAGTTTTCTTAACACAAAATCTGTGTTTAAAAAATGTCTTCTTGGTTCCTGGATTTCATATGAATCTTATTTCTGGTGGACAATTATTGACTGATAACCATCTTGTTGGACACGTAACTGATCGCTTGTTGATTTTTCAGGACCGAACTTCGAGGATTCTGATTGGAGTGAGTGATCGTGAGAGAGAGGGACTGTACCGATTTCGCAAGATTGAGAATATGGTTGCAAGTCAAGCTTTTGTTCGTGGGGACTCTACCTTATGGCATTTGCGCTTGGGTCACGCCTCTTCTCGTGTTATCAACAAACTTCCTGGTGTTAAAGATTCTTTTAGTAGTATTGATAGTGAGCTTTCTACAATAAGTTGTGATGTTTGTCTTCGCGCAAAACAAACTCGTCAGTGTTTTCCAGATTCTTTATCTAATGCAAAAGAGATTTTTGATTTAGTTCACTGCGACTTGTGGGGTCCTTACCGTACTCCAGCCTTTTGTGGATCAAGATATTTTTTGACTATAGTTGATGATTGTTCTCGGGCTGTGTGGTTGTATTTGTTGAGTGACAAGTCAAGTGTTTCTGTTCAGCTTCAAAATTTCTTGATAATGATTGAGCGACAGTTCTCCAAGAAAGTGAAGACAATAAGAAGTGACAATGGCACTGAATTTATGTGCATGACTCGATTCTTTCAACAAAAAGGTATTATTCATGAGACATCTTGTGTATACACGCCACAACAAAATGGTCGTGTTGAACGCAAGCATCGCCATATTTTGGAGGTGGCTAGAGCTTTACGATTTCAGGGAGCTTTACCGACTACATTTTGGGGAGAGTGTGCTCAGACGGCGGCTTATTTGATCAATCGCACACCATCACAAGTACTTCGTGGCAAGACTCCGTTTGAAGTTCTGTATGGCCATCCACCGAGTTATAAACACTTGCGTGTTTTTGGATGTTTAGCTCACGCTCACAACTTAGATCACAAGGGCGATAAGTTTGCTTCACGTAGTCGCCGGTGTATCTTTGCTGGATATCCATATGGTAAGAAAGGCTGGCGCTTATATGATCTTGATCGTGAAGTGTTCTTCGTCTCTCGCGATGTGGTTTTTGATGAAAGCATCTTCCCTTACTCCGACGAGTTACCATCCTCTTCAGTAATATCATCTCCTAACGTCACGCCTCCTGTAAGTCTCCATGTTGAAAATGACGATGAAGCTCTACATGATGAGACTATTTCTACTGATAATATTGATCTTTCACCACCAGAAATACCATTGAATGCATCCGACCCTTCCGCTTCTGATAATGATTTAGGGCGCGGCAAACGTACCAAAACAAGGTCATCACGTCTTACCGATTACATCGTTGGTACAGTCACTCTATCACCTCTCTCTTCTCTCACGACATCATCCTCTCAGACATCCTCAGGTACGGACTATCCTCTCTCTGATTATTTATCAGCTCATCGCTTCTCTCCTGCGTATTGTAGCTACTTGGTTGCATTAACCACAGCAGTTGAACCTCGGTCTTTTAAAGAAGCAATGACATACGAAGAATGGAGAGAGGCTATGAAATCAGAGATTACTTCTCTCGAGGACAATCATACATGGGATCTTACTGATCTTCCACCAGATAAGAAATGCATTGGCAGTCAATGGGCGTTTCGAGTTAAGCTAAAAGCCGATGGAACTTTAGAACGCCATAAAGCTCGTTTGGTGGCATTGGGTAATCATCAAGCTGAAGGTCTCGACTACAAAGAAACCTTCGCTCCTGTGGCAAAATTAACCACTGTTAGACTTCTTCTTGATATTGCAGCAAAAAGAAACTATGAAGTTCATCAAATGGATGTTCATAACGCATTTCTACATGGTGATCTCGAGGAGGAAGTTTATATGAGACCTCCACCAGGGTTTACTGCACCAGGTGATAAACGAGTCTGTAGGCTTCGGAAGTCTATTTATGGGCTAAAACAATCACCCCGGTGTTGGTTTGGTAAGCTTGCTGATGCACTTTTGAAGTACGGTTTCAAGCAGTCTCGTTCAGATTATTCACTGTTCGTTTTTCATCATGGAGGTATTTCTGTTCAGATTTTGGTATATGTTGATGATTTGATGATCACGGGTAATTCTCCATCTGCTATAAATGAGTTCAAAGATGATCTATCTACTTGTTTCAAAATGAAAGATTTAGGACATGCTAAGTACTTTCTTGGTTTGGAGATTGATCGTAGCTCAGCTGGAATATATTTGTGCCAGCAAAAATATGCGCTTGATATTGTCACTGAAGCTGGTTTGTTGGGTTGTAAGCCAGCTGGATCTCCTATTGATCAGAACCATCAACTTGCTATTGCCAAAAGTCCACCGTTAGCTAGTCCAGAGAAATATCGCAGACTCATTGGTCGGCTTATCTATCTTGCTTCCACACGACCTGATCTTTCATATGCTATTCATATCTTGTCTCAGTTCATGCAAAAACCAAAAGAAGACCATTGGCTTGCGGCACTGAAGTGTGTGAGGTACTTAAAAGGAACTCTCGGACAGGGTATTTTATTGAAAGCCGGGTCTTCATTGCATCTAACTGGATGGTGTGACTCAGATTGGGCGAGCTGTCCGTTGACTCGCAAATCTTTAACAGGATGGATAGTACAGTTTGGAGATTCTCCTATCTCATGGAAGACAAAGAAACAAAAGACAGTGTCATGTTCTTCTGCTGAAGCAGAATATAGGGCAATGGCTGCTCTTACTCGCGAATTGAGATGGCTCAAATCACTTCTTCTTGATCTTGGAATCGATCACTGTGAGCCTATGTCATTACGGTGTGATAGTCAAGCAGCCTTGCATATTAGTGCTAATCCAGTCTTTCATGAACGCACCAAACATATTGAGGTTGATTGCCACTACGTACGGGACAACATAGTCTCAGGATTCATCAAAGCTACGCATGTTTCTACTCGAGCTCAGCTGGCCGATATACTCACCAAGGCTTTGGGGCGCAAGGAATTTGATTCTTTTCTTTTCAAGTTGGGCATTCAAGACCTCCATACTCCAACTTGAGGGGGGGGGGGTATTGAAGATATAGCTTGATCCTCACGTTTATTATATGTCTCCGTATATATTGTTTCCTTTATTTAGATACGCACAGATCTTTTGATCACTTTGTATAAATATGACCTAAGGGTCTCTGTAATAAACACAACTTCTTCGATCAATACTCAATCTCTTTGTCAAACGAAGCAAAAGAAAACAAAGATATGTAAGCATCCTTTACCACAACGATCAAATTTCTATTTGTATCTTGGTGTTGCTTCTCTTTTCATCCTAGGATGCTCCAAACTCTTCTGAGATTTTAAAATAGTTACTGATCTACATTTTTTCATCAGCATTATTTGTATACGTTCATCGAGAACACAACCTGTATCATGAACAAAATTAAAATCTACATGTGAACTGATCATGTATCTCAACAACTGAATTTATAAGACTATTCATATAATCAACACATACATATGAATGTAAGCATAATCTATACGAAAATATGAGTGGACGTTGTGGAGACCCATCGAAACTCATGGGTAATGAAAAATTCTAGTAAATCTCTGTAGTGTGCAACCTTTTTACATGTACATAGATTTCCTATCTTACTCTTGAGAGGAAGATAAGCTGTGGATTGAGAACAAACGAACACATTGATAATACCAGACCTTGATGACACCTCTGTGAAAATTGGCGTGATTCCTTGGTATTTTGGGGTGGAAGGTCAGACTCTTATTTCTGTTACTTTTTTTTCTCGATCTACGTCAGCGTTTTCTCCGTTCACAAAAGCTCCACAGAAAAAAAAAATTGGTCAGTTCATAGGGGAAAAAGACAGAAAAGCAAAACAATGTAACCCAAAGTGTTTTAATAGGCATCAAAAATCTTATATAAATTAATATCCATGGAAAGAATAGGAGAAGAGTTGAATATAAGAGCAAGAGAAAACAATGATATGCAAGAAATCTATGTAACTTTCTATTTCTTTTATGTCAGCAAAGACATAATATTGAGATCGGTAGACGATTGGGACTGTTAAGCAGAATAACGAAACGCAAGAATAATCAAAGACTGAGTAATTCTAAGTGAAGAAACACAGCAGCTCACCCAGTATAGAAAATGAAAAAGAGAAGAGATCATCTTTTCAATTCCCATAAACATTTTTTATGTGTGGCCTTTTTTCCTTGGTAATCATGAATATGGATCTCACCTTCTTGAATATATTGTCAAAGATACTTCGGATCCTTTCCATCGACGGTCCATCCAACATCGACAAATGTTTCCAGAATATGGCTAAATCAGCTCTTTCGCAATATATTTATGCTTCATCCTAGCAATCTCAGTGAAATAATCAAACAAAATTATAAAATAACAGAACTTGCAACATACCTTCTGCCTTGAATAACATAATTAATTGGATGTTTGTTTCTTTCTTAGACTTCTCCTCTTCATTTTTTTTTTGATAGGCATCCATCCATTACATTAGTTAAAACCCTACACAAATAAAAAAAACTAATTATTAGCTTATCTGCTGTGTTTAAAATGGCGCATGGCGCACCAAGGCGAGCCGGTCCGAGCCTTGCGCCTTACGCCATGGCGCACCAAGGCGCTCGCCTTGAAGATCCCAACTTGTTCCCTTCTTTCTAACGGCCCCTCCTGTTTCAACAACAACAACAAGGCTTGCATAACACTTAAACTATTTGTTATGTCTTGGTTTGTCTTGTATTGGAGAAGAAAAATAGAAAACACGCAACGGTTGATTCACGTAACAATTAATTTAAATAAAGTGCAAGTTTTATTATTTGAAGATAGTTAAACCGAAACAAAATTAATCAAAACAAAACCCAAAAACAAAGTCTCAAATGTAGAAAACCAAAAGATAATATCATAATAAATAACTTAAAACCAATATCTAAAATTCATCTTCAGAAACGTCATCATTCTCATCTTCATCATCATACTCAACATCTTCATATCCAAGATCATCTTCATCTAAATCTTTTTCCAACTCATCCTCCTCATCAACCAATGTCATAGCAGCGCAGAAAAGCGTTGCTTCTGATTTGAGCTAAGAACACCTTTTCCCTTATCTGTTTTAGATGAATTTACACTTTTTGCCCCAGCTCCTCTAATAGAATAGCTGGATTCTTCAGCACCCGTAGCTTGGCTCACAACATTCCACAGCAAATCATCATATCTCCACACCAAATCATCATTATCAGATTCATCTCCATCCATTCTTCCAATCAACCACTCATTGTTGTCATCATCATCCAAAAGAATGGGATCTCTGGTGGCACTGTCACTTCTCAAGCTTCTGCGCTTTAAAGCTCTGTTGTACTTCACAAAAACCATGTTGTTCAGCCGATGTTGTGCTAGGCGATTTCTCTTCTTCGTATGAAGCTGTCACAAATCAAGTTTAAAACTTATAAGTTAAACGAAATCACCTAAAAATATACAATAAAGGTAATTAAAAAGACTTACATGTTGGAAAACACTCCAATTTCTTTCACACCCAGTAGCACTACAAGTCAGACTAAGGATTTTAACAGCAAAGCTTCTGAGATTTGGAGCAAAAGATCCATAACAAGACCACCATTCAGCTATTAAAATTAAAAGATTGTTAGTTTTTTATTTAGATTAATTGTCTAAAAGTAATTCAAATTTGTGTTACCTGGTGTTTTGATATCTCTTTGCCTAATGGCCATCTCGTGGCCGAAGATACCAGTAGCATCCTTGAACGCATCCAACTCTGTCATTATCTTGTCTTGAATCTTTGTATCTGGAACTAGCCTATTTTGCAACACAAACAAAATTATCATCTTAAAATGGTGTACCAACCTATTAATGCAAAACAAAAACATACTTTAAAAGACCAACCTAGTGATGCAATTGTACAAGCCCCCTTCCAATTCAGCACAACGTACATCATCGTGATATTTGTAATGGATTGAAGGGTTTAGGAAATACCCAGCAGCATGCAAAGGATGGTGAAGCTGACACTGCCACCTTTTGTCAATGATCTCAAAGGCTTTTTCATACTTCTCTTTATTCCAGTTGAAAGACTTTGCGATTGTCTCTTTTGCCCTATCCATGGCTGCATAAATGTATCCCATAGCCGGTTTTTTCTCTCCATCAACCATCCTAAGTACTTTGACAAGAGGAGTTGTCAGCTTCAGAGCATGTCGAATGTACTTCCAAAAACTCGCTTGCATAAGATATTGTCTAACTTTTTTTGCTCCAGCTTCTTTGGGCCACTTGGACTCACTCCATTCAGCAGAGTTGACCATATCCCTTAAAGGTTTCTGCTATTTGAGAAACTGAGTCATGGTTATGCAAGAAGTAGCAAACCTTGTTATAGCCGGTCTGTGCAGATTCCTTTGCTTTTTGAATCTCCTCATCATGTTCACAAGAGGTACATGGCTGTAGATATACCCATTCATGAACATGCATTTTTTCATTGCATTCTTCAATAATGCTGGAATTTCGCCAATGTCCTCCAACATTAGATCAATGCAATGGGTAGCACATGGAGTCCAGTAGAGATTAGGTCTTTTTGCTTCAAGCAATTTTCCTGCATTTAAATATTTTATATTAGTGTTAGTGTGTTATTAAAAGGAAAAATCTAAAGTGTTAAAACAAATTGAAAATAAATACTGGTTCAGATCATACATACCAGCTTTTATATAGTTCTTTGCATTGTCTGTGATGACTTGAACTACATAAGGTTCTCCAATCTCCTCAACCATATCATCTAGCAAGTTAAACAACAATTTTGCATCTTTCACCTAAAAAAAAGTGTTAAAACAAATAATATAAACGTTACGTTGGAAATAAATACTAATTCAGATCACGTACCACTTCAGAAACATCTTTAGACTTCATGAAAACAGAACCTTTAGGGCTGTTAACTAGGAAGTTAACAATGTCTTTCTTAGCCACTGAATCTCTCCAACCATCAGACATAAGTGAACATCCTTTACTAGCCCACTCCTTCTTGTTCTCCTCAATTTGGATAAGAGTGTTCTCCACTTCTTTTTTAAGCAGCGGAACCCTTAATTCATACATGGTTGGTGGCTTTAATCCTAATCCATGTTTCCCAATTAACTGATACATCTTGTCAAAACTAGGATAGTTGACTGCATTGAAAGCAAGACCAGCATCCAAAAACCACCTAGCTATACTTCCACATACATCAGTCCTTATCTCTTTATCATAAGCAGCTCCAAGAGTACCGTTTCTATCTTTCCTTCCTAGCAAAATATCAGGAGGAAGGACAGTCACATACCTGTCCAGTGGACCTCTAACTCTCTTTTTAGCAGGGACAAACCGTCTTGGCTGACTTTCCTTCTTGCAGTCTTCATCATACTCGTCAAGACGTTCTTCTTCTTTTTGGAGAGCCAAGTTACGAGCAGCTAACTCGTCATCCTTCACCTGCTTGTGTTTGATTAACTCCTCTCTCACATGTGGTGGACATAAAAGACAAGCTTTAGCATTCCTATGATCCCCTCTCAAGTGTTGCTTGAGACGTGAAATTCCAGCATTGAAGTCTTTCTTACATTAAAACTGTGATCAAAGGAAAAAAAATAACAAAGTAAGCTACACTTAAATAACTGAGACAAAAACCAAACTGATCAAACCAGAGAAAAAAAAAAAGTAAGAGAAGTGAACTACATGTAAACTACACGTAAATAGCAGAGAGTAATAAACTAACCGTGAACGTGTGTTGTTTAACTCGTAAATAGCAGTATGTTCTGTGAGAAAGGAACAAAGGAATCTTAAGAAGAATAAACACAAACAAAGGAATCTTAAGAAGAATAAACACACACGAGATTGGAAAGAGTAGTAGAGATTAGAGAGTTTTAACCTTAAGCAAAAAAACCTTGAGAACTATGTTTATGTTTAGTTCTGTTTCTGTAACTTGTCTTTTATGAAGAGGAAGCTAGGGCTTTCATAGAAACTAAGACGTTCAAGTTTCCCGTCGTTTAAGTGCGAAAGGTTTAATTTATTAATTAAAATTTGGTTCATACATTACAATTTACATGGTTTAATCCGGTTTACATATAATCTCTAAGGCACGCCTTGAACTCGCCTTCGCTATGCTCGCTTTCTGCCAAAGGCGCGCGCCTTACGGAAGCCCCCCTCGCTTAGGAGGTACATGGCGATGAAGCCGTCGCCTGAGTGCACCTCGCGCCATGGCGCAAAAGGCGATCACCATTTTAAACACAGCTTATCTGCAATGAATAAATAATTAGAGTGCAAAGAAAGTAAAGAAGACTTCTTTCATGGGTTATGTAAAGATGTTATTTGTTGTGCTTGTAAAAGAAATAGATTAAACAGAACCTGGAAAATCAGTTTTTGTGTTGGCCAAATCAGATGGTGTCAAAGTTGTGGAACCACCGGAAGCTCTTTGTCAGGTTTCGTTCCACTGTCACAGCAATCTCAATGAACATGGTTTGGTCTGTAAAACTAATTGTAACATGGGTGTTAATATACCTGAAGTTTGTGTTGCCTCGTGTGACATCAAAAAAGCTTACCTCATAAAACGATATCTCTTCCAAGTTTTCTCTAAAGGTGTTCAACCGGTAAACGTTGATAGACACTTGGATTAGCGTTGAATGCGAAGGGGTAAGATGGATCAGAAAATTACAAAATCCAGAAACTCGTTCTGTTTATTTGATATACAAAAAGATATTTCACATACCTTCCCTGAATCAGTAAGATGCCAACGCAAATCGAAGCAGCCGTGTCAGCCTTAATGGAGAGCTTCAAAGGTTGAGTGGCGGACTCGGATTGAACTACAATATCATCAAATTTAAGAGGAATATGAACAAAGTCAAAGAATACATGTATATGAAAAGATTTGGAGGTGAAGAATTAAAAAAAACAGCCAGAGAAAGAGGTTAAAGAGTCGAAGTAAAAAACAATGAAAACCTAATTTGAGAAGGAAGAAAAAACTTAACGGGTCGAGAGTGGGTGACATGGACAAAAATCAGGAGATTACTTGAAAGTGAAGCTGACATGTCAATTTTTTACTGATTGATTATAAATTCCGACGTGGCTTAATGAGGGGGAAGTATATGCTCCTTTTAATATAGTGTTCAAAAAAAAAAAAAGATACCTTGACTTCACTTTCTGTACTCAATACATATATCTTTACCGTTTTGGCCAAAATACATCAACCTTGATGAGAATTTAAAAGAAGAAGGCGAGAGGTAGTAACATAAAACTAAAACATTTTTGCTTTATTGATTTTGATAAGCATTCATTCTTAAAAAAAATAATAAGAAAAGTAATCAGGTAGGAACCAAAGTATTGATCTGTCTATTATCAAAGCCGTTGATCAACACAACCAAAACCCATAACAAAAGACCAATCATACAAACACAGACAATACTTCCTCTCTTCTTCTTCTTGTCCTGCTTCTCATTATTATATTTATTATTATATCCTACTCTCATTACATTCGAAGACCAACAAGTGGAAAGAGAGAACGTTGTCACTCTGGTCTCATCATCATTATCCTCAGAGTCGTGAAAGAGTTTTCTCCTATAGGGTGATCTCAACTCTGCTTCTGGACCAGCTTGATCGTGTTGAAGAGAGATCATCAGTTTCCTTGGAGAGTTTTCCATTAACTCAAGAGCTTCTTCCACAGTGATACACGAAACTGCAGATGAGAGTTTGCCTGTTTTCATGTCGGTCCATACTTTCTCAAGCTCACTCAGCTTCTGCTTCAATAGCTCGTGTGGATTTTCCTCTCTTTCTTCCATTTTTTTTTTAATTTTTAAAGGGAAAAAATACTGGACTATAGAATTTAAGAGTAGAACGAACACATTACTTGGTTTATAAAAGGGTGGAGATCCTGTAATATCACACTAATTACCATTTACTTTAAAAAAAAAAAAATTTGGTTCAAACTTCACTCTTACATTGAATTATACAAATAGAAATTTGAAAATGATAATTCAAAATATCAGTAACTGAACAATATATTCTACAAGCAAGGAAAATCATAACTGAACATTTCTCTTGCAATTTCTTTAAGAAATATAAACTCAGTAATAATAACCATTAGATGATGTGTGTCCAAACTTTGAATCCGTGGAGAGTAAATCTTCTTTCATTTGTTCCCTTAATAACAGTTTTTTTTTTTTTTGTCACGAAACCCGTAATAACAGTTAGATTCTTTTTACGAACACTTTACTAGTGGCTGGCTACTCAATGAGTTCTGCTTTGTTCTTATGAGCATCAAATAAAGCTATGAATATGCCCTATGATGGTGTGTGTTTTCCACAATGTTATCTATAGGATGGAAAAATAATGCGCCATCAATTATGTCAGTAGGCTTGGGCCTAAATAGAGTTTCAGCCCATTATACTTTTGACTTTGCTGACATGGCAATACTTTTCATCAGGGCTCGTTCTGTGATTGGTTCACAGATATCCATGTGACGCTATTTTCTCTCTTTCCCTCTCTCTCTCTCGCTATTTATCCTGCAATTAATTTTCAGCAAATTCTTTTCCTCTTCGTGCCAAACCAAACAAGAAAGACAAATAGAAAAAAAAAAAGAAAGTTCAAAGAAAGCGACATGGACGCCATCGATTCAGTCGTGGATCCTCTTAGAGATTTCGCCAAGGACAGCATTCGTCTCGTTAAGCGTTGTCACAAACCAGATCGCAAAGGTATACACATCTTCCTTGTAATTCGTGTCTTGATGCATGTGAGAGATCTGTATGTTTTCATCGTCTGATCTGCTCGATTTATCTGCGGTTTCGAAGATCTGTTATGTTGAAAGGACAGATCCGTGTTTTGTTGTTTCTTCATTATGTCTGAATCTGTGTGTTTGGTTTTGGTTTTGATTTGGTAGAATTCACGAAAGTGGCGGTCCGTACAGCGATAGGGTTTGTAGTAATGGGATTCGTGGGATTCTTTGTGAAGCTCATCTTCATTCCAATCAACAACATCATCGTCGGCGCCACTTAAAAGGTAAATCGAAATCCTCCTCTTCCCTTCCACCACTTATAACGTCTTTAGGCATTAAGTTGATGCTCTTAAAATTGGTTAATCTTGCTTCATAGACAATAAAAAAGGCTACTAAATGCTTTGGAGACTTTTGTTCTCTCTAGTTACTAATTAAGTAATTTTGCACATCTAATAGGATTTGTTCATTGAATTGAAGTTGGCTAAATATGTGTAACCATGCACTAACTTATACACTCGTTTTTTTGTTGTTTCCGTCAAGTATTGCTGATAGTCTTCTAAATTCGGTTGTTAGAAGAATTGTTGTTGTAGGAGTTACCTTTTGCTTTCTGTTGTTTAGCTCTCGAGTCGGTTTAATCTAAACTGCTAATAGACTTTGTGATTCGATTAAGGGACTTATGCATGAAGATATATGAATCCTAACTTTTGTTTATATATGAATGTTGAATTGCCAAGTGAAAGTGGATTTAAATTAGTCCTTTATAATTTGGGATATGCTCTGATAATGTCGTGTGTTTTTCGCATGTTTGTAGATAACCAACGAAGCAGAAGAGGGTAGTTACAGCTTTCCTTATTTCAAGAAAATAGTACCTTTTTTGTTCTTTGTGTTTAGATACTCTCAAAAAGAGGAACACACGTGTTGTTAACAATACATTTGAGATCACTCTCCAGTAATTGCATTTCTGTTTTTCTGTTACAGTTTATTTAGCTCTGCCGTTAGTAACTGGGTGAGCCCATAGTTATGGTTTCGCTATCACTATTATTCTTTCACATAGATGCAACCAAAATCGTACACTTGAACTACCATCAACTTTAGGCATGGGCAAAATTAACCGGAAGCGAAAAACCGAACCGTACCGAACCGAAATTATCCGATCCGAAACCGGACTAGAAAACACAATAACCAGAACGGTTCCTGTTTACAAATATTACGGGTACCCGGACCGAACCGAAACCGAATCGATAACCGAATGGGTACTTTTGGGTACCCGAAATATAATACATATCTGAAAATACTATTTATATTTAGATGTTAAATAACTAAAATATTTGAATTATGTTATAAATCCAAAAATATTTAGTTACATTTGAAATAAATACTAAAATATTCACATTTCATTAGTTATAATTTTAAAATTAAATAATATTTATAAACTTTAATGTTTTTAAAAAAAGAAAATTAAGTATTTCAAGTATTTTTTGGGTAATTTGGATACTTTTTATTTGGGTAATTCGGGTAGATCGGTTATTCTGGGTACTTTTGGGTAGATTGAGTACAAAAGTAACCAGAACCAAACCGGATCCGATAATTTTTGGGTAGTTACCGGTTCCTGACGTAATTATCCGATCTGAACCGAAACCGAACCGATCCGAACCGATTTTTGGGCGGTTCCTGNAATTTGGATACTTTTTATTTGGGTAATTCGGGTAGATCGGTTATTCTGGGTACTTTTGGGTAGATTGAGTACAAAAGTAACCAGAACCAAACCGGATCCGATAATTTTTGGGTAGTTACCGGTTCCTGACGTAATTATCCGATCTGAACCGAAACCGAACCGATCCGAACCGATTTTTGGGCGGTTCCTGTTTGGTTACCTGAAGTCGAAAACCGAAAAATCCGAAACCCGAATTAACCGAACCGAAACCGAACCGAAAACCGAATGCCCAGGCCTAATCAACTTGAAAGCTACAGATGAAATATGAATTATTGAAGAGTAGGCAAGTTCATGCCTTGTTTGATGCTTACGATCTCGCCACTCATCTTGACGGTTCTCTTGAAGTTCCTCAACCAACAATCATCACAGATGGTGTTCCTGTCGTCAACCCAGATCATACCCACTGGACGAAACAAGACAAACTTGTCTTCATTGCTCTACTTGGATCAATCTCACCCACCATACAACCTTGCTTTCAAGAGCAACAACATCACATCAGATCTGGGAAACACTTGCGGCGACTTACGCTAAACCTACTGAGGTCATATTAAACAGATCCGTCAACAAGTGAAAGACTGGAAGAAGGGAAGCAAGACTGTCGATGAGTATATGCAAGGTCTCATCACCCGTTTTGATCAACTCGCCATCTTGGGTAAACCTTATGATCTAGAAGATCAAGTGGAGTTTGTCATCGATGGGCTATCAGAAGATTACAAGACTGTCGCGGATCAGATTGAAAGCAGAGACACCCGCCATCATTAACAGAGGTCCACGAGAGGTTACTTAACTATGAGGCAAAACTTCAAACCACCATTCATTCCCCAGCAGCAGCCAACTCTTCCTGTCTCAGCAAACGTTGCTACTCACCGTAACAGCAGCAACAATACCAACAACTACCGTGGCTCCTACAACAAGCAATACAACACTCGCAGCAACAATACCAATAACAGAACTCCAAATTCCTAGTACCAAAACAATGGCAGATCCGATGGGTATCAACCTCGTCCTTACCTTGGGAGGTGTCAGCTTTGTGGAGTACACGGTCACACCGCAAGAAGATGCAACCAATCTCAAGCTAATCGCCTCAGCAATGACACCACTCAACGCAGTCCTTTCTCACCCTATCAACCAAGAGCAAACATGGAGATGGCTCCTCAAGCTCAGTACACGGCAAACAACTGGCTTCTTGACAGTGGTGTCACTCATCACATCACTAGTGATCTTGCAAATCTCTCTCTTCATCAACCCTATGCAGGAAATGATGAAGTATTGATCGGAGATGGCTCTGGTCTTACGATCTCGCATACTGGTTCTTCCTTACTACCCTCAAACTCTCGTCCTTTATCTTTAACCAATATCCTTTATGTTCCTAACATTCAAAGGAATCTGATATCTGTCTATAGATTGTGTAACTCTAACAAAGTGTCTGTTGAATTTTTCCCGGTTCACTTTCAGGTGAAGGATCTCAGCACAGGGGTCCCATTACTCCAAGGAAGGACTAAAGATGAGCTTTACGAGTGGCCAATGACACCATCTACCATTCATTCCCTCTTCGCTACTCCCTCACCAAAAACCAGCACCAATAAATGGCATGCCCGCTTAGGACATCCATCTTCTTCTATTTTAAACTCTATTGTTTCTCTTTTCATTTGCCTTTGTCTTCTTCTTCTCAAAAACAATTGTCTTGCACCTATTGTTTGATTAATAAGAGCAATAAACTTCCTTTTTCACAAACCTCTATTACCTTCCCGCGCATTACAAATAATCTTCTCTAATGTTTGGAGTTCTCCAATAACTTCTATTGAAAATCATAAATATTACCTTGTATTGGTGGATCACTTTACTAGATACACATGGCTATATCCTCTCACAAGAAAATCTCAGGTCCAAGATGTCTTTGTAGCGTACAAAGAACTAGTAGAGAAACGCTTCCAGACACAAATTACCACTCTCTATTCAGACAATGGAGGCGAATTCATCGCCCTTCGATCATTTCTCACAGAACACGGCATTACTCACCTTACCACTCCTCCGCATACACCTGAACACAATGACGTGTCAGAAAGAAAACACAGACACGTCGTAGAAACCGGTATGACACTTCTATCTCAAGCTGCAGTCCCAAAAACATACTGGCCTTATGCGTTTGCCGCTGTTGTATATCTCATAAACCGACTTCCAACACCAACTCTAGCAATGGAATCTCCATTCCAGAAGCTCTTCCTGCGATCCCCAAACTACAGCAACCTTCGAATCTTCGGTTGTATGTGCTTCCCATGGCTCCGCCCGTACAACACCAACAAGCTTCAAGAAAAATCCAAGCCGTGTGTCTTCTTAGGGTATTCACTAACACAAAGTGCATACCTGTGTCTTGATACCTCTACGGGTCGATTGTATGTCTCAAGGCACGTACAATTTGATGAAGATCGATTCCCGTTTCGTATCCAAACCTCTCAGCCAAACCCAGAAACACCGATTCCTGAACCAACCTGGTCGCCACCGGTCACTCGTATTCCTCGTCAAGCTCCGTCACTGCCTGTGGTGGGAACCCCAAGCTCGGATTCTTCACCGCAATCGTCGCCGGGAACTGCTCAACACGCGCTTCCACAATCTCCATCAGGTTCTATCTCTCAAAACTCAAACACTAATTCTTTTTCTCCAGGCCCAAACCCAACCATAACTCAATCTAATACTGGCCCAATACATACCAACCCAAGCCCAACTATTGTGTCCCATACAAATCCACCTACACCTATTACGTTAAACACAAACCCACAAGATCAGCAAAACCTTAATTCATCGTCTCCTACCTCACCACCACGAACCTCAACAACTCATGTCACAAACCCAGAACCTAATCCTCCTATACAACCACAGCGAATGAAAACACGTCCCAGAATAATATAACCAAACCAAACAGAAAGTACTCCCTCTCCATCACATCCCATCTTACAAATACCACCCCTACAACCATTAACCAGGCTATGCGAGATCTACACTGGAGAAATTCCTGTTCTGAAGAGTTTAATGCTCAAATCAAGAACAGAACTTGGGATTTAGTTCCACCATCCCCGAATCAAAATATTGTTGGTTGCCGTTGGATATTTACAAATAAAATGTTGCCTGATGGTTCTCTTGGCAGGCGCAAATCAAGACTAGTAGCACGAGGGTATAACCAACAGTACGGAGTTGATTTTGGAGACACATTCAGTCCTGTAATAAAAGCAACGACGGTTCGCACAGTCCTCGGAGTAGCAGAGAGCAAATTCTGGATGTTGCGTCAATTGGACGTTAATCATGCTTTCCTCCAAGCCCGCTTAACCGATGAACTATACATGGCTCAACCTCTGGGTTTCATCGACAAGGATCGTCCACATCATGTCTGTCGCCTAAATAAGGCAATTTACGGTTTCAAACAATCACCTCGTGCCTGGTACCAAGAACTCAAGTCATATCTTATCTCGCTGGGATTTCACAATTCAGTAGCTGACACTTCCTTATTTGTTCTAAGACTTAATGGTAACATCGTCTACCTCCTCGTTTATGTGGATGACATCATCATCACGGGTAGCAACAACCAACTTATCGAGAAAATTATTGCTTCGCTAGCAAGTAGATTCTCGATCAAAGACATGGGCAACTTGCATTATTTTCTTGGAATCGAAGTAACGAGAACAACGGCTGGACTACACTTGATGCAGAAGAAATATATTACTGATCTGTTGCACAAGACAAATATGCAGAACACAAAGCCGGTCTCTACACCTTTGAATGCTGCAGAAAAGCTCTCACTAAATCTCGGTCAAGCTCTGCCAGATCCTACAGAATACAGAACCATTATTGGGAGCCTCCAGTACCTTGCTTTCATGCGACCAGAGATAGCCTATGCAGTCAACAAGTTGTCTCAATACATGCATCGACCGACAGACCTTCACTGGAGTGCAGCTAAACGAAGCAGGTACGCTGTCACATGGGATTCTACTTCGCAAAAATAATCCCATGTGTTTCCATGCCTTCTCCGACGCCGACTGGGCAGGTGATAATGATGACTTTGTATCTACAAATGCTTATGTCGTTTATCTCGGAACTCAGCCGATTTCTTGGTCTTCAAAGAAGCAAAAGGGAGTAGCTAGATCGTCTACGGAGGCTGAATATCGTTCGGTTGCTAACACTGCTTCTGAACTTCGTTGGGTATGTTCTTTACTTTCTGAGCTTAGAATTCGCTTGTCTACAGCTCCAATTGTCTACTGTGATAACATAGGAGCCACTTATTTATGTGCAAACCCGGTTTTCCATTCACGAATGAAGCATATCGTCTTGGATTATCACTTCATAAGAGAGCAGATACAATCAGGTCAGCTTTGAGTCGTACACGTCTCAACCAGGGATCAACTAGCTGATGCCCTTACCAAACCACTACCGCGGACACCATTTCAGCAACTCTGTTCCAAGATTGGAGTTGTTTCACCACCTCCATCTTGAGGGGGCGTATAGATATATCAGGAAAGGGTCTCAATGTAATTCATAATTCTGTATACCCTAGTACAATCTCCTCTGTATATAACCTTGTACACATTCCCTATAATGAATCAAGTCATTTAACCTATACTTAGTAGTTAATACATACTTCATTTCTAGAACTCTTGTCTTAAAGTATATATACTTATACAAAATAAATCTGGCAATGAGTTTTATGGTATATATTCCAAGTTCGTCGAGCTTGTTGATGAGATTAACAACAAAGTTGTTGTTTGTTACAGCTTCAATCGCTGGACCAGGGAACTGTCCATTGATAAGAATGACCTACGTACAACGTACAAAAATATATATAATACATCAATTAATGTTTATCTCTCAATTCCCATAGCGTCGACAAATCACAGTAAAAAGATCAGAGAGTATACCTGTTGAGGAACACCCAAAGGAGATCCTGTTCCATAAGTAACAGTCCAGGTGTAGAACAAGTAAGGGTCCTCTGCCTTAAGTAACTAAAACAGATCCCAACCAACTAACAAGGTTCCTATGAATAACTTACTCCACATAGTAGGAGATTGGTTTGTTTCATTTTTGTAAGACAAAATAGATCGAATCTTGATCTCCCTCAAGATTTGTCATTTGTGTTGCGAGTCTATGTTTGAGGTTCGACCTAAGGACAGTCTTAAATACATGAACGAAGCTACAGAGACTAATTAAGTTTTAGTATTCTATTAACTTTTTGTCAGCGAAGACGACGTAAATCCCCGCATCACACTCCCAAAAAAAAAACTCGTAATAATCCTTATATTTGTCACATATAATAAAAATTCATAAAACTTTTATAAATAACTAACACATATATAAAAATATTACAACAATATTAATTAATAAATATTTACATTAAAATATAAAATTAGAAATAGAAATACATAATTAAATATTAAATTACAAGCAAAATATCACATTATTCCGTAAAACTATTTGCGTAATGCTTCCATATGTAATTAACTAGTGCATTTCGAAGTAAGAACTGTCTCTCTTTGTTTTTAATTTGTAGATTACGAGCTAAATATTATTGAAAACGGATATCTTCATTTTCCATCATATCAACTGTTGTTTCTGCCACTAATCTTGTATCTTTTATCGTCGCATCAATATCACGTTCATCCTCAGTTATCATGTTATTCATTATAATGCATACCGTCATTAATATCATCCAATGAACAAATCCTTGATTTTTTAAAAGAAAGTATAACAAACATGAATAAAAATCATGAGATGATTGAATTACGAATGAAATAAAGCAAAAAATTTAGCTTTAAAAGAAGTAAAAGAGAAAATAAAATAAATCTAAAAACTTAGCTTCTATCGGTGATATTAATACTCGTAAGTACATTCGTTCTGAACAAAAAAGAATCATACGAAAAAGACGTCAAGAACAACATGGACAACCATCTTCAGTTACAAAAAAACTTGTTTGGATTTTAATATTTTGAGCTTCCGGGGCAGATTATTAGTGATGTTGTAATATTTAAATTTCTATAATAATTATGTCTTCATGTACCTTTTTAAAAAGGATTTTTAATTAAGTTTGTTTTGTAATATTCTTGTTGTCTAATTATACTTTTAAAATAATATAAATCTTAGTTTAATTTTTTTTATTTAATTTTATGTGTAAATGTTAGTTTATAGAAATAAATTTGAAGATTTGTGAGATATATTTTTTTAAAGATTAAAATGATAAATAAAAAATACTACTTAAGAATCATAAATAAGATATGTAAATATAAGAATTAAGTTGCCAATAAAAAGATAAAACTTCAAATTTGAAATTTTGAGAAGTGGAACTTCAAATTTGAAGTTTCACCCAAAATTTCAAATTTGAAGTTTTGAAATTTTTTTTGGATAGCAAAAAACGCTATATTTGAAGTTAGAGAGTCTTTTGGAGATGCTCTAAAACCGTCCACAATGAGGGTGTTGAAATCAAGTTTTAACTGTTAAATATGCAGCAATGAAGTTGTTGAAACTTTGTAGTATAGCTAGGTGGCATTTAGGGTGCTGTAAAGTTTTAATATGTTGATAAATTTTTTATGTGGTCTCACTTAGACACATGGTGCAAATTGGTTGAATAAAAATATTGTGCAGATTTTTTAAAGTTTTTATTTCTACCCGATAATTCAAACTCATTTATAATATAGTAAAAATATTTTTATAAAAAAAATTATATCAATAATTCATAATTTTTTATGGTCTACAAATAGAAACTACTCTCATTTCGTTTTGATATAAAAAAAATGTTTTTCACTATTATCAATTATTTTAGTGTTTTAAATTTGGATTTTAATATTTTGAGCTTCCAAGTCATATTTTGAGCTTCCGGGGCAGATTATTAGTGTTGTTGTAATATTTTAATTTCTATAATAATTATGTCTTCATGTACCTTTTTAAAAAATATTTTTAATTAGGTTTGTTTTGTAATATTCTTGTTGTCTAATTATACTTTTAAAATAATATAAATCTTAGTTTAATTTTTTATTATTTAATTTTATGTGTAAAGGTTAGTTTATAGAAATAAATTTGAAGATTTGTGAGATATATTTTTTTAAAGATTAAAATGATAAATAAAAAATACTTAAGAATCAGAAATAAGATATGTAAATATAAGGATTAAATTGCTAATAAAAAGATGAAACTTCAAATTTGAAGTTTTGAATTTCTTTTTGGATAGCAAAAAACTCTATATTTGAAGTTATAGAGAGTTTTTTGGAGATGCTCTAACACCATCCACACTGAGGGTGTTGAAAATTTTTAACTGTTAAATATGCAGCAATGAAGTTGTTGAAACTTTGTAGTATAACTAGGTGGCATTTAGGGTGCTGTAAAGTTTTAACATGTTGATAAAAATTTTATGTGGTCCCACTTATACACATGGTGCAAATTGGTTGGATAAAAATATTGTGCAGATTTTTAAAGTTTTTATTTCTACCCAATAATTCAAACTCATTTATAATATAATAAAAATATTTTTATAAAATAAAAATTATATCAATAATTCATAATTTTTTATGATCTACAAATAGAAATTACTCTCGTTTCATTTTGATATAAAAAATTTATTTTCACTATAGTCAATTATTTTAATGTTTTAAATTTGGATTTTAATATTTGAACTTCCGAGGCATATTTTGAGCTTCTGGGGCAGATTACTAGTGTTGTTGTAATATTTAAATTTCTATAATAATTATGTCTTCATGTACCTTTTTAAAAATTATTTTTAATTAAGTTTGTTTTGTAATATTCTTGTTGTCTAATTCTACTTTTAAAATAATATACATCTTAGTTAATTTTTTTTATTTAATTTTATGTGTAAATCTTAGTTTATAGAAATAAATTTGAAGATTTGTGAGATATAATTTTTTTTAAAGATTAAAATGATAAATAAAAAATACTTAAGAATCATAAATAATATATATAAATATAAGGATTAAATTGCCATTAAAAAGATGAAACTTCAAATTTGAAGTTTTGATAAAAGTGGAACTTCAAATTTGAACTTCAAAGTGGAACTTCAAATTTGAAGTTCCACTCCCCAAAATTTCAAATTTCAAATTTGAAGTTTTGAAATTTCTTTTTGGATAGCAAAAACTCTATATTTGAAGTTATAGAGAGTCTTTTGGAGATGCTCTAAAACCGTCCACAATGAAGGTGTTGAAATCAAGTTTTAACTATTAAATATGCAGCAATGAAGTTGTTGAAACTTTGCAGTTTCATTTGGTGACATTTCGGGTGTTGTAAAGTTTCAACATGTTGATAAAATTTTTATGTGGTCCCACTTAGACACATGGTGTAAATTGGTTGGATTAAAATCATTTGCAGATTTTTGAAAAAAAAATATTTCTACCTGATAATTCAAACTCATTTATTATATAATAAAAAGATTTTTCTAAAATAAAAAATTATATCAAAAATTCATAACTTTTTATGATCTAAAAATAGAAACTACTCTCATTTCATTTTGATATAAAAAATTTATTTTTCACTATAATCAATTATTTTAGTGTTTTAAATTTTTTTTTGTTAAAAAGATCTTAGTAATAATTTTTTACCACTCATAATTAATTATATTAAAATTATGTTATTTTAGTATTTAAGTTAGCTATAATTATAAATATTATTAATATATTGTTATTATGTTATAAAAGTATGAATTAAAATGGGGGGGGGGGGGTAGAGTGTTGACTCTTTTTAAACAAACCATTGTAGATGTTAAAAATAAAGTGGATGCTGAATAAATTAGGTGGTTGAAGAAAAGCTGATGTGGAATGTTAAAAAAATAGGATAGTGAAAATGAAACGAGTGTTGAAATCATTGTACATGGTCTATACATTTTTGCGGCGTACGTCATGCAAGATACTTACCTTTACAATTTTTTATTTATTAAAACAGAAATTACAACATTTTTCATTTATAATTGTTTTGGTTGGATCATCTCCTAGCTATTTTAATGAATTTTTATATTTACCTTAAAAATAAAATAACACTAACTGTGGTTGCACTTTAGTATCTTTCCGTAAACAACTAATTAAAAGTATTGTTAATGAAATCTTTTCCTGATTTCTTTCCTAAACATATGCTTCTTTTTGGTGTAATAATTAATTTTGTTGATTTAATTGTAGCTAAAATATAAACATGATTTTAATTAAAAAAGAGCATTATATACGTATCTTTTCATCTAGAGTTCACTATAATACATTTTATTCATATAGCTTTTTAGACCATATGATACAACAAACTATAAGACAATAAATATAGATTAAATAAAGGGAAGATATGTTATAATATTTACCAAAAAATAATTTATGTTACTTTTATACTTTGTTGTACAGTTTATAATGTTCTTATATTTTGAACACTCAATACTGATTGATAATATCTTCAATAATATTTTATGCTACTCTTATACTTTTATACTATTAATTAAATAGAAGTCATGATTTATTCCATGTGTGATTTTTTTTAATCTAGAATAATTTTATTTTAATTGTATCAAATTTTATATGACTTATTCTAATATATTTTATATCTGTTCTTTTTATTTTAAATATAAATATATATTTTTAAGAAAATTCTAAAATAATCTTTTTAACTTATTTTCAAAATTATTTTAATTTTTATTTCCAAAGGGTACTTAATTTAAATTTTAATTATCATAGGCTACAATTAGAAATGGAAACTTAATTTAGTTTTGAATTATAAAAAAATTAAATTATATAAAATATTTTTAATTTTATTTTAATGATAATGAAAATTTAAAATATTATTTTCAAAAATACAACTTACAAAAGATTTTAAAAAGATTTTGTTAGAATCTATTTGAAATTAAAGGTATATATATATATATATTATCTAACTTAGTGGATATTAAGAAATTTCTCAAATAAGATCATTACTACAAAATAATTTGAAGTATAGTATATTATAATTTATTTATTTTTTGAAATAAGTTTTGTTTTTAACTGTAAATCACAAAATATTTGTCTATTCTATAGTTCCAAATTAATTTAAGTTATGTATAAATTTAAATTTTAGAAAAACAAAATTATGTAAACTAGTATGTTAAATAACTGAGTTTTCAAATAATTTTGGTTACAAAATTTTTAAAAATACATTTATAGTAATAAACATAGAAATTACATTAAGGTATTGATGAACTTTGGTATATAAACTAATATATGTTTCTACAAAATGAAAAAATCCACACGGGTTAAGATACTTAACATTTAATTTACGCCAAATCTATTGGAAATGTGTGTTGGAGTTTTACTGAAATTCCCAAGTTTTCGTTGTCGGCAAGAGTACATTCTCATATTTAGATTGTTTCCTCTTGCTCTCAAAAATTTGTTATTTTATTTTACATTGACTTAGTGAGATATTACCAATCACATATTTTTCAAAAAATAACACGTGAAATTCTGGGAATAACATCTTACAGCATTTACTCAAACACATACATTTTCTTTTTCTTGGGTTCAAAAAAAAAATGAAAATAAGTATTTGAGATTTGACTTTAGGAGTTTTAATGAATTTTTCTTGGGTTCACTCCTTAGAATGAACATGTAGGTTTACCTATCCAATAGTAGATCGCCAAGTCATATTCTATTTTTTTGTATTTATAATTAAAAAATGTGTTTACATTATATTTTAACGACAATTTTAATAAAAATTGTTTTCTTAATATTTTTGTAAAGAAGTAAAACATCATTTGCTTTTTTATGTTAAAAATAAATTAAAAAATTGGTTTTAGCCAATTATTAACGTTCTCGTCTAGACGAGGAATCAATATTTCTTTTGTCGATAGCAATGTTTTTGTAACTATTGAAGATTGACTTTTCCAATTTTTATTTCTTTCGATAAAATCAGTATATTGGATTCATTATCGATGAACATTATAGAATCAAATTGAGAATCGGCTAATGTTATACAACAAAAAAAAAGTTAAGAATTTTATCGCACTGTTGATAACTAAACATGAAATTGTAACAAGACTCAGAAAAATGCTTCTTCAAATTTTAGTCTATGTATTGTAGTGTTATCTTAAATTTTAGATATGTATTTAGTTGTATTTTTATTATTTTTATGTGTAATGCTACATTTTATATATAAATAAAAAGTTGTTAAAAAAATTAACATTCTCGGCCCACTTATAGCCCATACAGAGGACAAAGCTGAAGCCTGAGGATGCATGCATGCACGCTCTGTTCCAATTGGTAAGTTCCTTATAATTTCGAAAACCAGTGGAATCACCATAACCTACTGATTAAGGTTTAATGGTTTCTATACCCAGGTCTAAGGTTTAAATCCCAGACTATGCAATTTATTGCAGATTATAGGAAATTCAAGCTTCAAGTGTGGAGAGAGCGATTTATAAATACAAACTACAAAGAGAAATGTTTACAAGGAATCTTCAACATGGTGACAGCTTAGATGATGTAGTTAGGTGTGGATCCTTATAAAGCATGTAATATTGTTAATTGCCGAGTCGTCTATGTAATATTTCTCATAATTGTAATGTCATAATAAATCAGCGTTATAAAAAAAATTCTCAAAACCTCTACAGCAAAACCTCTATAAATTAATAATGTTGGGACTTTGAAAATTTATTAATTTATAGAGATATTAATTTACAAAGTTTCCTTATTTAGATTTATTATTTTCTAAGATAAAAAATATTTGATTTTAGTGTATAGATATCAATTTTTTTTTTGAAATTTGACATTTATATTGATTTTATTATATTTTTAGTGTATATAATAGATATTGCTTCTTATATATTGAAACAGAAGTCATAACTTATTTCATGTGTGATATTTCATTTTGGAACATCTTTTAAAAAATCATCATATTTAATTATCCTATCATTTAGTTTTCATAATAAAGATAATCACTAATATTTCTTATTAAGATCTTAATAAACCAACAATATACTATCTTTAAGGAGAATATAAAATTTGTTTACCATGCTAAAATAAAAAATATTTATTCAATACCAATAAATTAAATATAACAACTGATTTAGTGGTGGATAAGCTTGCACGAGGTGCTCGACGTTCCCCTTCAGCTATGTTTTATGTTGATTCCATACCGCCGGTTTGGCTTCCTAAACCAGTAGGAAATAGTTCATAGTCATATGCATTTGTTGTCAAAATAACAACTGATTTATAAAAAACATTCTAACCTATTAATATAATAGTTATTAACAACACATATACTTATTTTGTAGGTCATTAACTATTTTGTAAATACGTTATTAACCAAAATTATATGTTATGCAATCATAATATATGATTAAATATACATATGATTGTATATATTATCTTTAATATTATATTATACAACCATAACATATGATTAATGTTATTATTTTGATGATGTCAAAAAGGTATCACAATATATAATTGTTCTTCAATATTATTAACATTTTTTTATCAAATTAATACCATTCTATAACATATAATAGAATTCATTTATAACCATATAACTAAACTAAATATATTTAGTAATATATAGTTAAGACCATTCTCTAGAAGGCTGTTCAAACATTAAGTCTAAATTGAAAAATAATTTTACATATAAATAAATTATAATCTATATGATGAGAAAAATATAGCATATGTATTTACAAATATAGACGTACTAATATATATAATCAACTAAATTACACTATTTTCATTTTCTTATTTTGAAATTTGATTTGTTCAGACGAATTAAAGAAAAAAAAATCTATTTTATCTAACCAAAACACCATTAAATATTTAACTAATCATAATTCAACAAATAAAAAATATTTTTTCTATTTTATCTAACCAAAACACCATTAGTGTATAGATATCAATTGTTTTTTTTTTGAAATTTGACATTTATATTTATTTTATTATATTATTTAGTGTATATAATAGATATTGCATATAACTTAAATGTGGCTTTAGATATTATTGATTTATAATTTTGATGGGGCCATATATTTACATAGAATTTTCTAAAAAAATATTATCTTATTATTTATTGATTTGTGTCAGATTTTAAACATGCCCAAGTTGGGACCGGTGAAACTTATTAATTATCAAGTATTAATCTATAGAGGTTCTACTGTATATTACAAAATCTCATGAAAAATATATTAAGTGTTAAGTAAATATAAATATAATTTCATTGTGAGTATAAAACAAACAATATAATCATAGGTTCTTACTTATATAAAATATGTATACACATAAATTCTTAATTTATTATTTTAATGGGGCCATAAATTTACATAAATTTTTCTACAAAATCTTATATTATTACTTATAGAATTATTAAACCGGTTCAAGTAGAGACCGGTGAAATTTATTAATTTATATAGATTATTATTTTATTGATTATTAATTTATAGAGGTTCTACTGTATTTTAGATATTACGAAGCTGTGGAAAGCATGAGGGGTCGGTGTTCGGGTATCCGTTCGGTTTGGCTCAGATATATTCAAGTTTTCAGGGTTAAAGATTTCAACCCCATTCGGGTAATTTATAAATTTTGGTTAGGATTCGGTTCTGATAAACCGTTTAAATTATTTTAAAATTCATATATACTTTAAATTTCAAAAATCTAAAATACAAAAAATGAGATATAACATATAAATTTGAGTAATGTATTCCAAAATACCTTAACTTAACATAAAATTTGGTTTAATTTGAATATTTGGATGGAGAATCAAAAGATTTTTTTTTAAGTATTGACGGTGTTTTGAGTATTGTTTAACTATTTTAAATATTTACTTTTGACTATTTTTATATATTTTTAAATATATTTGGACAACCTCAAAATTTCTTATACGTTTTAATACTTTTTCTATATTAAATCTAAAAATAACTAATATATTCAACTACATAAACCTGATTCGGATTTATTTAGATACCCGAAGTATTTCAGCTTAGATCTGGTTCAGTATTCTAAATACCAAAATTTTGAACCCGTTCAGATATTTAACCAATTTCGATTCAGATTTGATACTACTTTTTTGGACCGGATTTGGTTTGGTTTTTCAAGTTTGATTTTTTTGCCAGCTCAAGAAAGCACCATTTGCATAGTCAAAGTTAAAGATGTTTACATCAGATCTGGAAACGTTTCTCAGAGAATAAAAATTCTTGCAAATTAATTATAGGATACAACTTTACTAAAGATTTAAAAGAATATGTACAAAACAATTCGTTGTGGTTGTATGCTGGGGAAAAACATCTTTATCAATGATTTCGTATATGCAGAATCATCCATCACTCCGAAAATAATAATTATAATAATTATATGTCGTCGATCGATTTTCTTTGGCAGAAACCGACGAATTAAAGAGGGAGAGAAGAACTGGAGAAGGTATGGACTTTAGCTTTATTGGACGTATTTGAATTAGATGGACATGTACCACATAACAATTTGAGTAAGCCCAATTTTTTTTCATTTTAAGTTAACTGCGATGACATGGCAAAATGAAATATTTGTATTGACTGATTATTTTGTCCCATGTGGACACTCTATCTGAGGCTTATATAACAAATGAAATATAATTTGGCTGGTAATATGTATTTAATATGTTCTATAGATTTAAAACTATTTTCTTGCCATTCTAAAGAAAAAATATTTTCTAAAGATATATTAATTTTTCTTTATTCCATATCAACTGATTTAAGAATTACTGGATGAATATGTTATATTTAAATAAATAAGTGGATAATATATAGCATTTTAGATAAAAGTATGTTGTTGCATTCTGTAATTTTCAATGCTTCTTAAATGTTTAATAATAATTTGATATAATGTTTATAAAACTTTAAATGAGATATATATGGGTTGTTGATAGTCACATTGCTTTTATGGTTTTAACACACAACACACTCCACATCATCTTCTCTTTCTTTCACATTATTTTCTCCCTCTTCAACTTAATAATTCAACATCCATTCATTTTTATACTTTTGTTTAATAAAGTTCAACATACTACACTCTCCACATTATCTTCTCTTTCTTCCACATAATATTTTCTCTCTCTTTCACTCAATAATTCAACATTCATTCATTTTTTACACTCTACAATAGGCTTTTAATAAAATTTAACAACCTTTACCTACTATTTATTTTTATATTTTATATTTTGTTATATGTTCTTGTTTTTAAACCAAGACTAAAAGCAAAGTACCTAAAACATTAAAAACACAAGCAAACCATTAGAATCAGAAACAACATAAACAACCATTAGTTCATTGTTCAAAACATGACCAAAACAACCACCACTTCTACCAGTCGCCTTCACTTCACTTCAAATTTTGAAGTTCAAAACATGAGCAAAAGACATCCACGGCCTAGTCCTTGAAACAGCCATGGCCTACTCATCACTAGCTTTTGTATAAGCACAAAGGGTGTTTAAGAGAGAAGGGTTTTGTCGATAAAAGCGCAAGAAAATATTGAAGGTTGAGAGTGGGAGTTTCTTTGTTGGGCTTGGTAGTGGGAGTTTGTAAGGAACAATATTAGCATATTAAAGCCCATGAGATAAAAAAAATATTGTTTTCTTCTAACTGTGTATAAATATTTCCATTTAACATATATGAGAAGTGTGTTTCAAAAAAAAAAAATTTTGAGAAGAACAACATGAAAATTTATGAAAAAATATTAATTATAAAAAAAAATTGAATGAGAGGGACCTCAAAGCAATTGAAGATCTATCACCTTTATTATCAACACTAGGGGTGTTCCGGTGCTACGCGCCAGTTTTCAACATTTTATTTTTGTGTTGCGATCTAACAATTGAAATATAATTTGGCTGGTAATATGTATTTAATATGTTCTCTAGATTTAAAACTATTTTCTTGCCATTTTAAAGAGAAAATATTTTCTAAAGATATATTAATTTTGCTTTATTCCATATCAACTGATTTTAGAATTATTGGATGAATAAGTTATATTTAAATAAATAAGTGGATACTATATAGCATTTTAGATAAAAGTATATTGTTGCATTCTGTAATTTTCAATGCTTCTTAAATGTTTAATAATAATTTGATATAATGTTTATAAAATTTTAGATGAGATACATATGGGTAGTTGATAGTCACATCGTTTTTATGGTTTCAACACACAACACACTCTCATCTTCTCCTTCTTTCACATTATGTTCTCCCTCTTCAACTTAATAATTCAACACCCATTCATTTTTTTTTACTTTTGTTTAATAAAATTCAACATACTACACCCTCGACATTATCTTCTCTTTCTTCCACATAATATTTTCTCTCCCTTTCACTCAATAATTCAACATTCATTCATTATTTACACTCTACAATAGTTTTTAATAAAATTTAACAACCCTTACCTACTATTTATTTTTATATTTTATATTTTTATTTTTTATATGTTCTTGTTTTTAAATCAAGACTAAAAGCAAAGTACCTAAAACATTAGAAACACAAGCAAACCATTAGAATCAGAAATAACATAAACAACCATTATTTCATTGTTTAAAACATGACCAAAACAACCACCACTTCTACCAGTCGCCTTCACTTCACTTCAAAACATGAGCAAAAGACAGCCACGGCCTAGTCTTTGAAACAGCCATGACCTATTCATCACTAGCTTTTGTATAAGTAAGTTTCATCTCTCAGACTACTTTCAATAACTTTATGATCTTCAAAATCTTAACTCAATTTAAATAGAAAGCCCTTTATCAAAAAAATTTTTTTTTACCATTGATCCTTGAATGGTGCAGTGGTGAATTTGTTGAGCTTGACAATGCTACTAGCACGTATCTCTTTCTTCACCCAACGGCAGAGAACTGCACGTACTAATTTTTTCCCGTCGGATAAAGTCAAACAAATACTCCCGTTACCAGTACTCGAGTTAACAATACTCCATACCCTAAGCACTTCGCAAATAGGGGTCATTGCATGTCGCTCATCACTTCTCGATTATGTACCTTCATAACGAATCCCTCAGTCAATTGTAAGGCCATTTTAAGAAAGAGGGGGAAGAAAATCTCAAGGGAAAATGGGCGGTGGTTAAGAAATGGGTGGTGGTTCTCGGGAGACGAAAAATATAAAAGGATAAGAAATGGTGGTGGTTATGAAAGAATTGTTTCTTTTTTGTTTTTTCGGAATGAATTTTGAAAATAAATATTAAAAAATGTATTTGAAAGCACAAAGGGCGTTAAAGAGAGAAGAGTTTTGTCGATAAAAGCACGAGCAAATATGGAAGGTGGAGAGCCGGAGTTTCTTTGTTGGGCTTGGTAGTGGGAGTTTGTAAGGAACAATATCAGCAGATTAGAGCCCATGAGATAAAAAAAATATTGTTTTCTTCTAACTGTGTATAAATATTTCCATTTGCATCCAAAACATTTGACCTAAAACATTAAATATTTTTACACGATAAAGTTATTCCCGAATTAGAAAAAAAACTTTTTTTCCTTCAAAACTTTGAATAATATAAAGTCTATTTCATTTCTTCTTAATTGATAAAAATATAAATATCTATCTTTCAATTTAAAAAATTGAATCGATAAATATACATTCAAAAATTGAAATTACAGAAAGAATAATATTAGTTTGAATAATAATACAATATATTTAAATTTATTTTTGTCAAACACGTATTTTCTTTCTTTTTATTTTATTATTATTAATGTATGTTTAATATTTAATTATATATATTAAAATTAATCATTATATTATATTATTACATTCTTTTAATTTGAAATTAATTACATATTATACTTTTTCAATTTTTGTTTTCAGTTATATACAATTAAAAATTTTACTTTATGAATATTTATTTATGTGTTAGTTTGGATAATAATACAATATATTTAAATTTATTTTTGTCAAACACGTATTTTTTTCTTTTTAATGATTTTTATTTTTTATTATTAATGCATATTTAAGATTTAATTATATAAAAAATTAATCATTATATTATATTATATTATTACATTCTTTTAATTTGAAAATAATTACGATTTATATTTTTTTCTATTTTATTTTTTCCATTATATACAATTAAAAATATAATTACGTATTATATTTTTTCAGTTTTGTTTTTTCAATTATAGACAATTAAAAGTTTTAATTTATGAATATTTATTTATGTATTTTCTGTTTTTGAATTTTTTTATTAAAATATATTTTCCGGATAACAACACAATATATGTAGGAATTATCTCTTTTTATTTTTAAATATATATTTAGATTATGGATAATTTTTATCATTATTATTGATTTAAATGATTTATCTAATCAATTAAAGTGTAAATTCGTTTTTATTTTTGGCTGATTTATATATTATTTTCATTAAGGGTATAAACGATATTAACCACTCCAACTTTTAACGTGAGAGCTCCGTTGTGAAAAATCACTTCGCAAATAGTAGTATAGATGATGACACAACCAACCGAAGTATAAATATAAGAAGAATGTGTATTTTTATATAATGAAAAATAAGCATACAACAACTGGATAATTGAAATGAAGTGTCTTCCAAGATCCTATTCAACCCAAAGCTATTTTACACTAAAATATCTAAAATCTTGATCAATGCTCACATTTCTAGAGTTTAGAACTTTCTTGGGGGCGGAGAGTAGCATACTGATCAAGCTTATAAATCATTGGAACTATTCTCCTCCTCCTTCAAGAGGAGCATCAATGTAAATCTGTTCATCTTTTTCCGATACTTGACGTGAAGCTTCAAACACTTGATCATTCTTTTCTGATCCTATGAGTGGAATCTCTGGAACATGGCCATGGTCTTCATTAACCGGCTGTTGCTTTGTGAAGGAATCGGCAAGAGACTCATGATCATGATGAGGAATATAAGCTTCATGATCGTCCTTTTTATTCAATTGAATAATATTAGTAGGCTGCTGCTCCAAGGAATATAAATCTAGAAAAGACTCATGATACAAATTCATCGGCTGCTGCTCCAAGTAAGGAGCTAGAAAAGTTCCATGATCAACAATATTGTTTGGCTGCTGCTCCAAGGTAGAATAGTCAATATGGTGATGATAAAACCCCATCAGCTGCTGGTCCAAGTAAGGAGCAACAAAAGTTCCATGATTAACAATATTGTTTGGCTGCTGCTCCAAGGTAGAATAGTCAATATGGGGATGATAAAAACCCATCAGTTGCTGGTCCAAGTAAGGAGCAACAAAAGTTCCAGGATCAACAATATTGTTTGACTGCTGCTCCAAAGTAGAATAGTCAATATGGTGATGATAAAAACCCATCGGCTGCTGCTCCAAGTAAGGAGCTAGAAAAGTTCCATGATCAACAATATTGTTTGGCTGCTGTGCCGTGGTAGAAGGGACAATATGGTGAGGATACAAACCCACAGGCTGCTGCTCCAAGTAAGGAGCTACAGAAGTTCCATGATCAACAATATTGTTTGGCTGCTGCACCGTGGTAGAAGGGACAATATGTTGAGGATACAAACCCATCGGCTGCTGCTCCAAGTAAGGAGCTACAGAAGTTCCATGATCAACGCTATTGATCGGCTGCTGCTGGGTGGTAGAAGGGTCAATATGGTGATCATAGAAACCCATCGGCTGCTGTTCCGAGGTAGAAGGGTCAATATGGTGATGATGATGATAACTAGAAGTAGAAGCTTCATGACGATCATCTTGACCCTTCTTCTTATTGGAATTCTCGATCACATGAATCTTGCATATGACCAATTCACGAAACTTACCTTCTATTTCCGAAACCATATACTCTGTCATAATCCAGCTACTCTCGCTACCTGGCTCAACAACATCACAAGAAGTACCGTCTCCACTCTTCTGCTTCTTCTTGTTATTTTTAACAAAAGCTAAGGTTTGCTTTTTACCAACGACCATCTTTTTATCCTTGTCCGGGATATCTTTTTTCGCATTAGCTCTCCAAAACCCACTTTCGTCGTCTCGGGTAATCTTTCGTTTCGCTTTCTTACCACAGCCAATGCTTTTCTTGGAGAGTTGAGTCCTTGTCACAAAGTAGTACCACTCGTTCTTCTTGAAAAACGAGCCCATGGGATGGTCCAGCAACCATGGCTCCTTCGAGTAAACATCTTTCGTAGTGATTTCTCTACGTGGTTTACCTTCCAGTTTGGGGATTAAGTATTCGTCGATGAGTTCGTCGTCGTAGGGTTGAAACTGAATCCCTCCATCTTCGTCGTTGTATTCATACATGTCGTTGTATTCATACATCTTCTCTTACGTCTCTTATAGTGTATTTGGGTTTAGAAGCTCTTTGGGAAGTGTTTTTTGAGGTTTGTGATCAACCATCGTCTTTATTTATAGTCATCTTACCCTATCATGAACCAATATGAAATTGGTTTTGAAACTCATTTCTAGTAGGATTATGATTATTTATCTTTTGTTAACGTTTTAACTTTTTTACAAAGAAATAACATCAAAATCTTCACTATCTATAAGATAATCGTTATCACATCTTGTTTTCTTGTTTTACTCTGCTGCAATTTGTTACGGTTTCCTTTTCTTTCATCTTTTTATTTTTTTTTACCAAGTTTAATTTGTGTAAATCGTGATTTCTTCTTAACAAATACTTTTTGAAAACAAAAGTCACGTTGTTATTCACATCCAAGAGATTTTTTTCTTAGTTTTGTTTCCTTTTATTTTTTACTAAATGATTTCATTTGTGAAAATAGTGATCTCTTCTGAATAAACATTTTTTTACTTAATAAACAAAAGTTTACTTTAGTTTCAAAAACAAAATAAGTTTTTATTATTCTGGTTCGGGCCATGTTTTAAATATATAATTTATTTAATCTCATAAATATAAGTTTTTTTACCAATACATATATATATATATATCTTTTAAATAATGACATAATTATATATATACAAACATGATTGCTTTCATCTATCTTATTAAAACAAATATATTAGGCTCGACGTAACATTTATTTTGCAGGTTTTTAAATTAAATACATCTTTCTATTTTATAGTTAAACCTATATTAAATTACTAATATCCTTTTCTTTATAATACTATCCATGTTTCCAAATAATATATATATATATATATATATATATATATATTTTATATTACTATCTATGTTTCCAAACAATATATTTAGTTCTTCATAACAACACTATCATTAATCATATGTCCAAATAGGGGTGTCAAAATGGGTCATGACCCATGGGTTGACCCAACCTAAATTGACCCGTTAACTCAAATGAACTGTTTATTTTTGACCCAATGGGTTAATGGATTAACAGGTTAATGGGTTAACAAATTAATGGGTTAACAAGTTAATAGGTTAACAAGTTAATGGGTTAACAAGTTAATGGATCTATTGGGTTGGGTCCACCCTCACCCATTTAGTTTTTAAGTAAAATCAAAAATTAAAAACAAACTCATTAACTCCAAATTAAAATTGTTCAGTTATACTCACCCATCACGTTTTCCGGCCAAAACCACAAAACCATGTTTTCCCGCCAAAACCACAAAACCACGTTTTCCCGCCAAAACCACAAAATTACATTTTCCCGCCAAAACCGCAAAATCACGTTTTCCTGCCAAAACCTCAAAATCACGTTTTCCCGCCAAATCCACAAAATCACGTTTTTCTGCCAAAACCACAAAATCACGTTTACCCGCCAAAACCACAAAATCACGTTTTCCCACCAAAACCGCAAAATCATGTTTTCCCGCCAAAACCGCAAAACCGCCAAAACCGCAAAATCATAGTCCAAACAATACAAAATATTAGATCTCACGTTTTTTTTTAAATATTTTTCATAATTTTCTTTCAAATTATTTAGATAAATTCAAAAGATTCAAATAATATATAAAACAATGAAAATAAACTTATTTATATAGGTTTAAATATTACATATCAGTTATTCATCGGTTTAATCGGATAGTCTCGGGTTTTAGTGATTATTTAAATATAGATATTTTTAAAAATTAAAAAGTGAATTATCAGATCATCGGTTTAACCACAGTCCGGGCTAGTTTAAAAATATTTGTTTAAATGAAAAAATATTTTAAACACATATATTGTTTCAAATTACCAAAATATTTGTTAAGTTATTTATGAAATTTTTCATCATAAAATATACGTGCTTGCAAAGTTTAGACCAAAGTTAAGGTTGAATTTAACCTAACCTACAAAGTTAAATTTAATGCCAAAAATTCTAGAAATATGTATATTATTTTAAAAACTTTAGATAATTATTAACATGAGAAGTAATTAAATTATCAACTTATTTTCTTAATACAAACAGTTAACTTTGAATTTGATTTTGCACTTCGAGCAAACGTACTGAATAGTGTTTTCACTGCACGATTACATCTACATAATACACTGTTTGATGCTATTTTTCTTTAAACATAAAATGAAATCGGACAAACTCGAAACTATATAAAACTAAATTATATAAAGTACATCAAAAAAAAACCTGCGCATCCGCGCGGATCATGATCTAGTGAAATATTATTTCAAAATTTTATTGATATGTTTTTTGGGCCAAAATTAATTGTTATGCATGCATAGTCGCGTAGATACCCATATGTGCATGGTTAATAATTGACACAATTAACTTTTATAAACAGTACCAGACAATCTCTTTTTAATCTTTGTTCGATGCCGAACTGAATTTGAATATAGTGGTTACTCTCCTCTTGATATATTTGATGCAACCTATTCTGATATTCAAGGGGTTAAAGGCACTTCTGATCAAGAATGATACGTTTCATTAGTTTTGATATGTTTCTCACTAGGCTTGATATTTGATAAAATCTTGTGTTTGTTGGCAACTAACGATATAAACTGTCGTGATGAATGAATTCGCGCGATCAAGAAGCGATACAGAGGGTCGTTTGGCAATCATCACAAGAAAAAGAGGAATGTATAAATAATGAGAGAAAACTGAAGCAATATAGAAGAAACAAATTGATAAGGATTTTACGAGTTTATACTTGGAAGATGACAGGATTCTAAAACCGCTGTAACTCTAATCCCGCAAGGCTCATATTTCAAGATTTAATGTCATAAGCAAAGTGATATTGGAAAACACAATTATCTTTTGGATCTGATTAGGACAATAAATGTTAGAAATTAAAACTAAAAGACCAACTGGAAAAATCGAAGTATGAGAAACCTTCTATCAGAGTCAGGATTCAGCTCATTTCATATTCGAAGTGTATAACAGGGTCTAGTGAAGCTATACATGCATTGTTTTAAAGCTTTGGGCATTGGCCAAAAAAGTGAGTTCTGTATTTTATCAAGTTTAATACAGTTTTGATTAATGGGTATAGGCATGGCTTAATTGTAAAAATATTAAGATTGGAGGATCCACTTTCTCGCTTTCTATTTATGTAGAAAAGACCTTACTCAATTTACTCAATAGAGTTGAACATGCTGGATTAATTACTGGGATTCAATTATGTTACGATGTCGGTATATGCTAGGAGATTATCTCAAGGCGGAAAAGAGGTATTTTAGAGGCTATTACAATGGCAATGTTAGTCTATACGATCAGCTGCTTAGGATTTCTTAATAACACATGTAAAAATATTATATATGCAGTGTTTTTTGGTGGGGTTCTAGAGAATAAATGAACAATGCACTATAGGTGTGAAAAAAACGTTCCTAATGATTATCTAGTGAAATCTTGTTTGAGAATCCGTTTATTACTTATTTTTATTTTTTCATATATCTATTGGAAATTTCACATTGGACATGCTCTTATAGGATTTTCTGTAACTTTCTCACTTTTTTTTTTCTCTCAGACACGATAACTGAGAAAGAATATTAACCACCTCTTTTTTTTTTAAGCTCACCTTTATCCGCGAGTTTCTTTTCCTGTTTTGGATTAGATCTATTGCAAAAGCTTACACCCGTTTCAAATTGTTCCTTTTTTTGGAAGTATCCACCGATCGATCAATGCTCTGTGCTTTTACACCCCGGGTTCTTCCCCCGACCCGGGTCGGAGGGACCGCCGGTGCCGCAAAAACTCGCCGGAGGCTTCACCAGAAGAGTCCAGAATGAAGACAACTAAATTCATCCCCTACCTTTCCTTGGCAGAATTGTATTGATAAAACCTTTGGACTGCTGGTCCTTAGGTTCTAAGAGATTGTTTATCTCCAATAATCTCACCACTATCTATTGGAATTTTCAACTCTAAAAATATCTCACTGCAAAACCGTTGGAACTTCTTTCATCTCCTCCAGAGAAGCTAAAGAAAAAACCACCCACTAGTATCACCGTAACCAAGTTCTGCTGTGCTGACTATCATGCATAGAATATTATCTTATGATGATAAAGGGAAGGCAGTGATGCTGGAGCATCATCCTGCTCCTCCTACAGCCATAATCCTCCTCTCTTCCCCAGACAACTCAGATCTCATGAAAAAGAACTCTCTCACTATCATTGGCAGAGTAACAAATCCTTCGACTCAGAAGGTGTGGTCCCTCATACCGTTCTTTATTGACCACTGGAAAGCGGATGCCCCTCCAGTTGGTTCAGACCTTGGTTCTGGAATGTTTCAGTTTCAGTTCGAGTTGGAGTCCGATCTCCTCACTATCTTAGCTAAACAGCCTTATCACTATGGCCGATGGATGATTATCCTCCAACGATGGGAACCTACCATCTCCCCAAACTTCCCATCAATGATACCCTTTTGGATTACAATCCAAGGTATACCCATCCACCTGTGGACTGAAGAAGCAGCTCGCCGTATTGGAGAAGACATAGGCACCTTCGAAACTGCCGAGATAACCCCATTGACGATGCATATCAGAGCTCATGTAAAATGGAAGACTCCCCCTGATCAAAATGACCATCTTGGAGTTTCCCAATGGTGATGAGGTTACTGCAACCTTAGTATATGAAAGAGTGCTGTAGACTAGACCACAAAATTCGGGACTGTTTTGAAGCAAAGCATGAAAAGAAAGCCTTATTGGCAGCTCAAGAAGAAACCTTGAAAAACAGAGACTCGGTTGCTAATAAGGAGCGGCCAGTGCAGAGCAACATATCCCACTCTGAAGGCATAGGAGGTTCCCTCCCTCACACAACCGACCACTCTCGACCCCCTGCTTTGAACTCTCATCACCACCATTCAAACTACTCTCCAGCTAGGAGAGGCTAACCTGATCCAGCCGAAAAGAAACTATCAACATCGTCCCATTAATAGGGAGATGGAGTTTACTTCTCCACCAGTCCGATGATGGAAAAAACCTTGATGAGAGATCATTACTAAGTGAGCGTAATACATCATCTGATAAGGGGATTCCCTGGAAAGAAAGAGAGCGCAGTCTCCCTGAGAAGGATTTTAATGAGGCCTTGGGAATAGTCAGGTATTATGATGCAGTACACCAACTGTGCAGATCCCACAGAGGGTGCAGCGCATCGAGAGAGATTAAGACTAACTGAGGAAAGAGGACAGCTGGAAGTGTCTGCTGCTAAAATGATAAGATCAGCCATTGCTCGAACCTTTAGTTACCAGGAGAAAGAAACATCAATTCCTTCCGAAGAGAGGGTCCCAATTGGTAGCAGATTAGGCCCTGTCATTCTTGAAACTAACTCTGGTAGACCCTCCGAGTTGGTGGTTGAAATGGAGGAACCATAGAGACCCCCCATATCGAGCAGATTAGGACCCCAAGTGGATGAGCATATTCCTAATGACATTACTGCAGTCAATGACATCGAAAAGTACCTAAGAGAAAGCCATGACGTCCTCTGAGAGAAGACATGTTAATGGGAGCCCTCTGATCCTTACAGGAGGTTATTCAAGGAAGCGGAAGGTCTATCAAACTAAACAACCAAACTGCCGAAAGAAACTCCAGGTGGAGCCAGAGCATACAAGGAAAACGTCAAAAGGCAATGTTGGAAGAGAGGATACAACTCGTGCTGGGATTCCACACGAGGAGGATAGTATCAACTCGGAAAACATTCGGATCTGCAATTTGATTCCGAAGAATAGGAGACGCTTGATGGATTTTTGGATCCAATCCCACCCCACTCCTTAGCTATAGCTAGCTGGAAATGTCAGGGTTTGAGAAATCCCCGGATAGTTTGAAGACTGGGAGAGATATCGACAAAGTACGACCCTGATATCATCTTCATCATGGAATCTAAAAACCCAATGAATTTGTCCTCAAGAAACTGGAACACCTGAGATACGATTGCCACCATCTCATTCCGCCTACAGAACATGGTGGTGGAGGACTAGGACTTTTCTGGAAACAAGAGCTCAATCTTCAAATCTTAGAATCAAACAAGAATGTAACTGATACACATTTAATTTGAAGGAAAAAGTTTCTACTCGTCTTTTATTTACGGAAGTATGCATAAGAAGCAACGTAAGGAGCTTTGGGATCACCTCTTAGCCCTAGCGGTGGCTTGTGATACGCCATGGTTTATTACAAGGGACCTAAATGATATCTTATGCAGTGATGAAAAGGATGGAGGAATTGATCGACCAGAGGGCTTCTTTACGAACTTGCGTACCTTCTTTTCTGAGGGTGATATTTTTGATCTCCAACACTCCGGGGACCCGCTTTCCTGGAGAGGTCAACGAGGTGATCATCTTGTGCTTTGTAGACTGGATCGAGCAGCAGCTAATACGCTTTGGGCAGAGTGGTTCCCCACAGCGTGATGTCAATACCTTAACTATGAGAGTTCAGACCATAAGCCACTGATTTCCTTTTTTGACAAGGGAGGGAAAAGAAGAAAAGGTTTCTTCCCATATATTCATTACAAATTTCAAAATATCATTTAATAATATATTTTTAAATTATACAATTTAATTACTAAAATTTTCAAAAATGTAGACATTTTTTTAGAAAATTATAAAAATTTAATCGTGAAATCATTAGTTTCTTATATATCTTCAAATTTTATAAATGTTGTATAATTTTAATTTTTGATAATTATGCAGTTTTCTACAAATTTATTTAATATATTTAATTAAAATAAATAGATAGAAAAATATATCTAAGATTATAATTTCAAATATATACATGAATATTCTTAAATATGATTAAAATAAACAAAATTATTTTATCTTAATTTTATGTTTAATTAAATCAAATTTATATTAAAATATAGAAACGAAAAATAAAATTTAAAATATTAATAAAATTTTATTTTTGAATATAATGTATATTTATCTGTTAAAAAATATTTTTTTTACTGCACATTGTGCAGAAAAACACCTAGTAAACTTAATAAATAACTAGAAGTGTACAAATGTAGATCTTGATCTATATTAATTTTTTTTGTTCCCTCCAGAATCAAATGCTCAAAATAAATAGGTTGACTTTTGATTTGATGTATGCACAGAGAGTCTATATATAAAATCAAGAAAATCAACAAATCACGATCACATGATTAGAGGATGATTGTTTACAGATTTTGCATTGGTTTTTAGCTTTTGTTTTTCAAAAACTACGTTTTTGTCCAATCAATATTTCTAAAAATAAAAGAGATTCCCTACTATTTAGGAAAACTAAAACTTATATCATTACCAATCAAGATTTTAACATAAGCGTTTTCCTATAAAGTAGGGAAACTAGATTTTAGATGTTTAGGTGATGATTGTTTGTTTGGTTTCTAGATTTTGGATTTTGGTTTTTGATTTTTAGTTTTTGGTTTTTGGATTTTTGATTTTGATTTTTGGTTTTTGATTTTCTAATAGATTTTAGTTTTTGGAAAAACATGAATAGTAAGTTTAGATTTTGGTTTCAGTTTTTGGTTTTTACTTTTAAATAATAAGTGAAAATGTTCTTAATTGTAAAATATTTATTATAGAAATAATAAATATAAAATATTATTCTCAGAATACACATAAAATTCTTACACCTTAATAAAAACATAAATAAAAAATTCTACGTTTAAACATACACTTAAACTAATAACATAAAATATTATTAAAAGTAAAAATTGACTATCGCTTCATTATTAGATAAAATATTATTTAACTGTAATAGTTTTAGTAAAGTTAAGATGTATTATAAATATTATTCTTTTTTCTTAATTTGACTGTAGTTAATCTTACTAACAATATTAAAATTATTATTAACAAGTCCCTTAAAATCCTACAAAAATAAATAAAAAAATAAAAAAATATTTTTACTAATACATTTTATTTTGTACTTTAGAATTTAAATTTAAATGATAGACAAAAAATTGTTGATTCTTAATAATTTGGAATAGTTACTATTTTACTACTAATCTTTTTATTTATTTATGCTATATCAATGCATAAATATAGAAATATTAATATTTTAATAAAAGACAAAAATTAAAAAAAAAAGTCACGTACACTGACTATGCCTAGGAAACCATGAAAATGTGGTTTTTGATTTTTGTTAAGAGGTAGGTAGTTATTTTCAAAAGCTGGTTTCCTTAAGTTTTAGGGATCTATTTTGCAAAAATATTGACTGGTGAAAAAGTAGTTTTTCTAAAATCAAAAACAAAACAAAAACTACTTTTAGAAACTACAAACAATCAACCTCTTAACCAACTTTTCAATGAAAAACCAAAATCCATGTTTTGTTGGTTTTTAAAATGTGCACGACTATTTTCTTAAATATATAAATACAATATATTACGCTAGTTAAATGTATATGTTTGTTAAATTCTAAACTCTTTACTCACGTAATTTACTTTTATTATTTATATATTAAGATTTTAAGTCTGTAGAAAAATATATTTTTACAAAAAGTAATAATTTAAAAATATTTTTACTGTTTGGTTGGTGTCACATACTTTCCTCAATGCAATTATACTGCAGCGATCATAGTCTACAGTGTCACTCCTGATCGGTGTCACCAGTCGTTCACCACCCCAATTGCTCCGATATGTTACATCACTTATTCGCTTTGGAGGTCTAGTAATAAGGGGAGTTGGTGTGATCCCTTCCATCTTTGTTTGATGTCTAATGACATCCCATTTTATCTTCTTTGCATTTACATTTCTATCATCTGTAACTCTTCAAATTCAATAGTGTTTTAAAAAAATGACACAATATGTATATTAATAGACATGCCCTATTTTTTGGAATTAGGAAGTTTCATGCGTTTGTTGCTTAATCTCTTTTATGTTGAGTGTATATAGTATTTACATTGTTTCTTCAAAACATTAATCATAACTAGTGCCGAGCCTGGACACATACTTTTAATGCATTTGAATAGGGCCCACAATTTTGTAGAACCCACAATTTAAGAAAAACTCTTAATAAAATAATTTGTTTATATATTTAATTATAAAATAACATTATTAATGTATAAAACTATAAATAAACTTCATATAAATAAGTTACTTAAACTATGCAATTTGTAAATATTTTTGAGGAAATTTTCTGTTAATTGTTTGTTTTTCTATAAATGGATACTTATTATAATAAATATTTTTTGCATAACTTTTTTTAATATATTTTAGTTATATTAAAATTGTTATTTTAAATTTTCTATGGGGCCATAGAAAACTCAGGATCGGTACTGATCTTAAACATAATTACTGTTTACTATTATGCTGACTAGTTTGCAATTGTATAGTAGATATCTTGGTGGATTCAAACGGATGCATCATAAGTAGTTTTTTCGTTACCAATAAATAAACTCTACAAGAACATAGTCCATTCTCAAAACAATTAAACCGAGTAGAGTCTCTCAACGTTATGTTCCTTTTTGTGATCTTCGATCTCTATAATATTATTTGAGAAGTCAGTTTCCTATGTGTCGCGCTCACGTTAACTGTCGCGATAGTTGATTACATAGATATCCTTAATCAATTATTTGATTTTAAAATTATTATTAATTTTTTATTTAGTTTATTTTTAACTTTTTCCAAATAACATAAAGGAAATATTTCTAAAATTTTAAAACAAATTTAAAAACGAAAATATATGTATGTAATATGACTTTATTAAAAAGGAAAGTTCACAAAATAGTAATACCCTCATTAATATATATTTTTAAATAACATAAAATATATTTTCAAAATAATAAAAATATATATGTTCATGAACATTCAAAAATTTACCAGTTACACTTTATTTTCTAATATTCTTTAGAAATCAACATATGATTTGATAAATATTATCAAAATACATGTATATTTAAGCGATAAATAAACTAATTTGATTTGACTTAACTAAAATAAAGAGTAAATAAATATTATGAAATCACATGTATATTTAAGCAATAAATAAATCTAATTTGATTGACTTAACTAAAATAAAAAGTAATTATACTTCAATTTTAATTTAAAAATATCTTTAACTCAATATACTCCAAAATGAATGACTCGACTAATCTAATTTATATCCAAAATTAAACATCTAACTACAATAAGAACATATAATGTTATAATAATAATAATAGTGATGATAATAATAATAGTAATAATAATAATAATAATATAATTTATTTAATTTTATACATATAAATTAGAGGTTGACCCAAAGCATATTAAAAAGAAAAAAAATATTAACCAATTACAATTTAATTCTTTTGTAGAATTTATATATATGCATGAGACTTCAAAATATTATCATTATATTCATTTATGTAATTTTGAATCATACACTTCAGTTTATTATTTATTTCATTTTAAGCACAATATATATTAAGTTATATATAATTTAACTATAATATATTTACATATCTAAGACAATAACCAACCGAAATGAAAATAAGAAAATTAATAAAAGTTTTATTATATTTAGAATAAAAAATATTATAACTGAACTCGAAAAACAGATATTATCCAATATACCAAATTGATAACCAAACCGACTATTGATCCAAAAGATAATTAAACCGACAATAATATATCCAAAGTCATAAAATTTATTCAAAACTAAAATTAAATATCAATCAAATATTATAAAATTTTACTTTTATGAATATTTATATCCGTGCACGAGAAAATCACCTAATATGTACTTAATAGCACTGTGAATCCACACAAAAACCTCAAGTTCTTAAATACCTTAATCGCTTCTAATGATTCATCTTCAAGAAGATCCAAAAGAACAAATCAAAGGCGGAAGGTGATTCCACATTTGTAAAGTAAATATTCGGTCGCCGGTAACATAATGGCTGAAGAAACCTTATTAACAAAAAAACCATACATCTATCTAAGAAAATAAATCAAAAAGCTCCGTTACCGGGAATCGAACCCGGGTCTCCTGGGTGAAAGCCAGATATCCTAACCGCTGGACGATAACGGATTTGTTGATAATACTATAAAACTTAACTATTATTTATTCATGGAATCACTTTTCTTTTCGTTATATGAAATTAGCACCACTCTTTCTCTTTATTCTTGTTTTAATAGAAAAAAAAAAAACATCTTATTGGTCATTCATCTTTACAAGATAAAACTAAGACCATCCAAAACTTACAGCTTTTTAGTTGTAGAGAATGACAATCTTTTAAAGTAGATGCATGAATGTAATGATTACCAACTATATCTTCAGATTGTATAAGTGATTAAACTGCAATGCGAAAATTATTCACAAAATTATTGATTAATTTCATAGGATATCCCATCAAGTACTGTACAACTTCTGAAGTTCATAAGTTTTATAAGTTCTATTTAGTTCATGGTGATCACGTACACTAAGAATTACTATGGTAAAGTTTCTAGGAATATGGTTCTGATTTTCCAACACCTAACTCATTAATGGTGGGTGATTAGTTCCGACCGACTATTAAATAACTAAGCTTTCAAAGTCTAAAGATCAGCATGCATTTTAGTTCAAGATTCCAGTTATGTATAAAAAGATTATGAACTTTCTTTGATGTTTGTTTGGTTTTAATTTATATGGTGTGAACAATGAGGTTTGATGTTTTATGGAAAATGTATTGTATATAGGGAGACTTTGATCAATAACCTAAAGTACGTTTTTGCTTACAAAATTAACATATCATCCAATTATTCCTTGTACATATTCAATGATCGATGTAACAATGTTATAAGTTCGCATTTATGAGATTGGCTTATTCTGTCATCAGGTTCTTGCTTATTCACCAAAGATGTCATTGGATTCTCGTAGATAGAAACAATGAACCTTATCATCCAATTGGATATATAGACAGTACTGCTAAAGCAATGGTTTGATACAACTACACATATGCCGTGAACCCACAAGAGAGAATCTAATCATAAATGGTATCAATATCACGTCCTTATTACAATTCAAGACGTTTCAGCTCATCATTCAAAGAAAACAGATTCGCGTGAAAAGTCTAAGATTAGTTGGACATATGTCATGTTACAATTTACAAATGGGCTTATAGTAGTCTTTTACTTTTGTCTGTTCGTTCGATTCCTTGTAGTCTTTATTGCGTATTACATATGAGCCTGTGCGTTGCACGAATTTTGTTTGATGTTTTAATTTATAATATACATAAAAATAATAAATCATTTTATTATAGATTTATAATTCTTTTTGCATATATTGCGTGAATTTTATTTTATAAGTAATAAGTCGTATTCGGACATGAGTTTTGATTTGTATTTTAATAATCAAGGCGTATAGGTGAACACTTATCAACTTTGTACTTAGGGCTATAGAAAATATCCATATCAAAAAATTTAAACTCAACTCCAAAAAAATTTAAATAAGACCAATCAAGTCAATAACAACATCATACCCTTTCTTATATACTAATTTAATCTTGTATTAACTTAGTATACATATTCTTCTTGTATTCTAATGTAATCTTGGTTATTTAGTGAAGTTCTTATTGTCATTGTAAGATCTTTGGAATTTTTTGTACATTTATCTTCATATATATATTTTAGTTTGTGTTATCTATGAAGTTTTAGTTGTTCAACAAATAGAAATAATTTTGGATCATCATTTTAATCATGTAATTAATTATAATCAAACCATCAATACATGCATCTGATATCCACACAAATATCGATCTTTATGTTAATTCTAGCTAGACACCAAAAATATAAATTTTTTTCTTTGTTTTGTTAAGTAAAAGAGGAGACGATGATTACATTGGCAGTATTAATAATTTGATAGTGTTTTTCGTAATCTCTTTCTCAGAGTCAGTCTTATTATAACCTGCCATACATATTAGCAATGATACAGTTAAGCCGAAATTATGACATAACTAAAATTAACAAAATATAGTGGGCCATATTAGAGATTATTGATTTTACTTTTTCATTTTTAACATATTGCAAAATAAATATTTCTACTAAGTGTAGCGAAGATTGAAGTATCAATCCACGTGTTATATATATAAGACATGTAGTTATAATATTATCTCATGATTGAACCACAATATATATAAGAATTATCTTTTGAAAATGTTTTTATCTTTGTCAAATTTATTATATTAGTTTACAGTCAATTATTTAAGCTAACATATAAATATAATATTATTAATATTTTTTTTAATTATATCAAAACTTATATATATATATTAATTTTACAAGGGTAACAATTAAATTAACCTCTCTAATAGTTAACAAAAAATCATTTAAAATAACAACATATTCTAAGTTGAAATATTTGAACCGCGGTAATTGTATGTGTGATATCCATTCATTGGAAAATAATTATTAGTGAATTAAAGAAAAATGTATAGTCATGAAATTGTAATCTCTTTCTTTCAATATTAAAATAAACATAATCTATAATAAAAATAATGCAATATACACAATGAAAATAAAAAATCAATTTAACTTAAAATCAGATACATATTTTAAAATATTCGTTATAATTAATGATATATTAGGTAATTCTTTCATATACTAACCTGCCCGTAGGGTGGGCCAATCCTAGATAGTAATAAATTTGTTGAGAAAATATCTAACAAGATCTTACTAAAAAGTTTAAATATTTTTATAAATATGCATTATTTAATTTTGTGATTAATATATATAAATATCTATATTAATATAATTAATTAAAAATACAAATTGTTATATTTTATAATTAAATTATATTCTACATTATATTAAAATAAAATGTTATGTGAAATGAATATAAAATATATTAAATTGGTAAAGGAAAATATTTTCTTTTGAAAATTTCTTTTATTCAAATAAATAAATAAATATCACTCACTTTTAAAAACTAATTAAAGTTTTTAAATCATATAATATTTTTATACAAAAAATGTTAACATATATTTTTGTAACTCACAACAAATACATTATATAAAAAATTATATATGAATATTTTTTTATTTCAAAACTTACAATAATATATTATATAAAAATAATTAAAATTATAAGATTATACAATTATACAATATTATAACAATCGAATGAAAATCATATATATTTGAAAGGTTTTGTTATATTTTTATAAAATGAAAAATACCGCACAGATGTGTGGGTTCAAAATCTAGTTAATATTTTAAATTAAAAAACAAAACCTTTCAATTAAATGGCAACTAGGTGTTTTGCCCGCAGTTTCGGGCATAATTCTCTTATATATATTGATTAGCTGATGTTTCATTATTTAAAAACAACCATAATAAATTATTCATTTATGTTTTCAAAAAGTACAAATGAAATATCAAATAATTATCAATGACAAAACTCAAACATCGGAAATATTCAAATTATCAAATAATTTTACTTGATTTATATTATATTCTAATATTTACACAAATATTTTACTTAATTTATATTTGATTATAATTTTTTATATCTTAATTTAAAAACTTATAATAGAAAAACATATTTTCAAGATAACAATATAATGCATAAGTTATTTATTTTCTAAAAATATAATATGATAAATTTTAGGGGTGGGCGTTCGGGTACCCATTCGGGTTCGGATCTATTCAGGTTTCAGATTTTTGGGTTCACAAATTTTAGCTTCATTCGGATATTTCTAAATCTCGGTTCGATTTGGTTCGGATCCTTGCGGGTTCGGTTCGGGTTCGGGTTCGGATAACCCATTTAAATTCTCTTTTAAAATTTTAAAATTGATTATATACTTTAAATTTCTAAAAATCTATAAACAAAATAATATATTACAAATAATTGAATAACATAAGTCAAAATACCTAAAATTAACATATAAATTAGTTTTATTTGAATATTTGGATTGTGAATCAATAATTTTTTATAAAGTATTTTTGATGTTTTGAGTGTACTTTACCAATTTTTGACATGTATGTTTGACTATTTACATATATTTACAAGTATTTTGAACAATTTCAAAGTATTATATATCTATATATATATATATATATATATATATATATGTATTGAATGTTTTATATTTATTAAATCTAAAATAATTAATATATATAGGTATATAAATATCTTTCGGATATATTCGGGTACCCGAAATACTTTGGTTCGGGTCGGGTTCGGTTTTGGTTCTTTAAATACCAAAATTTTGAACCCATTCGGATATTGAATCAATTTCGGTTCGGGTTTAATACTACTTTTTTGGATTGGGTTTGGTTTGGTTCTTCGGATCCGGGTTTTTTTCCCAGCCGTAATAAATTTGTTTTAATTATATAATTATATAAGATTATAGAAATTATGACATATAATTAAAATTATCTAATATCATGGAGAACTTAATGAATCAGCAAATTCACTTCTTAAATAAGTTTTCTTGAGTAATGATTATATTTAATTAATAATAGATAATTTTTATATTTTAGCTTTAAATTCTATAATAAAAATATATTTTCAAGATAACAACATAATATATAAGAATTACCTTATTTTATAAAAGTATACTATTCTTAGTGTAAATTTATTTCAATTATAGAATAACTACAAATTTTATATCCTATTTTAAAATTTCTAATAGAAAAATATATTTTCAAGACAACAACTTAACACATAAGAATTATATTATTTTCTAAAATCTGATAATACTAATATAATTTTTTTAAATATATAAGAAATTATATATAAAATTTTAGTAATTATGATAAATTCTTAAAATTACTGAAAATCATGGAAAATATAACAAATCAACAAAAATCAAATTAACTTCTTAAATAATAGTATAGTTTTTTACATGTTAATATTAAATTTTATAATAGAAAATTTATTTTCAAGATAACAACATAATACGTAAGAATTAACTTATTTTCTAAAATATCAATAATAAACAAAATTAGAGAAATTCTGATAAATTATCAAAATTACCAAGGATCATGAAGACAAATCAACAAATTCACTTTTCAAATAATTTTTGTGATGATTTATATTTAATTATTAGTTATAGAACTTCTATATCTTAATTTAAAGTTTTATAATACGAAAATATATTTTCAACATAACTACATAATACATAAGAATTATCTTATTTTAGAAAAATATAAAATTATTAATATAAATTATTTTTAGTTATATAATAAATATAATAATTTTTATATGTTAATTTAAAATTTAGGTTTTATATATAAAATATATTTCAAGATAACAACATAATTCACAAGAATTATCTTATTTTCTAAAATATGATATATTCATATAAATTCATTTTATTTAGAAATAAATTATATATAAATATTAAAAATATGATAAATAAATAAAATTACCTAAACTTATGGAGACAAATTTACTTCTTTAATAATAGTATAGATTCACAACTTTTGGAATTAATGAGAATTGCTATTATAATATGAACAATTTCAAAGTATTATATATCTATATATATGTATTGAATGTTTTATATTTATTAAATCTAAAATAATTAATATATATAGGTATATAAATCTCTTTCGGATATATTCAGGTACCCGAAATACTTTGGTTCGGGTCGGGTTCGGTTTTGGTTCTTTAAATACCAAAATTTTGAACCCATTCGGATATTGAATCAATTTCGGTTCGGGTTTAATACTACTTTTTTGGATTGGATTTGGTTTGGTTCTTCGGATCCGGGTTTTTTTCCAAGCCCTAATAAATTTGTTTTAATTATATAATTATATAAGATTATAGAGATTATGACATATAATTAAAATTATCTAATATCATGGAGAACTTAATGAATCAGAAAATTCACTTCTTAAATAAGTTTTCTTGAGTAATGATTTATATTTAATTAATAATAGATAATTTATACATTTTAGCTTTAAATTATATAATAAAAAATATATTTTCAAGATAACAACATAATATATAAGAATTACCTTATTTTATAAGAGTATACTATTCTTAGTGTAAATTTATTTCAATTATAGAATAACTACAAATTTTATATCTTATTTTAAAATTTCTAATAGAAAAATATATTTTCAAGACAACAACTTAACACATAAGAATTATATTATTTTCTAAAATCTGATACTACTAATATAATTTTTTTAAATATATAGGAAAATATATATAAAATTTTAGAAATTATGATAAATTCTGAAAATTACTGAAAATCATAGAAAATATGACAAATCAACAAAAATCAAATTAACTTCTTAAATAATAGTATAGTTTTTTACATGTTAATTTTAAATTTTATAATAGAAAATTTATTTTCAAGATAACAACATAATACGTAAGAATAACTTATTTTCTAAAATATCAATAATAAACAAAATTAGAGAAATTCTGATAAATTATCAAAATTACCTAAGATCATGAAGACAAATCCACTTTTCAAATAATTTTCGTGATGATTTATATTTAATTATTAGTTATAGAACTTCTATATCTTAATTTAAAGTTTTATAATACGAAAATATATGTTCAACATAAGTACATAATACATAAGAATTATCTTATTTTAGGAAAATATAAAATTATTAATATAAATTCTTTTTAGTTATATAATATATAATAATTTTTATATGTTAATTTAAAATTTAAGTTTTATATATAAAATATATTTCAAGATAACAACATAACTCACAAGAATTATCTTATTTTCTAAAATATGATATATTCATATAAATTTGTTTTATTTATAAATAAACTATATATAAATATTAAAAATATGATAAATAAATAAAATTACCTAAACTTATGGAAGCAAATTTACTTCTTTAATAATAGTACTAGGTGATTTTCCCGTGCTCATGCACGGGCATAAATATTTATAAAATAAATATGTTATAATAGTTGATTGATATTTATTTTAATTTTTATATTAATTTCTATTTTTTATGTATAATTTATATTATTTTAGTTATATATAATTTTAGATATATTATATTTAGTCACTTTTATCATTTGGATATATATATATTGGATTCTATCTATTTCTCTCAATTCAACTATAATATTTTTTACTCTAAATACCTTAAATTTTTGATTAATTGTTTTATTTACATTTATGTTGGTTGTTATCTTAGAAATATAAATATATCGTAGTAAGATTATGTATTTTAAGTTTTTTTGTGCTTAGAACGAAAAAATAAAAACTAAAATGGCTGATTCTAAATTACATACATAAGTAATAATAAATTTTTGGAAGCATATGAACACATATCAATGTTTACAATAATTAAATATTTTATAAATTTTAAATAATTTATGCCTTAGATTGATTGAATAGTAAACTGAAATTTATTTTAAATAATTTTAAAAATAAGGAATTCTGATTTGCTTAAGTATTTTAATTATGGTTATATTAAATTCCACAAACATAAAAACAGAAAATTAAACATCAAAAGAGTTATTAAGAAAACATATAATTTTAACTAATAAAATATAATATATCTACCTCATTAAATTATAAAGTGTTATGATATTTTAAAAGAATTGTAGTTATTTGATTAAAAGATGTTTATTATTAAATTTATTTTTAGTTTTGTTTTTAATATCTCTTAAAATATGCAGTAAAAATGTGATTGTTTTTGAGAAATTATATTATATAAGTAAAATATAATTTATATTTTTGCTGTAACTCTAAGATATTATAATCAAATAAATATACTATTAATAATTTTTTTTATCAATTAAACATGTATCAGTTTATGTTACTTAATTATTTTATGTAATCATCTAATAAAATAGATAGATATATACAAAAACTAATTACTTTGAAAATATATATTTTATTTTTTAAATTATTTTTTTAAGAAAAACTGTTTCTTTTTCTAATATCAAGATTATTTGTATGAACTTTTTTTTATGAAAACACATTATATACAAATATTTTTTTTCATTTAAGAAGATATAGATATAAAGTATACTTACATAAAAAGTATAATTTATGTTATTTAAAAATATATTTAAGTTAAATATTACTAATTTGTAAACTTTCCTTTTTTATGAAAATATAATATATATATATACTTATTTTTCGTTTTAAATAGTTTTGTAAATTTTATAAATACTTCCTTTTTGTTTTATATTGTTATTTGGAAGATTTAAAAAAGGAAATAATAATATTTAAATATATTTTTAATTCATTAGGAGTATCATAGTAATTAACCAACGTAAGAATTAACGTGAGCACGACACATAAGAAAGTGACTTCTCAAATAATATTATAGAGATAGATTCACAACTTTTGGAATTAATGAGGATTGATATTATAATATGACTTATTCTTGGGTTCACCCCCTAAGGTGAACCTAGAGGTTCATCAACCAATAGGGTGGTGTTATTTCATATATGATATATTTAAAAAAAGGAAACAAAATCTTGTCAAGTTATATTATGTTTTTAAAACAAAATTTAGAAAAAAATAAATAAAAAATATTAATATTTACAAAAAACGAAAAAAAAATCTTTAAAAAAAATATTTTAACATTATATTATGCTTTAAAATAAAAGATAAAAATAAAATAAAAACAGTAATAATTTCAAAAAACAATTTAAAACAAAAAATATTTTAATATATCTTTAAAATAAAAACATGTGTTTAAAATAAAAAGATAAAAATAAATAAAAACTAGTATAATTGGTTAGTATTAATTTACCCAAGGATTAAGATTTTTCCAAAGGGTTTATGTTTACCCAAGGGTTTAGGGTTTATGATTAGGGTTTAGGGTTTAGGGTTTAGGGTTTAAGATTAGAGTTTAGGGTTTAGTGTTTTAGTGTTAATTTTAAAAAAAGTTTTTTTTCTTTTTTTTAAATATTATTATTTTTTATTTATTTTTGTGTTTTTATTTTAAAAACATAATATAACTTAACAAGATTTTATTTCCTTTTAAAAAAAATATCAAATATAAGTAACACCATCATATTGGTTGGTGAACCTAGAATAACTCTTATAAAATATAGATAGATACTTAATATATTCCACCAACTCAAATCAATCCTCTCAAACCCTAAACATCGACCTGTTGCGATTCCTTTCTCTTGAAGACTGCGCAACTCTGTCGTGTTTCTCTCACTAACTTTGTCCAGAGATTGAGGTTGTGCGAGATGGATTTGTCTTCGAATAGACAAAGACGAAGCCAAGCACAAGAGATTCATATTCCAACGGAACTGGTCACAGAGATTCTCAAGAGATTGCCTGCAAAAACCCTAATGAGATTCAAGTGCGTCTCAAAGCTTTGGGAATCTCTCATTCGCTCCAAATATTTCAGCAACCAATTCCTTACGGTTTCATCACAAAAATGTCTTTACATGTGTTTATCAGACATCAACGAAGATGACCCTAAGTCTGTAATCCTATCATTGGTACCAAACGCTACTAATCCGTCCACCTTTGTAGTTGACCACGATGTGACCATCCCATGGCTAGGATCCTACAACTTGCATAATCTTTGTGGCTTCATGTGGTCCTCGGATTCTAAAATCCCCCGAATCTACAACCCTGCAACCAGACAACTTGTGACCTTACCCGCCACAAGTCCATGTTCTCAAGGTTACAATACGTTCTACTATTTTGGGCACGACCCTGTTAACGACCAGTACAAACTAATCTGCTTAAACTCAAGTTATACATACATCAGAATATACAGAAAACCAGAGGGTAATATAAGATACTGTCTAATCGGTGGAGGACCACCGCCAAGTACGTTAAAAAGAGGAAGAAGAATACTGAAGCGGTGGGTCTTAGTCCTAAAACCTGGAGCCTCTTGGAAAGAGATGGATCCTACTTATAATCACATGCCTATTTCCAGACCAGGACTGTCTATCAATGGGAGAATATATTACATGGCAAATTATGTGGTGGTGAGCTTCAATATCAGATCTGAAAAGTTTAAAACGATCAGCGCACCTAGTGTACACGGAGGGCTCAAGAACAAGAAGGTGAGTCTTATCGAGTATGGTGGGAGATTAGCTCTTTTTGACCATACCCATCTTAAACACAAGGGTAAAGTAGCTTTGTGGGTTTTGGAAAATACCAGAAAAGAAAAGTGGTCAAAGAAGACTCTGGTTTTGCAGCCTTCTCATCTCAATTTGGTGGATAAAACTAATTTTGAGGTAAAAGGTACAACTCAAAGTGGCAAGGTTTTATTGATACCAAGTGATTTGCGTTCACCTTTTTATATTCTGTGTTATGATCTACAAAACAATGATATGACAAAGATTGATATCAACGGTCTACCAGACCACTGGTTTGATAAGAAAGCAGCAAAGAGATGTTTTAGCCTGATGTTCATGGATCAGAGTGAGAGCATCTTGTACTTGGGAGACTTGAACTAATGTTTTCGACCTTTATCATATGCATGCTTTGAAATTGAGAGCATAGCTGACTTCTTTTCAAAATTCAGTTTCTAAATTTAAAAGTTCCTTATGTCGTCATGTAATCTATGCTAGCGGTGTTTGTCAGTTTTTTTATATCCTTTAGTTTACTAGATGCATAGTCCCGCGTTTGCGGGGGTTGGATACATTGTTGATGTGTTGTGTAGTTTTGTGTATGAGACTTTGCTGTTTTTTTAATATTTGTTTATCTGGCTTATCTATAATGGTGATGAATGAAACATTAGAAGTCACCCAACTTGATTAGTTTGATAAAAGAATAAACATCAAATTCATATGAGTTGATATTTTCATATTTTATCTTCGTAGTGATTTTATCGAGCATTCCCTCTATTAGTGATTTTATCGAGCATTACTGTTATTAGTGCTTTCATGTAAAAAAATAATTTAATGGAGACAAGACAAAAAATGATATGTGTTTATTAGTGTAATTTTCTTTCTGAAATTATGTTGGATATATATATATATATTTTTTTTTTTTTTTAATTGTGATGTATATGAGATTTATGGCCGATCTGAATGGTTCGGGGTAAATATTTATTATTGAAAAAATATGTTTTTATTTTATTTGATTATTATAACTGAATTGAAATGATATTAGAGGTTAGAACATGATAACATTTCTTATAAAAGTATTTAAGATGGTCTCATAAAGTTTCAAATCCTTAAGCCATTTTGTATCCCAACAACCAGCATAAAAAATCATTTTGAATCTCCCTAAGCTTTTAGGTATCCCGAAAAGCCCAAATTAAAAAAAAAAATTACATGCAAACACTGCGTTTCAAATCCGCGCACTCGCGGTACCAACTTCTAGTCACCAACTTACACCACTGGGCCATTTCATCAATCATCGATAACATTTAATCTTACAAAATGTTATACATTTTTGTTTTTCCTTAATAACACACGTGGAGCCCGTAAACTTGCTGAGGTGGATAAGTTTAGGAGCCTTGAAAGTGTATCATTATAATATAGATTCTTTAACACAGCTTCGGTTAGTTTCCCCTCATATAAATATCTTTTATATATTCTTCTTTGTAAAACTATCAGATAATTATTTTTCTTCGGACATAACCTCAAATTCTCAACAAAATAAAAGCATGGTCTGTATTCGAAATCAGCATAGACAATGACAAAGAAAATGATTAACTGTGTGGTTCCAACCTAACCAAACCAAACCGGATTAACCTTTTTGATCAAGGGTCAATCCTATACTCTTTGCTTTATAATTACTAGGGTAAAACCCTGTCCTACGGGCGGACGTGATAAATAAATAGTACAAATTTATTTTAAGTATTGAATTTATTTTTAACTAAAAAGAGTATTAAGTTTTTATATTTTTAAAAACAATTTATCTATGTATTTTACCATTCATTTAAAAAATACAAATCTGTCTAATTATAATAAATTTGGAAAAAGTAATTATATACTTTCTCTCAGTATTTATTTTAGTTTAACTATACAAAATATGTCACATAGTTTTTTAAATTACAATTAAAGTAAGTAGAATAAAATTAATTTCTCTCTTAGTCGGGTTTCAGAATTACCTTAACCTCTAGTCGGATTGAATGAACTACCAATGAGATAAGGATCGACGAACACGGGAAGGTCGAGACTAAAAACGAGTCCACGCGGTTGTGAGCTGGAATGGCTTGAGTACGGGCCGCGATCTGGCTGAGATCAAAAAATTTGAATGCGGGATGAAGGATTCTCGATCAGAATGATCAAGGTGAGATTGGCGGCTGAACAAGGATTAGGGTTTCACACTGGCAAAAAGGTTATCGCTGTCAAGGGTTAGGGTTTTGTGGTCGAAACCTTTTAGCTTAGGGTTTTTATAGTTTCGTGCTGATAACGTGTTGTAAAAGTTTAGGAGAAAGTTATATCTTTCAATAATAACATAAGGTCCCTTTTATATAGGGATTACAAGATATAGAAATATGGAAAGATTAGAAATTCTAAACTCATAAGGAAAATGAAATATTACAAAACCTAATACAATTGGGAAAAGGAAAAGGACTAGGCGGTTTGGTCTATGAGCTGGTTAGGACTATCCGGCCTGGTTAAGGCAATCTACAATATGGTTTATAACAGATCGGATATTTGTTTGTAAGTTTTTTTTTTTCTGTAACCAAGTGTTTGTCAGTTTGGGGGAAACAGACCTATTTCAACCTCAACTTTACCATTCGTGCTTATTCCTTCACGAACTTTGTTGTAGTGCGTATTCCATACTAAACCAAACAAAAACTTAAAAATACTATATGAACTTTACAGATCGTGCATTTTCCTTCCTGAACTTTATAGTAGTGCATATTTCACACTGAACTAAACAAAAGTATAAAAATACAACACAAACTCTCAAAATCGTGCTTATATATAGTCCGTCAAATGTGCCAGTCATCCGTTAGTTTATCAAAATGATATCATTTTAAATCAACTTTATAAAATTAAAAATACTACATAAACTTGCAAAATCATGCTTATATATATTAATCATAAAGATATTACTCATCAGTTAATTTATGAAAACAACATCTTTTTGGATAAATTCTAAAAATTAAAAATACTTTTTTGGGAAGTTCAAACTTTCACACTGGTCGACAAGTAAGATCCTAATAATTTCTAGACCAAAGTAACTTTTTGTATAAATTAAACATTAACTTATATAAGTTTTTAATCAAATAAATGTTATCAATTTTTGTTTAATTTATCAAATCAATCTGTAATTATTTATGTTTTAAATTTAAATTTACAAATAATTATTTTGTAAAATTTAACTTAGTTATTATTAATTTAAATATTCATTTTATACTTGTCCATAAGTGTGAGAATTCGAACATAAATTTTTTTAGTTTTATAGAATTTATCCTAAATGACGTTGTTTTGATAAATTAACAAATGACTAACATCTTAATGATCAATATATGTAAGCAAAGTTTTAAGAGTTTGCGTTGTAATTTTAAACTAATTTACAGAATTTAAAAAAAAATGACGTCGTTTTGATAAATTACCATATGTGTAACATCTTTGATGGTTAATATATATATATAAACACGATTTTGCAACTTTATGTAGTATTTTTAAATTTCTATTTTAGAAAACTTATCGAAACTGACGTCGTTTTGATAAATTAATGGATGACTAACAAAATTTGATGGTTTATATAAGCACGATTTTGAGAGTTTATGTAGTATTTTTATATTTTTATTTAGTTAGTGTGGAATATGCACTGATATAAAATTCGGGAATGAAAAGGAACGATGAGTAAAGTTCAAGTAGTATTTTTTAAATTTTTATTTAGTTCAATATGAAATGTGCACTACTACAAAATTCGGGAAAGAATAGGCACGATTGGTAAAGTTTGGGTTGAAAATGACCATTTTCCCGTCAGTTTGGTACGGTTTGATAATGAACGTGACTTGACCAAAGCCAATTATAAAATCTGACTCGTTTTATATATCTAAACCGGTTAAGCCACATGGATTATTCTGGACCGGATCGGAACACTATATAAATCCAAAATTTCTTTCATTTTACAAACCCCCTTCTCGAATCATAGAAGCGGCCTTACTGGTAGGGTTAGGAAGCAAATCACCAGAGCTCTTCTTTCACGTGAGCAAGCTAGAAACTTGGTCTTCTTCTGTTAGGAGAGAAGAATGAAAGAGATTGTGACGATTCAAGTTGGAGAGTTCGCAAACTTCGTTGGTTCTCATTTCTGGAACTTTCAGGTTAAATTGGATTCTGGGTTTTGTTTCTCTTTGAGTTTCACAACATAAAGTCTTGAACTTTAGTCTTTTTGATCGTTGGGTTTTGCTAAAGTTGAAGACTTTACTAAGTTGGGTTTTGAGTGTAGGATGAACTCCTCGGATTGGCTAGTGACCCTGAAAGCGATCCAGTTTTTCGAAACAGTAACCTTGACATGGACGTCCTCTACCGCTCCGGTGAGACCCAACAGGTGAGATTAAGATACTTCTTTTGACTTTGGTCTTTTTGACTTCTGTAAAATCTCAAAAATATATAACAAACGTTGTTTATGTTGTGATGTTTTGTTGCAGGGAGTTTCTACATACACTCCTCGTCTGCTTTCAATCAACTTCAAAGGTACTAACTAATTGATCTTACTTTATTATTCCCATTAGAAGATTACTACATTCACTAATTTAGAATTTTCTTACCAGTTCCAATTAAGATGAACAAACTTTTATGATACTCATCTGTTTGCTTATATATGTTAAACATAACAATTCTGACAGTTTTAAATAAAATTGCTTCATTCAGAACAAGAATTTGAAATGATTAACTATAATTTTTTTTTATCTATTTACAAAACCAGTTTTCGTTCGGATACGAATCGTTTATTTCAGTTATCAAATTTTTAATTTTAAATTAGACTTTGTTCATGTATTAAGAAAAATCCAAAATATTCAAATAACTAATATACAATTAATTATATGTTCACATATCTAAATATATAACTCTAATCACTAAAATAAATATTAATATATAAGAAAAAAACTAATATCCTCACGGACGTGTGGGTCAAGTTCTATTTCGGTTTATTATAGAATTTCATTTTTTGCTTAGTTTTACTGTAATTCAACAACTCCTATGACAGATTCAAGGTTCTCTATTTGATTGTATCAATGGTGGTTCTATGTAACATTGTTCTTATTTCAGGGTCACTAGGCTCCATGAGCTCACGTGGTACTCTTTACAATGAAGGTGCTTCATCACGATCCGATTCTTCAAAAGCCTGGTCAGGAAATGCTAACTTTTTAATGGAATTTTAATCTTATTTGGGAGAATATATATTCACTTTGTGTCTTGGTATAGGTTTGGAGATGTGGAAACACAGAGATCCGAGCCTCAAAACATGAACTTGTTTCAACAAAGTTTATACAAAGAAGCAGAGATTAAGGACAAAGATATAGTTGGATACTTAGATGAAAGTGTTGAATACTGGACAGACTTCTCCAAATCCCATTACCATCCTCAATCTCTATACGAGCTAAGCGGATTATGGATGGACTCTCAGGACTTCAACAACTATGGAATTGGTAAAGACGTTTTCTCACGTGAAGAGGAGATAACCGACAGACTCAGGTTCTTCGTTGAAGAGTGTGATCATATTCAGGGTGTCAACTTCCTTGTGGATGATTCAGGAGGCTTCTCTGCTCTAGCAGGTGATTTCCTAGAGACAATGGCTGATGAATACACCAACATTCCTGTATTGCTTTACTCCCTGAGGAGTCCAGTGTCACAGAAGAAGACAGTTTCAAGCAAGCTTCATGATGCCATATCGTTCTCAAGACTCTCTTCCTTTTGTAAACTCTTTACTCCTATTGGCTTACCTTCCTTGAGCGGAAGTAAGTATCTTAATCTCGGAGATGAGAAGAAGCCTTATAGAAGCAGTGCAGTGTACGCAGCTGCTTTGCATTCAAGCACACTCCCTTTCAGAATGCAACACACAAGTGAAGTGTCTAACGCTATGGATGTTAACACACTTGTGGAGCTTTTAACTTGCCGTGGAAGGCAAAACACAGTGGCGATTCTTGATTCCGCAATGCCAGTAGGGAAGGCTCTTTTATCTGATTTGCAGACGCTAACACCGGAAGTGAAGGAAGATGTAGAAGACAATCTAGCAGTTGAGTCAATGTGTATACTTGGAGCTCTGAGCTCAGAAGACAAAGAAGCAACGGTTTCAGAAGTGAGGAATGCTGTTGATGCATTTTATGAACAGAAGGATAGCACTAAACCCTTGTTTTGTAACTTATCTGTTTCACGTTGTCCTCTCCCTGTGCCTTTACCGTTTCCTTCTATATTTGGTAACCTTGTTGGGAGGAAAGGTGAGATCTTGAGCAGTCCGGTGGTCTCGGATTCATTGTACAGAGGCTCATTGGATGTTCACTCTGTACCAGTAGCTACAAGATGGAGATCGTCGAGCGCGGTCTTGCCGTTCTTGGAGAGTAGGATGGGGAATTTAGAGAAGCTTGGGATCCAATGGGGAGCTTTGGGATCAGATGTGGTGAGGTCATGGGGATTTGGGAGAGAAGAGTTGCAGGAGATGAGGGAGAATATGTTAAAAATGGTGTCTGAGCTGAGTCCTCATCATTTTTCAGAATCAGAAGATTCAGATTAGAGTCTTTTAAGTTATGTCTTAAAAAACGAAACTGTTGTAACATCTCTCTGTTGTTTCTTTTTTTTTTTGATCAACTCTCTAATTATATCAACATCTCTCTGTTGTTTCTTTTGAACGAACTACATGACATACAAAAAGTTTAAGAAAATAAATAAGAGTTCATATAATTAATAACAAAAACAATTAATTTTAATGGGATCAATACACTTTTTTTTTTAAACAAAAACAATTAATTTTAAAAATATAGTAGGGTCAGGTGACCCCCCTTCCCCTTCACTATCTCTCGCCCCTGCCTGCAAGAGAATGTTTAGTTTCATAATATAAGGTAAAGCATGCAAAATGATAATCAAAACGAGTTATAAGAACCTCTAGCTTCTTTCTCAGACTTTCTTCCTCTCCATCACGTCTGTCTCTTTCCTCTGTGAATATCTCAATCAGATTCTCTTGATCTTTTCTCATTTCTTCTATTTTTTTTCCCTCGCTAAACTAACCTAAATCTCAACGACTCAACCATTGGCGGATTCCATCACAAGAGAGTTAAAAAACAAGAAGTAAGAGATTATGAAACATACCTCATCTTCAAGTGCCTTGCTGCGCTATTTCTCACGTCTCAGCTCCTCTTGCAAATACTAAGAGTACCAACAAGGAAAAATAAAGGGAAAATGTTAGCCAGCTACACGAAGTATCACCCATCACATGGCTAACCATGCCAAGTTTAATAATTTATGGCCAGCTACACCAAGTATATGTTATGCATGCCAACATCCCCGAACTATATGATGTTATGTAATCAACATCATTAGCTTAATTAAAGTCGAGCATGAGTGACATGTGGACGCCCCGACCATAAACGTTGTTAACTCTCTGGTTTAACTCTTCGGTTTAGGAAAATTTAAACCAGAATGGAAACCAGACAATAAGACCAGACCAAAAAAAATTGGGCCCAAAGTCAATCCTATCTCCTCCCCTTCTTTTTCATTTTGAAACGAAGACAGGAAATTTAAGGTTTTAAATTTTCACAAATCAGTGAGAGAAAGGAACTTGGTGTTTGTTACATATTTTAACAAATCGAGAAAGAAGAATAGAGAAACTCTGAATTCTCACAACCATCTTTTTCAATACATATGTGCACCTCCTTATACCATCGACCTGTTGTTTCCAATCTCTTCTTATTTTTATCTATATTTTTCCACAGAGGCTTAATATCTTCAATGTTTTCATATGGGAGCTTGACCCAAAGTATTCCAAAGACGATCTTTCTCAGACATTTTAGACACCAAAGAAGTCTGAGAATTAAGAGTTGCTCTACTCATCTTTCTCGATTTGTTAAAATATGAAGCAAACACCAACTTCCTTTCTCCCACTGATTTGTGAAAATTTTAAACCCTAAATTTTCTTTCTGATGAAAAAGAAAGAGAGAAGATAGGATTGCATTTGGGACGAATTAAAAATAATGGCCCAATTTTATTTGGTCTGGTCATATTATCTGGTTTCCATTCTGGTTTAAATTTGCCTAAACCGAAGAATTAAACCAGAGAGTTAACAACGTTTATGGTCGGGACATCCACATGTCACTCACGCTCGAATTTAATTAAGATAATGATGTTGATTACATAACATCATATAGTTCGGGGATGTTGGCATGCATAACATATACTTGGTGTAGCTGGCCATATATTATTAAACTTGGCATGGTTAGCCATGTGATGGGTGATACTTCGTGTAGCTGGCTAACATTTTTCCAAAAATAAATAGAAAATCTGTTACAACGGAAATATTAGGGATAATATATCCCACATCAGGAAATCAAAGAGACTAAGTAATATATAAGGGTTAGAGCCAATCCACTTCAACTCCTTCAGTGAAGCAATCATAGCTCTATATTCTGCTTCAGCTGACTAAAGAGCTACCACATCCTGCTTCTTGGACCTCCAAGATACAGGAGAAGGCCCCAATTGTACTAACCAACCATTCAAAGATCCCCTGGTAATCGGACATCCAGACCAGTCTGAATCACACCAAACTGTGAGATGAAAATTGCATTCAGCTTTCAGTAAAATTCCCATTCCCGGACACCCTTTCAAATACCGAACAACTCTCAGTGCAGGTAACCAGTGATCCTCCCTTGGTTTCTGCATAAACTGAGACAAATTGTAAACAGAGTACGCAATATCAGGTCTAGTCGCAGCCAAATAAATCAATCTCCCAACCAATCTGTGATACTTCTCTGGATCATCAAGTGTCTTCTCTTCAAACTGTCCCAACTGATGGTTCGGTTCCATGGGAAATTCCACAGGTCTACCACCAAAAAACCCAACATCGGAAATAATATCCAATACATATTTTCTTTGGGACAAATAGATACCTTCTTTGCTACGTGCCACTTCTATTCCCAGAAAATACTTAAGTTTTCCCAAATCCTTCATATGTAAACAACCACTCAGATATCCTTTAAACTCACGAATAGCTTCTGGTGAGTTTCATGTTATCACAAGATCATCAACATACACCATAACATGCAACTGAACTATAGCATTCACCAACGAAAAAAGTGAGTAATCTGACTTATTCTGTGTAAAACCAAACTTCAAAAGAGCTTCTGAAATCTTGGCAAACCAATACCTCGGAGCTTGTTTCAAACCATACAAAGATTTGTGCAACCTGCATACCATTCCCTTTGTAGAAGCACTGAAAACCTGAGGTAGCCTCATATACACTTCTTCTTTCATGTCTCCATGAAGAAATGCATTGTGTACATCCATCTGATGAAGTTCTTAGTTCTTTCCTGCAGCAACCTGAAAGAACCAATCTATTTGTATTCATTTTTACCACAGGGGCAAATGTTTCTTTGTAGTCAACTCCTTCTTCTTGTCGATTACCACAAGCAACAAGTCGAGCCTTATACCTTTCAATCGATCCATCTGCATTATACTTTATTGTGAATACCCACTTGCATTCAATCACCCGCTTCCCATAAGGTAAAAATTGAGTTGACCACGTCTTATTCTTCTCTTGAGCCTCAATCTCAACCCTCATTGCTTCTCGCCATCTTGGACATTTCATTGCTTCAGCAAATGTCCTTGGCACAGTTCATGCTGTTACACTAGCCAAAAACTCTCTATGTGACTCAGAAAATCTATCACAATTCACAAAATTTTCACCATATTCTGAACTTCCATCTGGGTTCACCTTAGATAAAGACATAGGAATATGAACTACTGTGTTAACCACATAATCACGTAGCCTGACAGAAGCTTCTTTCTTTCTCATACCCCGTCCTAACATTGTATATGATCCACAATCTCCACATGTGTGTCTCTCGAAGGTTCAGATTGTGTTTCTGTCTCACCATGGGTCACAACTACAACCTATGTTTCATTCTCAACTACTTCCTCTGAAACAGGTTGTTGCACATCATTTTCAACAGCTCTTGTGGCTTCTTCTGGCATTAAGTCACACACTGGATCCCGTATCTCAATAGCTTCTTCAACTCTTCTTTCAATTCCAGACTCATCCAGCAAATGAGGAATATGGCCCAGTCCATCATGTATAGACACGTTTGATTCTTTGTGAGCTTCAAAGAATGGAAATTTATCTTCGATGAAAGATACATCTCGAGAGACAAATTCTTCTCTTGTTTCTAAATCAAACATAGTCCACCCTTTCTTCGCATAAGGGTAACCAATAAAAGCACATTCTCTACTACGACTAGCAAACTTATCACCATGACGCTTCTGATTATGAGCATATGAGAGACATCCAAAGATCCGTATATCACTGTATATAGGAGCTTTTCCAAACAAAATCTCATAAGTACTTATTCCCTTGTGTATCTCACAAGGCGTCCTATTGATTAAATGTGATGCACCCAACACACAGTGACCCCAGAACTCTATAGGTAAACTCGCCTGAAACCTTAAAGCTCGTGCCACATTCAATATGTGCCTATGTTTCCTCTCAACTCTTGCATTCTGCTGGGGTGTACCCACACACGATGTCTGATGGATCACTCCTAATCTGTAAAAATAGTCTCTCAACTTCAAGAACTCACTACCATTGTCACTCCGTACTATCTTCACTTGCTTATCAAATTGTCTCTGAACTAAAGCAAAGAAATCCATCATTATTCTTTCAACTTGACTCTTGTCCACAAGCAGAAATACCCAAACAGCTCTAGAATAATCATCCACAATTGTAAAGAAGTAAGAAAAACCATTCAAGCTAGGCGTTCGATACGGTTCCCATAAATCACAATGTATCATATCAAAAGACTCTTTGCTTTTGTTTGAACTCAGCAGAAACTCACTTCGACATTGCTTCGCTTTGAAGCATATGTCACACCCAGATACTTCATTACTTCCACTATCAACACCAGGTAACTTCCTAATTACCTTTTCAGAGGCATGTCCAATTCTTTTATGCCAAACTTCTAACGATTCAACTTTAGTTTCTCTCCTAAAACTTCGAATATGTTTAATACCTTAAAGAAAATACAATCTTTCTCTTCTTTCGCCTGTTCCAATCACCATATGCACACCAACATCATACAGAAGACATCATGTCTTTGAAAACAATACAATGCAACTCAGCTCATCAATCCACTGTGACACCGAGATGAGACTACTCTTCAAATCTTCCACAAAAAGAACTCGTGTCAACCTCAACTTCTCTGTCAAAACAATACTTCCTTCTCGATCAGCAACTACACTCTTCCCATTAGGTAATCCAACCAAGCACGGTGAGACTCTGTAGTAATCAACAAGAGAGCTCAACGTACCTGTCATATGATGTGAAGCTCCACTATCTATTATCCACTCATCCATGAACATTTTTTTACTTGACAAATTAGCAGATTCTGATTTTACACATGAGTCACTCAAAATTTGCTCCCATTCCTCTTTCTTCAAACCAGTTTTGGCATGAGAATTAATCTGCATCGTAACCGTGTGTGACATAACCAGTGTATGTGTCACTGAACTCTTTTGTCTCAATGAAGCGCTCTCCGCAACTTCTTCTTCAACACTTCTAAGATTGCTTTCCACAAATCTATTATTATCAATAAACTTCTCTTCCATCCTCCACCGATGAACAGTAATCGCGTGAACATCAATCGCGTGAATAGTAACCGAAGAACAGTAACCGATGAACAGTAATCGCGTGAACAGTAACGGATGAACAGTAACCGATGAATAGTAATCGCGTGAACAGTAACGGATGAACAGTACCCGATGAACAGTAACTGATGAACAGTACCGATGTGGGATATATTATTAGGGATGATATATCCCATATCTAGAAATCAAAGGGACCTTAAAGTAATATATAAAGGGTTAGATCCAATCCACTTAACACCAATTGGTTTTAAATTGAAAGCCCATAATAAACCCGAATCTAACATAGTATCAGAGTCAGGTTCTAAAAAAAGTTCTAAACCCCTAATTAATTATAATTACCCTTCTGATCGGGTATATAGGTCGTGTTTAACCTTCCGACTAGGTATAATTGTCGTATTTGACTCGCTCGACCGAGTATAACTGTCTTAAAGTTCCGAGATTTCTGGCCGATAAAAGCCATCATCTCGAGGAGGGGTATTAGGGATAATATATCCCACATCGGGAAATCAAAGGGACCTTAAGTAATATATAAAGGGTTAGAGCCAATCCATTTATCACCAATTGGTTTTAAGTTGGAAGCCCATAATAAACCCGAATCTAACAGGAAAGCTATGAGATTTTTGGTTGGGAGTATTATTATTAGTGAAGTTTGAACTATCTTTCCCTGACACACCATTGTCCCGTTTATTATGATGAGCTTAAGTAGAACTTGTCAGAAGCTCGAGTTTTGATTCAGATCCCTCAGGATCATTTTCTGGTGATGTGTCTACACTCCAATAGAAAACAAAACAACCTTTTTCTTCAAATGTCTGTTTCCTACTATATCCGTTAGAAACAAATAAAGGCGCTTTACCTCTTTTGTAACTATATCCGTTTCCAGGCTTGTATTTCCTCGAGGCTTGTATTATTTCCTCGGTGCATAACCGATTTTGTGACAGTTGGTGCTCCTCATCAAAAATGGAAACAACATAAGCCATGGAAGTGATAAGTTTGAACTTGTAATCTCCCTTATCAACACTTGTAATCAGACAAATACTCTCTCAATCTACTGAATAATACACTTTTAATCTCCCTTATCAACAGTTGTTAACCTTGATGAGTCGATTTTTGTGGTAGACATTAAAGCCTTGAACATCAACATGATGTTTAGCGTCCTTGAGAACTACAACGGCAGACATCTATCGACAATATGTGATGTTTTGCGTCCTTCACGAATCCTTAACATATGTATCGACGATATGTGATCTACTCAGTCTGCATCATATCATTGACTACGTTGTGGTGTTCAACAATGTAGTGTTTTCTTGTCACGGATCCAGTCTTAAACCTTAAAGGAAGTGCCACAGGTACTGAAATAAACTGGCCACAAAACTGAGAATTGTTACACAGGAGAGAGTATAAACTTCAAGTAATATAGTGTTACCTTAGCTAAATCAGCTTCTGAGATTAGAAAATCGTCTACACAATCAATTGTAGGGCTATATTTTCAGAGAAATTTCTTAAGTTTCTTATGATCATCCAAGCAAAGATATTGTTGTTTTTTGTTTTTCCTTCTATCTTGGATCGAGGAAAGCAGAGAGGAGCTCTTGGATTGATAACTGAATAAAAAGCTTAATTTATTACTTCGAAATTAAATATTTATATATTTTTCTTTGTGTTTATACTCACCAACTCCATTATTGATATTTATAACTCACTATGTTTTAGAAAACCAAAGTTTTAAATAATAGTTTAATTTAAGAAATTAAATTCATCACCGATTATGTTTATTAAACTATATTTGAAAGCTTTTTAAAAACTATACTTTAAGCATAATATTAATATTAGTCAATTAAAGATATTTAATTAAATATATTATACAAAAAAAATAAAATAATATTATATAATGTTGGGATTTTAGAATTTTGAATATTTAAAATCAATTGGGAAAAAAAGAAATTTGAAAACCAAGGAAATTATGGATTAAAATAATTTAATTTGGAGCAATACCTTCGAATTTATGAGGAGAATATCAACTCCTATGAGTAGGTTTCTGTTTTGAAAGTTGCGGATTTTCCATCAAAGAATCAGCCTAACCAAAAATTCTTTGTTACAGAAATCTCCTTCAAGGTCATCAAATGTTTATGGGACGGCAAAAGTTGATGGTGGAGCTAATGTTTTTTTTTTTCCTGAAGTTCTTTGGAGTAATGTTTGATGGTAGTGAGGTTGATGTCGATGAAATAATGAGTTTTATAGCGAATTGTTTGATGTAAAATTATACATTTTTCTTTTTTTGTATAATATAGTATTTCATTTTTAAATTTTATTTAATTATTATTTATTTTTCTTATATTGTGTATTTCTGTTTCTTATACTTTATAATACGTAATATCTATTTTTACATTTTAAAATTTATGTTGAATTTTTAATGTAATATTCCATTTTTAAATTAAACTAAATAGAACAAAAATCACACTGAAGCTGACAGATCAAGAAAATAATTCCAAAAATGTATTGGAATATCAGAGACCAGAGACAAAGAAATCATCATATGAGACATTAGCCCTGTTCGATTAGTAAACGCCACGATCAACACTTCCGTGTTTTTCAGTTGCAGGGAAGAGAGAGAAATGATAAGGACAAGAGAACGATGAGGACATCAGAGAACAAAGAGAGAGAAGAGCTGCGTTTTGATTAGCGTAGTGGTGATACACAAGGGTCCTGCTTATCAGCAATCCTATCGCCTTCCCCATCTCTCCCATTATCTTCTTCTCTCTCTGATCCCACTTTTTTTATTCCGACATCGTTCATTATTTCTATTCAATAAAAAAACGATGAAACAGCGACGAGTTTCAGTTTGCCGGTCTCACTTTGGTTCTTATTATTTATTTTAACATAAGAAATCTATGTGATTTTAATGTATAAATATTAATTATTATACTTTGCAATTTGATATTTTATTAATTTATTATATTATTTGATGTATATAATATATATTGAACATAATTTAAATGTGGTTATAGATATAATATTTCTAAATTTTATCAAAAATATATTAAATGTTAAGAAAATATAAAGATAATTTCATTGTTAATATAAAATAAATAATATAATGATAAAGTTTTACTTATATAAAATATGTATACATATAATAAGAAAATATTATTTTATTATTTTATCGATTTATGTTAAATTTTGAACCGACTCAAATTGGGACTGGCGACATTTATATTAGTTTATAGATTATTAATTTATAGTGTATTAATTTATAGACATTCTACTGTACTTGATAAAAATTTCTCATAACTCAATAGAAACATATAACTCATTGCTACATGGCCGACTAAAAAAATAGGGGTGGTGAAACTATAATATCCCCTTTTAGACATTTTTTTAATTTTGAATGAGTAAAACTTAATATAATTATTTAAGCTGTTGTTTTATTGTGTATGAAAGTTTCCAGAATAAATTTAGTTTAAAGAATATATAAAACCAAATTTAGTTAAAATGCATTTATATTTATTTTAATAAATATTTCAAATAAATTGTGAAAAAAAATTGGCCCTTAGGCACAGGGGGAGGTCGCACTCTTCTCCATGCTACCTTAGCCATCCCTACTTGCAAAGATCATATACATAGATGTTCATGGGGGGAAATGTGTGGTTTACACATACAACACCTGGATATGTTTTTATAATGTGGTTGACTATTCAAGATCGTCTCACTACATAGAACTGAATAGCTAGTTGGAACCTTAATATCAGCACAAAATGTGTTCTATGCCCATCCACTATGAAAAATTGGAATCACTTTCTTTTCTCTTGTACTCCGCTCTGATGTGGAATTCGTTAATGAGAGGTCTCCTCAAAGATTACTAAAGCACGGACTGGAATATCACTACAACGCTCATCAAAAGGTCCACTTACAATCAAGACAAACTCTTCATATGTTTTCGGCCAACTGTTCATAGTATCTGGTGCGGAAAGAACTGTCGTCGTTATGGAGCTAAGCCACAACCACCATCACCGATCAGAATAAAGAAGCAGCTTGACCAATAGTAAAGAAAAAGTTATCTACAATCCAGTTACATTTACACCAAGAAAAAATTATCTACAATCCAGTTACATGGAAAAGAGATTACGAACAAGACCTCATGGTTTAGTTTAGTTCTCGCTAGAACAACTAGTTAGGACATTCTTTCATTGATTTTCTTTTGTTATTTTTGAGATTTTACATTCAGAAACATCTACAATAAATATGCACTAGATATAACACTGTCTTTTGATTGAATATAATTTAACACTAGATTTTGACCAGCACTTGAAAGCGCGAAAATTTTTTATGACTAAAAATTTATATAATTGGATTTTGTCTTAATTTAAATAATGTTTTGGTATAAAATCAGTTCACCAAAATTTATGATGATGATTGTTTTTCATTAGTTTTTAGTTTCAGTTTTTATTTTCAGATTTTGTTTTAGATTTTGGTTTTTAGTTTTTAAGTTTCTACTTTTGATTTTCAGCTTTTGATTTGTGTTTTTAATTTTTAGACTCGTTGAGTTAGTTTGAACTGATATTACCAACAAAAAAATCCTAAATAATCGAACATCTAATTTAAAACTGAAAAGATGACAAAACAATTTTGCAATAGTTTATTTTGTAAATATACAAAAGCAAAAAAAATATAACTTGTGTTTTCATCTTTTGATTTTTAGATTTGGTTTTTGGTTTTGCTTTACATTTTTTTTAAATCAGTAAATTATTTAAGAAAAATAAAATAATAAATTATTTAAAAGTCACCATTGAAATTTATCAAAATAAAGTGATTGATATTTAAAATAAAAAAATACATTAACTTGTTTTAAAGTACGTGATTTAAATAAATGATTAATAATAGACAATTTTGTTTTGTTAAAATATTAAATACCTTTTGGGCCTAAAAATAATAATTGATTTTTTTATCTATTAAGGTGGAAAGTTTATTCAATGTTTTTGGAGTTCTTCCTTAATACGAAGCCCAAAAACCAAACTATATAATTTGTTCTAAAAACAAAAGTAAGCCAAGACTATATCCAATAAATAACCATCGGTTTAATTTAAGTAATGCGGTTTAATTAAATATATGGCTTGTGTTACATATTTTTAACACTCTAGAAAGGGTCTAAATTTAAATGACAACTTGTATCAGTAGATAAAAAGAATGACTCTATTTTAATAGAGTAAATTCATTCAAAAAGAAAAAGCATGGATGTTTTTTTATCAGTTAAAATATTTTATGTTAATAAATAAATATAAATGATCAAATATACCGTTATAAATTTAATGTAATACTTAGATAACATTTGTGTATTTAAAAAATAATAGTTTATAAAATTATTCAAAATAAATAAATGTATCCCCAGATTGTTATATTATAATAAAAAGGCATTATTTATATATAAATTTCCTAGGATAGTCTATTTTCACAAAAAAAAACTTCTAAGTAAAAAATGACCAAAATAAGTTTTATTGAAGGGCAAATATACTCTTATACTTTTAGGGTTAACTAAGCTTAGACTTTTTTTGTTTAAGATTAAGGAGTGGGTTTTTGGGATATGGTTTAAATATTCAAAATAAAAATAAAAATAAAAATTTGAAAAAGAGTTTCAAAAGCATTTTCAAACTTCAAAAAGAAAACTTAAAAAATAAAAAATAAAAAAAATTCGAAAAAATTATTTTTATATAAAAAATGTGAAGCTGAAAACAGAAAATCCGAAAACATTTGTTTATATTTAATTCTTTTATATAATTCTTTATTTAATATAAATATTTTTAAATAAGGGTACAAAAGTCTTTTTCTTCTTTAATGAAACATCTTTTGGTCAATTTCTTCTTTGAGTACTTTTTTTGTGAAAAAAACTTTAAAATATGTTATTTTAGAGAATTGCCCCTATTTATAAACTAATAAATGTTACCTACAATAATCTAATTTGTTTGATATCATTTATGTTTTTTTAACAGATTTTACAATATAAATAATAAATATATATTTTTTCTTAATATATAAAAAAATTACTTTTTATGCAGCTTTAAAAAAAAAATCACGATTGGTCAAATCTAATAAAATTTTAATAGAGCGTTTAATTTTTTAAGATGAAACTACATCGTAATTGGTAATGTTGGATGATTTAAAAATAAATAAAACTAAATAAGTGAAATAAATCCCAATCAGTTACCCCCTACATTGGCGTTTTTAGTAAAAAATCTGTACTTATTTGTATTGATTGTAATGGTCAATCATACTTATAGAAAAGAAACTCTCATGTTTGACTAGTTCTTTTTGTATTAAAAAAGAATGTAGGAGGAAAGAAAAACTGCTTTCCATGATAAAACTATAAATACTCAAACACCTTTGACAACTTTGTTATTCCAAGAATATCTTAGATCCACAACATGGATCGTTTCATAGTTTTCGTGTTTATTAGTGTTATTTGTTTTGGGTTAAACGAAGCTTCTTGCAAGAAAAACCATATAGTATTTCATAATCAATTAACTCCTGGTAGTATTCTGTTGATTGATTGTAGAAATAACATGGGAGAAATAGAATCTAATCAGCTAAGCTTCAATGCAACTCCATATATCGTTGCTTTCAGTGATTTTAGATGGCCAGATGAAACAGAATGGAGTTGCGTTCTTAGACATGGGGCTAATAATAAATTTAATATTGCTTTTGAGGCATATCATTCAAATTATCAAAGATGTGGTCAGTTACGTTCATGGATTGCCAGAGTTGATGGAATTTGGTTTACAAGAAGGTATTGGGATCCTCCAGGGTGGGTTCTCCCTTGGAAGACGCAGTAATATTAGTTTTGTAAGATGTCTTCTGTTTTACTTTGTGTTTCTTTGTTCTTAAAAGAACTTTTCCATGTGGTCATCAGCTCACAAGGATTAAATAAAAATCAATTTAGTTTTCTATTTGTTTATATACAAACATTTTATACTAATGCAAACTACATACAACATACAGTTCCCTCAAATACTAAGCCAACAGAAACATAGAACTCATCGCAAGAATCAGAAACATAAAAATGTTTATTTTTTTTTTGTTGCTATTCAGGCACTTGGGTAAACAGGTGATATGTAAGACACGCATATCTTCTATTGTAATAACCAAGTAGAGTAGCTTGAACTTGCCGTAAGAAATAGCCTCTTGGCCCGTATCTAGAACTCGCAAAACGGATTCAGCTGCACTAATAGTATTAGCTAAGCGTGCAATGTTGTAATATTTTCCATTCTCATGGATCCACAGGTACCCTTCACACGACAACTTGTTACTTTGCATTGCAGATCATATGTCATATGTCAATAAAATTACTTTGTTTTGTTCCGACATCATTCATTATTCAACTCACACAAAACGATGAAACAGCGACGAGTTTCGGTTTGCTGGTCTCACTTTGATTCACATTTGATTTTGACTTGGTTTAATAAGAAAGACGGTTCAGATTAATTAAGATTAAAATCTGCGTTCGGTTAAGTAAAAGAAACCGACACTTGAGCTAAGAAGGTTAAAGTATTGAACCGCTGGTTTAAAAATTGGACTTATATAAGGCGGGATGAACCGGACCTTTGCAGTAGTGCATTGCATAAGCTGACTTGTGAAATTCCCTACATCTGTTCTTTTAAAAATAAAAGTTTCCGATGGATATTAAACCGATAAAGAACATATACTACACTTGATTGTAGCTAAAACGCCGAGAAATGTATGAGTTGGAAGAAGGACAACATTAGTTACCGATGTGGAAGAAAAACACTAAAGTCACACGGATATTTATTTGGCACACGTCGTCAACTATTTATCATATGTTTAAGGGGCCCTCAAATAAAGATTTAGTGAAATAAACTCTCAACTTTAGTTTCGTTAATGTCTGTCATAGAATTTTAGACGGAGGGTGACATACGTTAACATAACTAAAGTTTGGGGTTTATTTCATTAAATATTATTAAGGTTTGATGATGATTTTATAAGATTAAACGATGAGATTGTTCATCATAGTACAAAAACATGAAGTAGATAAATAAAGAGTATTTGCATTGTGTATACACACAAAACCATCAAATTAGCTATATACCCTATTTCCCCCTTCTCTCTACTCCCCCCCATTATTATTTTTTCCCCCTAAACTAAGGCAAATTCCTAAATAACTTTTTTTTTTGGTATATTCAGCAAATTCACCCATAAATAAAACAAGAGAAGCTTATTTATTAATATGGTAGGAGTATAATATATTAGTTCATAAATCAAAAAGAAGAAAAATAATCCTACATTATTTTTTCTGAAATAGAAAAAAAAGTACGAATCAAATTGAAATTGTGTAAAGAGGAGAAAAAAGTCATTGCCATATTTGAAGTAACAATGTTGAATTTCTAAACTAATTAAATATCCTCAACATTACCTACAACTTTATATAACTTAAAAATCTTAATTATTTGATATTTGACCGTATTAATATAAGAAAATTTTATGTGTTTCCTCCTTTATAAAGCTTTAACATTTTACTTTGTAATATATAAAAAAAATCATGTATTATTTCATTCTAAAAATAGCAGACAAACTTATAAAATCATCGTTAAATCTTATTAATAGTTTATAAAAATATTAAAATATTTACAAAACTTTATAAATAGGTTAGAAAATTGATAAAGTAATATATAAAAAAATTGTAAATTATTTTAAATGTTTATAAATCAATTGTAATATTCTTAAATAATAAATAAATGATAATCAAAATTTTAAAATATTAAATCGCATTTAGTAATAAAACTCCTCAGCTAAAGATGAAATGTAAAAAAAAACTCTCAACTAAAGATTTATTGAAATAAACTCTCAATTTTAGTTATGTTAACATATGTCACCCTCCGTCTAAAATTCCGTGACGGAGGGTGACAGACATTAACGGAACTGAAGTTGAGGGTTTATTTCACTAAATCTTTAGTTGAGGGTTTTTTTACGATATATTTTTAGTTGAGGGGATTTATTACCCTATATTTAATAAAGAAATCTTCTCAAAAATCACTACTAAAATGTTAAAAATAGAATCCAGTGAGATAGAACTCACAAAACAGATCAATAAAACCATACTTATAGAAGCTAATCTCCCATGTTTGACTAGTTCGTTCTATTCGAAGATTTAGCTGAATCCATAAAAGAGATGCTGTACTAACTGAAAAAGAATCTTATTAAAAAAAAACGTTTTCCATATAAAATTATAAATATCTATATTATTATTTAAGAAGTAAATTTGCTTAGTTGTAATGTTCTGCATAGATTTAGGTAATTTTGTTTATTTATCATAATTTTAATATTTAAATATAATTTATTTATAAATAAAACTAATTTATATAAATATATCATATTTTAGAAAATAAGATAATTTTATGAATTATGTTCTTATCTTGAAATATATTTTATATATAAAACTTCAATATTAAATTTATATTAATAATATGATATTTTAGAAAATAAGTTAATTCTTATGTATTATGTTGTTATTTTGAAAATATATTTTTCTATTATAAAATTAACATTAGAAAATCTATACTATTATTTAAGAAGTTAATTTGATGTTTGTAGATTTTTCATATTCCATGATTTTAGTTATTTTTAATAATTTATCATAATTTCTATAATTTTGTATATAATTTATTATATATTTAAAACAAATTTATATTAGTAGTATCAGATTTTAGAAAAAAAGATACTTCTTATGTATTAAGTTGTTGTCTTAAAAATATATTTTTCTATTAGAAATTTCAAATTAAGATATAAAAAATTATAGTTATTTTATAATTGAAATAAATTTACACTAATAATAGTATACTTTTATAAAATAAGGTAATTCTTATATATTATGTTGTTATCTTGAAAATATATTTTTATATTATATAACTTAAAAGTAAAACATAAAAATTATTTATTATTAATTAAATATAAACCATCACTCAAAAAAGAATATTTAAGAAGTGAATTTGCTGATTCATTAAAATCTCCATGATTTTAGGTAATTTTAATTATATATCATAATCTTATATAATTATTATATAATTAAAAAAAATTATCATATCATATTTTTAGAAAATAAATAACTTATTCATTATATTGTTATTTTGAAAATATGTTTTCTATTATAAAATTTAAAATTAAGATATAAAATTATAATCAAATATAAATTAAGTAGAAATATTTGTATAAATATTAATAATTAAATATAAATCAAGCAAAATAATTATTGAAAAATATTCTTATAAATATTTTTGATGTTTTAGTTTTGTCATTGATAATTATTTGATGTTTCATTTGTACATTTTGAAAATATAAATAATAATTTATTATGCTAATTTTTAAATTAATGAAACATCAGCTAATAAATATTTGTAAGAGAATTATGCCCGCAAGTGCGGATAAAACACCTAGTTCAAACATGTTTCACAACTTTGTTATCCCAAGAATATCTTAGATATTCTGATTTAATATATTATTAGACGGCATGGTTTAAATCCACATTATATCCGTCTGTTATTCTTATTATAGTTCAAAAAAGAAAGAAAGAATATCTTAGATATCATTTCATAGTTTTTATGTTTATTAGTGCTATGCGTTTTAGGTTAAATGAAACTTCTTGCAAGGAAAACCATCAAGTATTTCATAATGAACTAACTTCTAAGTGTCTTGTTGATCGTGTCTTGTTGATCGAGTGTCAACATAACAAGGGGAATTTGACTCTTATCCGTTAAGTTTCAATGAAACTCCTTTTTGTACAGATACAATATAACCTCAATAAAATAATAATATTGAGGCTTTCAAATTTTATTAGTTTATAAAGATATCAATTTACAAAAGTTTTCTTATTTAGATTTCTTATTTTTAGATATATTTATACTAACATATGAAACATATTTATCCCATGTTGTCTAAAAAGTCTCTGGTCTTGTGCTGTAATTATAATCCGACTCCCGGGACCAAACCACCAAGTCTCTTTCGCTATCGCATCTACTTGTAGGGCCCGGTCCACTCCATCAAGAACAATAAGAACTTTCTTGTCCTTCAACCTATTTGGCACAACTCCCAAATGTGAAACCACTATATCCTTATGATTGGTTATTTGAGACATAAACTGTTGTTGTAGTTGCAACTTTAAACTGTAGTCATCAGAACATAGTCTTGAATAGTTTGCTTTTAGATCATCCATAAAGACACTCAACTGAAAACTCTCGGAGAGTTGGTTGTATGCGAATCTAGTGATTGTGGTCTTCCCAATCCCAGGAGGACCCCAAATCCCAACCATCCTCACCTCATCTGAGCCTAGACATAACAATGGTTCTATATTTTCCAGATGAGCTCTTATCCCAACTAACCCGTCAAAATCATTTGATGGTGTGAAACTATTCAGCATGTTCAAAATATCAGTGGGAATTAAAAAAGGACTAACCAATTCCTTGAATGATAGCCAGCAATTGTGGCCACTTCTGCCAAAGCTTGCCTCCATCTCCAAATGTTTTTTTCGTTATACCAGCACATGTTTTCCTAAAGACTTTCCCAAAATCTCCTGCTAGCTTTTTCACATCAGAAGGGTCCACTTTATAGAAAATAGCCATTACGGTTTGACCCATCTCTTCTCTGCCCTTCATAATCTCCACCAGTTCATCAAGACACCATTTTGAGGAGGCATAGTTCCTAGAGATCAAGATAATTGCTATCTTAGATCCTCTAATGGCACTAACGAGCTCGGGACTAATAGATTCTACTCTTTTGATTTCATTATCAATGAATGGAGTGATTCCTTTTCTTTCAAACTCCATCTGAATGTGACTGAGAAAATCTCTGCGTACATCTTCCCCGCGGAAGCTTGGAAAGACATCATGAGTCCAGATGCGAGAAGAAGAAGGTGGAGTAGCTGTTGAAGCTTGAAGGAGACAAAGGTGATGAAGGAGAAAGATCCTTTTCTCTTTTATCTTCTTGATGGAAACGAAGTTTTCTCACAACGGTTAAGAGTCCTATTGCAGCAGCAACAGTGGTGAGCAAAATTGAAGAATTCATTAGTTAGTACGATGGAGAAGCTTTGTACACACTGACCACAGAACATTGACTCCACTGTCTAGAAAGCTGAAATTACTTATATAAAAAACGTGGTCGGCTGTTGCTTTTCTCCGTATACCAACTTCCTTGATATTTTCTCACAGAAAATTACAAAACCGAAAGTAATAGAGGAGGCCCTACAAAAGCAAGTAGCAAGAGAGGAAGCTATGTTAAATATGAGATTCAAGAAAATACATTTCAATAAACTTAAATATGAAGATAAATAATCGGAAACCAGGAAGCATAACAAGACAGCACAAAACTTTTTTTTTTAGTTAGAAAGTAACATTGTAAAAAGAAAGAACTTTCTTGTTTCCTGTTGTGTTCTTCAGAATCTGCCTGCACCCAAAAACAAACCAAAACTTGTGAAACACACATAAAAAATACAGAAAAAGCACCACATGTTAAGGTGTATTTGTGAGAGGAAGTCACGTTTTGGCGTTGACATTTTTTAATTCATGTCTCATCTTTACACATTCAAGGATCTGCTTCAGCTGAAGTCATATGAGACATGCATCAAAATCAGGCGATTATGGAGCTTTCCCCCAATCATATGAGAAGTTAGAAGCTTTGTCTTCTCTGTCAACAAACTGTTGTATCTATAAGGTACCTGATAGGCTGGGAAGACTGAACCCAGATGCTTATTCGACTCGGGATGTATCCATTGGACCCTTACATCACGGCAAAGAAGATGTCCAGAAAACTACAGATTCTTCAGTTTAGTCTAAGCAGCTTTTTAAAGAGGTAAGACAGCTTGATGTCTGTGCTCGTTGATTCCAATGAACGTTTAGAAGCTAAGGAATAAGCCTTGCACAATCGTGATAGCAGCAATGCAAGACTTCTGGCTCAAACAGAAGGCTTAAAAGAGAGTTTGAAAAAAGCTTTGGAAAAATTCATTTTGTTGAACACTGAAAATTCCACATTAAGTGAAACAACTGAATGATACTTCAGATAACAGATTTTGAACGTCTCAACGAGGACCTGAAAAGATAAATTAGCCAAGACTGAAGCAAAGACCGAGGAAACAGAATCCAAATACAAAAACACTAGAAGAAAGCAAAACAAGGAGCCTTCAAGACGAGTTGGAGAGTTTCAGAGCAAAAGATTTCACACTGGAGAAGTTAGCTTCGCTTGAGAAACATTTTAGGGAGTCAGATCATCAACTAAAACTTGCAGTAGCAGCTGTTAAAGCTAGCAAAGAAAAGCAGAATCTGTTATACTCTACAGTTTCTGATATGAAGGATGTGATCGAGAATCTGCCTTCACACTGACCATATTAATGTTATATAAGTGCAATTATCTGCATTCATTTATTGAAGATGATCCGGTTGATGACATCAACAGGTAAAGCGTAAGCTGGATCAATTCCTTTGACTCCAGGATACTCATGAAGGGAAAGCCATGCACCAAATTTTGATGAAATGAGACTTAACTTGAACAAATATCCAAGTTAGTAATTACCTGAAACTCCAAAGTAAGTGTGGAAGATATCAACAGCATGGTCATGTCTGTCTGAGATGCCTCCGTTCTCCATCAAATCAGGAAAGATTAGAGCATTAAACCAAATTAGAAACGAAATGTTGGAGACAAACCTGACAATCCAAGATGAACTTGGCACGCTTTTCTTTGTCGATCCAGTGAACTCTATCTATCATGATTAGGCTTGATAGAACCCATCAAGAATAGCAAACCTAGCAACAAGAAAGTGTGTTAAGAACTAAGAAAAGTATACTAAGGTTTCTTATCTGAGAGGATCTTAACGCTTACATCAGAAAGTTTCTCCGGTCGTCCATTTAAACCCCCAGACTTACTTGTATTTCACATAACCACCAGCCAAGTAAGTCAGTATCAACATGATGGAGACTCCCAGTGATAGCAAGAGCACCCACACAACAGAAAACTGCAAGGAACAGAAGAAACAAAACAAACAATAAACGTCCTGGTACCCTAGAGAGTCATCGAAACTCAAATAGCATAACATACTCTGTCCTGCATGTGATTCTGCACCAGGTGTGCTCCCAAAACCACCATCAAGGTTTTTGCAGCTAACAATGTAAATAATCAACAGCCTTCTTCACATTGATCTTGTCGAGGCAATTCAATATTGATAGACAGAATACAGAGATGTACGAAAACCTACATAAACAGTCTTCTCAGTTAACTTTCAATGTAAAGAATGTCTTCCAACTACATGGCCAGGAAGAGTGCCTCGTATCTACTTCCCACATATATCCTGAAAAAGATCCATAAGCAACTTTCGCAGATCATTTTTTATTGCGTAATAATATGAAAGTTACACCATGAGTAAATAGGTCAAGTGGTAAAGGATACAATTATCTTTGTTAGTTCTGTAAATAAAGCTGCGGAAGATGTGTAAAGCAGGAGGAAATGAAACTCAAACAAGAGTTAATGAGCAAGAGATTGATCAAAATCATCAAAGTGAAGATGTAGAAGAGCATTTCTATTGTGAGAAATGATAACTATTTCTAGTTAAGCAGCGACGATGGGAACCATAAAGGTAATTTTTTAAAATTTTATTTGCGTATTTGGTTTGTGGAGTAATATGGGTTGTATTTAAATCTTGAGTAATGACAGAGGAAACAAACCTTTTCTTATTTGCTCCCTTGGATAACTTTTTTTTTTTTTTTTACTTCTTCAATGATTGCGTGTGAGAAGCCAAAAGATACAGTAGCTGAAAATCTTTAATAGTATGCTACTCACCAATTCGCACAAACACAAGTTACACAACACAAACACCAAACACTTTCTCTTCTCTTTCTTCTCGTCCCTTCAACCAGACATCTCTACTTCAGGGGACTTGTCTTGTTGGTCCTCATGTGAAATCATCGATGCAAGATCTTCAACTTTCAGGGGAGAATGTCGTGCCATATATTGAAACATGATCTGCAAAATGGATCATAAACGCTTGAGTATCAATTCATAAAAATATGAATCCCCCAATATGCAACGAAAGAGAGAGTGTTAACCTTGGAATAGCTATCAGCAAATGCTCTAGCTCGATTTGACAAACTGATATATTGCAAATCTGCCTTCTCAAATTTACCATCCACACACTTCAACCCTCCATCGCCAATGGCAAATCGAACAAGGCTTCCTGGAGTCAGTCCTGACTGCAATATCCAACATGGCAAGAAGCACACATTCAGATAGCATCCTTAAGATAATATAAATTTAATCTGTCACTACCACTGCATGAGAGTCTATTAGTAAAGCAGTACTAAGCTAGAAGGATCTATCTATTGGTCCTAGTCTCCTAGAGAGAACAAATTATTGAACAACATTAGTATACTTCATAGTCTAAACGGCTGATCAGGATAGCGAGGTACTCTATTATATATTGCAACGTACCTGTTTTATAAAATCTGCATTCAAGCAATTAACTACAACGGGTGGATCATCTGATGTTACAATTTTCCCATCATCTTGCAACTCCAACACAATCTGCACTTACACAAGGCAGAGAGAATATACGTTAAGACTTATTAATGGGAGTATTTTTTTTTTTTGTCACTGATTAATGGGAGTATAACACTAAAAACTTTAAATGAAAAAAACCACTAGGTTCTATATATATATCTATGTCAATTCCACTTACATGTTGTTGGTTTAGAACTTGTCCATTGTTGTCTGTATCAATGACATACTGACTACACCTCTCATCCTTCCATATCAACACCAGAGGAGTATTCCCAGTATGATAATGTGCATGCCTGCGACAAATTCACATGAGAACTTAAGTAGACGTCGCGCATAACTATTGGCCAGAAACAAAATGGAATGAAAGATGAAGTGATGCTCTTACTTGTTATAGAATAACAAACCATCCTTGACATAAGGTGATGACTCTGTATAAGCTGAGTGAAGTCCGGTTTGGTCGCAGTTATAAAAAGGAACAACACTGAACCTGAACTTGTGGAGAAAAGAAGGCGGATCACAAGCACCAGTCTCATCAAGCTTTGACTGCAACCAAAAGAACCTGAACTCTGCTGTACATTCATAAAGAGAGTAACCCCTCCAACAAACCATATCAATCACGTAATACGTCTGATCCAACTACATACAAAACAATACCAAACCACTTATTATATGATCATGAACGAAGATTAAAAAACCAATAAAGGAAGAATCTTTTTACCTCGTGAAATATACAATCTAGTATTGAATAAGACTGTGCTGGACCAGAAACACCTTTCTTCCTAGCACCACCAGGTAACGCAGAAGGAAAATGGTGTAACACAGATCCGTTACGTAACCTACTAACAGTTGTCCCATCTGCTGACACTACAAAACATCTCTTCCCTGCTGGTCTCGCTAGCACATACCTAAATTCAAGAAACTGTTAGAAGCTTATTGGATTAAGCGGGCATCTACACTGATATTTTTAAACGCATAAGCCAATTTTTTAAAACAAAATCTTTTAAAAAAAAGTTCAATTTGTAAGCTAGACCTATTTTTTGTACACTGAAACCAAACAAAAAGTTCAAACTTTGTAATGAAAAAACTAAATCGATCAAGAGGGCATTACCAATATACAAAACCAACTAAAAAGTTATAAACTTTGTAATAATGACAAAAGTAAATCGATCAAGAGGGCATTACAATTATACAAAACCAACTAAAAAGTTATAAACTTTGTAAAGACAAAACTAAATCGATCAAGAGGGCATTACCAAATTACAAAACCAACTAAAAAGTTTCAAACTTTGTAAAGACAAAACTAAATCAAACAAGAGGGCATTACCAATCTCTGCTTAGATTCTCAGGAACATCGATCATCCATTCAGGTAACATTAACTGACTCGCGAACCACTTGCGAGCTTCAGGTCCTCTGAGACTCGAAGCTTGACGAATGTTAAAGCCACTCGCTTCTGATTCGTGTCCCGTGGCGTCGACGTCGGGCATGGGTTCGGATAGTTCCTCCGGGTCGACATCGGGGGAAGATGGTGATTGGAGAGAGATGACTGAAGAGGCGAGGTTTCTAGCTCGCTGCTGGGCGTCGGATCGGTGTTGAGATTGACGGAGAAGGGAGAGCTCTCTGCGTTTCTGTTGATCGGAGATAGGTCGTCGCTTGAAAGGACGGCGAAGATCATGCGGAGCCATTCTCAGACGAAGCGGTACCGAGTTCGAATCCTATGGTCGGCTCTTTTAATTGCTTAGCCTCGACCGCGTTTGATGATATATAACTGAACCAAACCGGTTTGGGATATAATTAAATAACTGGTTTGGATTTTAGCTCTGTTGTGTCTTGGGCCGAGACTGGACGTATCTACTACCCCTTTATGAATTTTAGCTATAAACTATTTGTTTTCCATAATCATGTATTTTTAACTTTTGAAAATGTGATAAATTTAATTGTTTATGTTTTATTTATTATATAGATTCATATGTTATTTTTTATTGACATTGATGTGTCTTATTCAATGTGATTAGTCTTCACTTTATTTTTTATTGTACTTTTATTCAGTTTATTTGGTAAAATAAACACTAAAATGTGAGATTTTCTATATGAAATTAAAAAAAAAATATTTGAGAATTAAAAAAATATTATTTAGAGAAACAAAAATAATAATGAAACCAAATTAAAAAAATATTAAAAATGAGAAGAGATTTAATTAAAGTTAATAATATAGATTAATTGGTTATAAAATTATAATTAAAACGGATCACAATTTAATTACTATGTTCAGTTTTATTTTCATCACAATATGTATGGATTAAATTTTAGTTTTATTTTAATTGACCAAGTCCATATATGGATTAAGGTCAATGGTATGAAAGTGTAATTTTTGTAGAAAACTAACAGTTATTTCCTTTTTTACTGTAGTTTTAATAGTGGGAAAATTGCCAAATATGATTCAAAACTTGATTTGAAATGCAAAAGTAAACTCAAACTTGAATCAAATGCAAAAGTAACTTAAAAGGCTGTTGAAATTACAACCAACCCCTTGTGAACAAACAAAAAAGAGTTTCTTTTTTTACGTTTCTAGCCCTCGCAAGTCGTCTGGGACAGTTTTTCTTAAAAATAATTTAAAAATTGTGTAATAAATATTTTGATAAATGAAAAATTGGAATTATGTAATTAACATATGTCTTAAGAGATATAAATTAATATATAACAAAAGTCAGTTGTTTTCAGCATAGATGAGTGAAAGTAGTGAGTCATGATATTNTTCGAAAGCATAAATGTTTTTTTGAAAAATTAAAAATTTACCTAAGTGTGTTTATTTCTGTGTATAGTAAACAATATTTAAGTATAATTTGATTTTATAACGTGGTTAGTTAGTTAATTTAGTCAATTTAGTTTAGGGTTTAGGGTTTAGGGTCTGGACGACTTATATTTAAGTCGTCTGGTAAATATATTTAATAATGAAGACGACTTAGTCGTCTTATAGTATCAACAGACGACTTAATTATAAGTCGTCCAAACCGGATTTTACCAAATTACTTTTAAACCTAACCGTATTTTTGACCGGACATATATAAGATGTTTTTTTTTTACTCATTTTTTCGCGAAATTTAGAAAACCCTAACGCCGTTTCTCTCAAAGTGATTTCGAGGCGATTTCGATCATATACAAGACCAAGGTAAATCGAAGGCTTCTCTTGCGGATTTATGGGTTTTTATTAGGATAGATGTTCTTTTCCTTTACTTTTACCGTTTTGTTTTGTGTTTTCAACGATTTCTGGAAATTTTGGTTTCAAATTAGGGTTTCAAAAATTGGGGATTTCAATCGATTTGTTGTTTAGTTAGGTTGGATGTTGTTTTCCTCTCATTTCACGGTTACGATTTGTGATTTCAAGCAATTTGTGGATATTTTCATTCTCAAATTATGGTTTCAAAGATTGGGGATTTCAATCGATTTGTGGTCTAGTTAGGTTGGATGTTGTTCTCGTCTCATTCGTCTGGTCAGCTTTCAAATATTCTACTGGAAGTCTTGGTAAAGTCGTCTGGAAAGTCTTCCAGGTGGACGACCCAGACGACTTAATATAAGTCGTCTGGGAAGTCTTCTAGGTGGACGACCCAGACGACTTAATATAAGTCTTCCAGACTTAGAATTAAAATGTACCAGTTTCGTTTCTTGTTTGCAGATGGCGAATCAGCATGAACCTCACTTCTTGAACCCTCTGTTTCCTGGTTTCTGCAGTGGCGTGGTATACACACGCTCTCTATTTCTCCTCTGCTTATTTCCCTTGCTTAACATCTCCTCTGTTGACTTGTAGACAATACCACTTGCCTTCTACTCAAAACACATAGAAGGGAACCAAGGAAAATGGACACTACGATCGGACGCTTCACACCAAACTTGGGAAGTTATACAAGAAGGAAGAAGACTCACCGATGGTTGGGAAGCCTTCGCCCAAGCACACTCCCTGTGCATCGGTGACATTCTCGTGTTCAAAAAGGAAGAAGACATGGTATTTCATGTGACTCCTTTCGGTCCTAGTTTTACTGAGATTCAGTATACACCTCCTCAAGGGGATGATGCTGCGGATGGTGCCTCAACTTCCTCGTCTCTTCCTAAATGATGGATGTTTGTCTTGCTATCGTCTTATTGTAATCTGCTTCTAGTGGACTTCTATGTTGTTGTTCCGTTGTTTCAATTTTTTTTAAACCTATGACTTGTAATGGATGATCAACTTTAATAACTACAACTCCTTTTGTCCTCTATGTACAAACCAATTTTAATTATTAGTCGTCTAAGAAGTCTAACACAAATTCTAACACAAATTCTTAAAACATACTCGAAAAGCCTTGGCGACTTAGTAGACGACTGATATTTAAGTCGTCTGGAAAGTCATCAGCCGGAAGATTTGTCAGACGACTTAATTATTAGTCGTCTAACCTCGTAAGTATTCTATTCAGACGACTTTCAACTAAGTCGTCCAGACTCCTTAGTTGAAAGTCGTCTGGTATAGTTATTCTTAAATGTGTTTATTTCTATATATAGTGGTTAGTTAATTTAGTCAACTTAGTTTAGGTTTTAGGGTTTAGGGTCTGGACGACTTATAATTAAGTCGTCTGGTAAAT